>JASVEL010009003.1:0-48137 GCA_032618575.1 Nicotiana noctiflora | reverse complement strand
CAAAATGTTACAAAATCTGGGCCGGGGTCGAATATGCGGTCACTATGCGACCGCAGAACCCACATGCGGTCCGCAAAGTGACCGCAAAATGGCCTCAAAGTTTATGCAGGTTCTGTTAATGAATGCGGCCAAAATGCGGTCCGCATGTTTGATCTGCGGTCGCAAAATGCACCGCAGATTTGACATGCGATCGCATATCGACCGCACATTTGACACGATTTTTGGAAACTTTCTGGAACGATTTGCGGTCAGAATGCGGTCCGCATGTTGATTCTGCGGTCTGCGGTCGCATTCTTGACCGCATATTTGACACTTTTTCGGAAAAATTATTTCTCTACATTTTTGAAACTTAAATCACTACCAAGTGTCCGAACCGCGGCGAGCAAGCTCGCCGCGAAGAATTCTACGCATTCCTAACACATCATTCGGACCATGACACCACATCTACTAGGTTTTTATGCACAAAAATTTTACGGGGCCTTACAATTATGGAACCCTAGGGTTCAGAAAACCTACAAAATGTTCTTAACCCCAATTTGTAAGAACTGGAATTCATTTTGATTTCTGGGTGAGGTTTGGTTGAGGGTGAGTGTGTTCATTCATGGTAAAATTTGGGGAAGTCTGAGTACCCAATTATTTGTGAAATAGTTGCAAACATTATGCGCTTTTAATGTGTTCGATGTAAGACCCGAATGAAATTCGTGGCCAAAACCATCAGAATTCTTGATTTGTAGTTGTATATGAAGTAAAATACATGAGATATGATTTTTTTTATGGTTGGGTTCAGTTAAAATGTCTTGGATTGAAAAACTTTCTGCCAAAGAACTGTTCTGTGAAAGAACACTAAGTTGTTGACGATGGTTCGCATTTGCGAAATAAAACTCGCAATTGCGAAAACTGTGCAGTGCTGAAGACTTCACATTTGCGAAGATTATTTGCAATTGTGAAAACTGCCCAGTTCTGTTTTGTTCGCATTTGCGACAAATTTTTCGCAATTTCCAGCCCTGTTTTCTTCGCAATTGCAAAGAAAATATGGGAATTGCAACATCTGCCGCCAGCACTTCAAAATTTTAAAATTCTGGAACTTTTTCTAAGGCTGAGTTTTGATTGTCCGATCATTCTTTTGGCATATTTACTTCATTTTGCACTATTATTCATTTCCATACCATGTTTTAACACTTACAAACTTTCGTATAGGTTTTATAATTAAACAATGCACCCGAACTCAGAAGGATCCTCCAGTGAACATCATGAGGCAGAAGGGCAAGCCTTCGATGACAACAGATTCCTTACAATGGAGTGCTAGGATAGATATTATGAGGAGTTGCTATCAAAGAAATTGCTTCCGGAGTGTGGGATAGTTGTGGATGATGTCCAAGAACGTCTTCCTGAGTTCTACCAAAGGCTAATGGGCATAGGATGGAATTGTTTTGCCACTCAACCTTGCCGATCAAATGAGCAATGGGTGAGATAATTTTACGCAAGCCTCCCAGCAATCTGATTGAAAAAGCCCAAGAGAGAATTAGGGGAAAAATGGTGCGCTTTGGGGCTGAATATGTGAACAGATGTTACAGATTGCTAGACCACGACATGACTCCATTCAAAGAAAAAGATTGTACTTCGGGAGAGTGGTTGGCATCAAAACTATATCCAGGTGTAGTTGTTCTATGGGCAGCCGAAAAGAGGGGGATTACCTCAAAAGAATTTACAGCAGAAGCAAAGATATGGCTAGCTATCATTTGCAGTCGTATCTATCCCGTCTCTAACATATGGAACATCTCAATAACTCGAGCTCAAATGGTAGCTTGCATCATTGATGGCATCCAGCTAAATGTGGGCGAGATTTTCATAAATGAACTTAGAGTGTATCGGATCCAAAATAGTCCCTCATTGATATTTCCTTCACTGATTACTGAGTTATGTCAGCTTGCAGGGGTGGAGGAAGCTCCTGGGGACAACTGGGTAGATCCGGGGAAGCTTATGCATCCATTGAAGAAAAGGGGAGATGGAGGAGCAGTTCAACCGAAGAAAAGAAAATTGGTTTCATCTTCTCAGAGTAGTATGCCATCCTAATCAGCTGGAGGACCATTTGCTGTGATTAGTAAGGAGATGAGAGTTATTCGTAAGCTTGTTTCTGGCCTTCCCAAGGGACCTGGGGAGACATCTGAGGGATCTACTAATATTTCCAAGAAATATTTCCAGAAATACATTGACGATCAAAGGAAACAGGGAGATCACCTCAAGGCTTTGGAAAAAGCATACACGGAGCTGGCAAAAAAGCATGGCGAGCTGAGTACTTCTCATACCAAATTTGAAGAGTCACACACTAAAATGGTGAAGAGGGTGAAGAAGAGTGATAAATTCTTTACTCGCATGTTGAAGGGTGTGAAGGGCATATTTAAAGTCCTTAAGCCTCATGACCTTCCACCATCGAGCAAAGCTGTGGATCCTGATGATATTCTGGCAGAGTGGCCCGAGGAAGAAGAAGAGGATGATGAGTCCGAGTCAGAGAGTGAGGAGGGCAGTTGATGCATAATACAGGGAGAACTTTCCACCATCTTTTACTATATCATGTTTAGTTGCATTGGGGACAATGCAATATCTTTTGTTGGGGGTGGCTTCTTGTAGAACTGCTATAGTTTTATTTTCGTCTTTATGGATATTTGCCAGATTAGTATTATGATTTTTTTTGTTATTATATCATGTGTGGTATTAGTATAATGAAAGTTTTATGTTTAGTACATTTTTTTCATTAGCTTCTTCATGTTTTTGTTGTTTCTTTTCTTTATTTTTATTTTTTTATTTTATTTTGTTATGCTTGTTATTAGTGGCGATATCCTTGGTTTTTCTTTATAACACGGTTCTTTTTCCAAGGATGCCAATATTTTTTTCTTTTCTTGAACCGGGTAATTATAGAAATAAAGTATAGGGAGTTAGTTTTGTGGTTAGATTTAGTTTTTGTTAATTTGGGTAAATAAATGGTTTGAGTTGGGATTTGTGCCCATTTATCAAAATGTGACTTACTTGGTACCAACATATTTTACAACCTTGGCATATGAATTTTTGGTTGGTGAAAAAGATAACAATTGAAGTAAGAAAATGTCATGACCTTTTACATTCAATTTTTGGCTCTTAAATTCACTAAATAGCTTCTTGTATGCTATATAACCTTCTCGAGTCATTTGTGTTAATTGGATTGTGGATTTGTATTCCATTTGAGTTTTCATGTGCCATGTGCGGTGAGTTTTATTCGTAAGTTCTTTTGTAGTACATGTGGTCTAGAACTTGCCCGGAATGTGTTTTGAGTCGAAATTATAGACTAACTTAGTTTAAAAAATTATATTAGCCCTTCCTTGGATCGCTAGTATATTTTATATTTCCTACCCTTAACTATTTTCCCTAGTCAACCAATTTTGAGCCTTTAACGTTATTCTTTGGCAACCATGTTACATACTTAAACCATTTGTTCTTAAATGTTATATCTTTTGGCACCCTACTTCCCTAAAGTACCCTGAAAGTGTGAAAGTTGGGAAAGTTGTGATATGGAATTGATATGAGAAGGTGAAAGGTATGTAAAAGAATTGGTGAATTGGATTGTGAAAAGAAAAAATGTATATATATATATATATATATGTTGATAAAAGTTTTAAATAAAGGACTAGGTATGGATTGAAAAGTGAAACAAGGGTGGAAAATATCTTTGAAGGAAGTGGACTTGAATTGTGATATGTGATATTGTAGTGCTTCGGGAAGTTTTGAGTCAATTTAATCAAAATTTTGCCTTACCTTAATCAAATGCCTAAACTACAACCTTTTAAGTCCTAATTGATTTTGAACCAAGTTGTCTACATTAGTGGAGGAATACATAAAGGTCAAGCCTATGGTACTACTTGTATGCATTTGAACATCTTTTTGAGAGTGAGTTAATTCTTTCCATTTGATATCCCAATTTTGATTTAAATTGAGATTTATGAGTGTGTGATCCTCTCTTGAAGGTAAGGGCACATAAAAATATAGTTGTGAATCTAATCTCATTTTCAATTGATAAGAATGACCAAAGAAAGTTAATTGTGATATAGAGGCAAATTTTGAAGCTTGATTGTCATGACTTGGTTGCTACTTTGATTTGCATTAGTGTTTGAGCACTTGAAGTATAATGAAGTTTATGTGAAGTGCTCAATAATTCATATGCTTTGGAGTAATTGTTGGTACCAATCGAAGTCATGTTTTTGTAATTAAAGTAGATTTTCTTTTTAATTGGCTTGGTGTGTTGAGGATATGAGGTTGATTTAGTCATTTGGGAGGAGATTTTATCTTTTCCATTGCTTGAGGACAAGCAATAGTTCAAGTTTGGGGGTGTGATAAGTTAGTAAAATACCAACTTATCTTTCCTTTAAACCAATACATTTGCTATGTTTGAAGTGATAAAATCATGTATTTAATATTATTTACTTCTATTCTACAGGATTAAAAGTGATTTAGAAGTAATGGTGAAGAAACCAAGTGAAAACAAAGCAAAAGAAGCCAAAAAGAGAAGAAAATCTGGGCAGTGTATTCATGGTTCGCAAATGCGAACATTTCATGGTAAATACGAAAAAGGCTTAAAAGTGACACCTTCACAATTGCGAAGAATTGTTCGCTATTGCGAACTTAGCAGAAATTTTGCAGTAATCGCAATTGTAATATAATGTTCGCAAATGCGAACAATGCAGTATTTAGTGAAGCTTCGCAAATGCGAATATATTATCGCAAATGCGAACACTTTGTAAATAAGGGCAACATCGCAAATGCGAAGCTTTGTTGGGAATTGCGAACTTAGGCTTATCTGGGCATATTTGGTAATTGCAAACTTTTGTTCGCAATTGCGAGGTACGCGCTTCAGGCATGGGCTATTATGGAATTTCGCACCTTTTAATCCCCAAATCATTTAATACCCGAGGAGGCTCGTTTGTAAAGATATCTTTGGTTTATTTTCAATAGAGAGAAAATTTTTGGAAGCTAGGTTTTTGCACACACACTTGGGTCTTGAAGATTGAAGCTTTTGGTTAAGAATTTCTTACCCATTTATGTTTATTTCTTCATCTCCTTGCTTTGTATTTATTATTTAAGTGTGTAGTATTTATCTCCAACACTTGAATCTTGTTTATGAGAATATTCATGTTTAAAGTGTTGATTAAATAACTTGTTGTGCTTATGTATTTGTTAGATGATCTTGTTATTTGAATCTTAGATTGAATATATTGAATTTATTGTTATGGGTTGTTTATTTGATTTTGGTCTTAATTATTTCACTGCTCGGCCAACTGTGAAATATTATTTACGAATCTTGAATTAAACTTGACAGACGAAATTCTTGGTTGCATATAATATCAAATAGAACAAGATTTGAACCCCGGGCATTGGGTGAAGGATTTGCAATTAAGATAGACATATACTTAGTTGCCTTGTTTGGTTGAAGAATAAGAGTTGTAAATGCATTCTTGTTACTATTAATACCATAGACATATATGTATTGATTTAACTTGGATAGATTCATAAGAACTCGTAAGATTCTTAAGAATATTATTAACCTTATAATCAACAATCCGAATAGTTCAATAAATCAATTATAAGTATGAAAAGAAGCATGATTACTAGCAATTTCATGACCACTTCAGTGTAATTCCCAAAGCAATCATACGTGTAGCCATTGATCATTTTACTTGCTTTCTAGTTTAGTTTATATTTTCGCATTTAAGTATAAATACTTTTTCAACCACCATTCTTAGTGTTTGGCTTTGCATAATTAGCAATAATTTTCTTACATACCTAATCGTCTACACATTGTTCTCTGTGGGATTCGACCCCGACTCCTAGTTGGGTAAATTATATTGCTACGACCGTATCTATTGCTATTTTGGAGTCGATTTGGACGTCACCAGCTATAGACTCTATTACTAATAGTACAAGTTTGAAAGGCTCGTTGGACTTGATCCGCTACGGGATTAACATTATACGTAACATAAGCACCTGAAGTACTAAACGAAATAGGTATTAGTTTGGTAATGGTTTGAGCAGCAAACTCAGATTTGGCAAGAATCTCATTTTTGGTAGTACGAAGGGGGAATTGCCCCAAAAATTGGATGGGGATCAAGACGCTGTCGTTCGCCGGCGACTGACTCAATTTCCCCTCGAACCCCGCAAAACAGTCGCCTATTACATGGCTCACTAACTCTGCCTGGGGTGTGGGTACCTATTATTCATCAGGGAATTTGTCCGTGTATTCCCAGACAAAAGAAAAGAGAGCTTTAGCAAAACCCGCTTTTTCCACATCTAAGGCCAAGGAGGAAGTAAATTTCTCAAACATAGCATCGGAATGGGTCGTCTTTCGCCTGGTATTAAAGAGGTATCTTAACTCTTCTTTAATATGGGAGCGTAGAAATTCCGGTGCAACTTGATTATCTGGTAGATCTAGTGCCATTTGCCATTCATCAGGCTTGGGAGAGGAGGTAGGCGCTCCCCCACCCGAATCCTTTCCTGCGCAGTGTACCATTTCTAACAACAATTCATTAAAGAAAAACGATAAGGAAAGCAAAAGAGACAAAGTCCAAATGCTTTCCATAATAGGTACACGACAAATGTATTGATTATTTTTATAGTAGAAATGCCATAAAGTGCGATCCAATATCCATGATACGAAAACCAAAAGCAAGATATGTAAGCACACGAAATCCTCATGTATTTCTAACTCCAACTCGAACAATAAATAATTATACAATAGAAAACACCATCTAAAGAGATTTATCTCTATTATAATCGCTAAAATAGTTGAAAAAAAGATCGCTGAAAATTCAAGTAAAAAGGGAAGTATTTTTTAGAACATAGGAGAGGAATTCAAATTAGGAGAAATTCAAATATGAAAGGTAAAGATCTGAGATAAGTCCTTCTTTTTCTCTTACTATTTTGATAGAGGAGATTGCCCATACTGAACACCAACCCAATCTCGATATGAATCAGTACGCTACACTGGATCAATCCACGAAGGTGTGGCACTTCTCCACCCTCTCTAGCAGCTTTCTTCTCTTATGATTTTTTCTTAAGTAGATGTTCTTTACCACTGACCCAGTTGATTCGGCCCCCACTATCCTTAAGGAACTAACCCAGGCAACTGAACTCATTTAGGTTAGAGGCTGCTTAGTAAGAGCTAAGTATAGATCTGCTACCAGCTCCCTGGGTAGCCATCCGTCTAATGAGCTAACTTCTTGACCTTGCTCTATGCCCTCTGGGTCTTTATTTCCTTTTTCTTATTGCTCCTCGTCATTTGATTTGCACGTTTACCTACTTCTTGTGGCACCGCCGATGAAGCCACATTCGGAAAGTTTTAATCGGCAGAGGCACAGGCGTATAACTAGTATTAAAACCTTGTAATAGAATATGCTTGTTTGCCCTATGCTCATCCGAGAGAACTGGAAATAAGATCTTTGTATGATAAGTTTGAAGGAGTGTACCGGCAGTGGGTATCTCTGGAACTTAAACATGAGCTGAAGCGGTTGCGATTGTCATGAGATGTGGAGCATGTGAGAAACATTGACCTAAGCTCTTCTATTAGAGATTATGGAGTCACAAGTAACTGATTGTTAGAGCGTAACTGTCAACCATATGCAACCAGGGATGGATTTATTCGATCACAGTGGATTCCGTGCCTGAATGTAATGTGCAGTCTGGCCTTCAATCCGATTAGGGGCATGCTGTCCTTTCTCCTACGCCTAGTGCCTTACTTTCTTAAAGAAGAAATCTATCCATTCAATCGGAATATCTATTTCTAGAGGTATACTCCATTTAGCGATATCCAACTTATCTTCCTGAAAGTCAAGTGCCACACTAGATATGCATTCAGTTACCTTTCTAAGAGCTCATTTCATTTCTCTTCTTTGCTTATGATTCAATAACATGGATACTCGTGCAAATGGATAATAGTTGATAGGCAAGTCAAGCGGTAAAGCAGTAAATCCACTAAGAAAGGCATTAATAGCTATTCACTCACCAATAACAGCGGCAAGGCAAGAGTGGAAGGAGAAAAGAAAGAAAGATCAAGTCGAGTGTTGTTTGGTGTGAGGCCGAGGTAGCTGTTCTAGTTCTTGACAGGAAAGTAAAGTATGGTCTAAAAGCTTTTGAATTTGAAATGGACATGCAACCAGGGGAGAACAGAACTCTGGGTCCCGAATTCCCCCGTCGACTGAGAGATTCGATTTCCAAATCCAAGTTGGAATGTAGTCGCTATAATGAAGATATTGGCTTTCACTTTGCTTAATCGGATCGGAGATGATTCGAGCATCAGTGTTTATATATATGATATATGAGAATGAGATTTCATATCAATATATGGGTACACTGATGTTCGTGTGAGATTTCTTTTGTCATTTTCTTTATACAATATTTCGACTCATCAACTTGAAAAGAAGCCTCTCTTAAGTTCAAGAGTTTAGAAAGGCTCTTAGCATGGGAAGGAGTTCAGACTTCTTTAGAAGGAGATAAGCTAGAACGATCTTATGTACGGGTCTCGATCATTATATAGACTAGATCTAGAGAAAATAGGGCAGTGAGTTGTTAGAATGAATGAATGAGGTCGCTGCTTTGCCCTATGGAAACTAACCTTAGTTTCCAAATATTGTTGCGGGAAAGAAGCTTTTCGAATCAATAAAGGAAGCCTATTGAATAGGAAATAGAAGGGGAATGGGAATATGCCAATGAACTTTAAGCAGGGGACAAAGCTGGGGATGGCAAGGTTCTTTATCAATGATGCAGCATTACCGCAGTTGTATGTACTTGCATTTCTGCTATTAGCATGCTTTGATGGCATATATTCAATAGTTGACACGCACAAAATAGAAAGAAGGGCTCTGTGAACGACTCTACTTCTATCTCATTGATAATAGGTGAATTTGACTATAATTATACCCTTAATAATCACACTTTATTATGAGATTAATGTTGTTATGAGGACAAAATGCTTTGATTAGTGTTCGATTGTGTTTCACAGGTACATGTGATGCATTGGATGCCATAAAAAGCTATTTTGAAGTCATAGGTTGATGAAAAGGCCAAGAGAAGAGCTAAAGTGAAGAGGTCTGGACGAAGCAGTGAAGAAACATAAGTATTGTTCATCCGCGGTCCACTCGCGGCTGCAGATGAACCGTAAAAAAAGAAGGCCTCTGAAGTTTGACTGTTCGCGGTCCGCTCGCGGCCGCGAACGAACTGCGGAAGTCCCAGCGGCAGTAATCCCAGTTGGACTCTTAGTTTTTAAGCCCTAAAACCTCTATATAAACTCCTAGTTTGCCTCATAGAGGCATGTACTTTATTTCTTCAATACTTTTGCAAGGTTTTAGTAGGTGAGTTTCCTCTCAAAATCTTTCTTTATTTTTATATCAAGTAATTCTTTATGATTTCAATTATTATTCTTGTTTCTTCAAGCATGAGTAGCTAAATTCTTTTCTAAGGTTTTGATGGAACCTATTGATAGATGAACTTATCGTTTATGTGATTAAAAATTGTGATTTAGATTTCTATTTGATCAACTTCATTCTTCTTATAGTTAATTGGTAGAGTTCCCAATTAACGGTGCCTATTTAGTGTGCATAACTTGGAAAAGAGTGCATATTTAGGTTTATTGTTGAACAACACCACACCTAGGTTATTAGAGGAATCTATAATTTTAGGTGTAAAGACGGGGTTAGGAATAACGAAGTCTTGGGTGCAATCTAAAGTGAACTATTCAAATTAAAGCTAGCTAGGGTAGCTCGGGAGAGTGCACTAGTAAATTATTGTAGTTGCTCGGGAGAGGGTTACGATACACATAGCGTTCATGATTGATAGAATATATTAACAATTTGTAAGAGCATAACGATAAGGGATTCCATCAATAGGGGAAATCAACACCTTAGTCCTTCTCTATATTATTTTATTTAACATTCAATTCTTTCTTTTAAAGCATTCTTTATTATTGCAAAGTAGTTGTTCGAAAACACACAAATATATATTCAAAGTTTGGGAACTTGATTCGGAAGTACTTTTGGGGTTGTGATAGTTGCAATTGGTAGGTTAATTCTCTGTGGGATCGATCTTGGACTTATTAAACAAATATTGACTAGGACGTGAATCAATTTTGGCGCCGTTGCCGGGGAATTAACGGAATTGTCAATTGCCATTGACAGAACTTCAAGATTCTTGTGTATTCAGGTTCTTTCTACACTCTACATTGAATATTTTGACGTTTGTTGATTTGGGTATTCGGGTGCATGCCTAGAAAATCTGCAAGGACTGGAGAACTAATTGAAGGACTCTCAGACCCCGAGCAAACCTTTCCGGGCACGTAACAAAGCCATCAAACAAATTCAACAATCTCAACAACCAATCAAACTAGACATCAACATGGGTGACATAAATGCTCAAAACCAGCAAGCCGGGCTTAATATGCAAGAGGCACGGGAGGCACAAGAAGGTGCATTGTTCGACTGGGCACAACCCACATCGGATAATTTGGCAACTGCCATCGTTGTGGCAGCAATTCAAGATGAGTCTTTCCAGATTACCAACAACATGCTTCACTTGTTGCAAAACAAGGGATTATTCTCCGGGTCTCAGGTTGAAGATCCACAGCAGCACCTCAAGAACTTTCTATCAATATGCAAAACACAAAGGCAACCGAATGTAACTCCGGAAGCTATCAGATTACTACTTTTTCCATTCTCAGTTACAGGAGCAGCACAGATATGGCTAAACTCACTCCCAATAAACTCCATTGCAACTTGGGATGAGTTAGTCAAACAATTCCACAACAAGTTTCATCCACCCAACAAAACAGCTCAACAAATTGATGAGATTGTGAGCTTCAGGCAGAAACCACGGGAAACACTACATGAAACTTGGGGCAGATTCAAGGGTATGCTTGTTATGTGTCCTCATCATGGGATCCCTGAGCAGATGTTGGGCCAAATATTCTACATGGGGCTTTCAGACAGCATGAAGAACATTGTAGATGCTTCAGCAGGTGGGGCTTTTCCGAGCAAGACTTGGAGAGAGGGCCAAAATTTGCTAGACAAGATGGCTCAAAATTCCGGGTGGACATCCAGGAATGCTCCTATCACACCAGTGGTACACTCTGTACCTCTGGATCCATCCAACACTCTGGAGGAGAACGTGGCAACTTTATTGACACAAATGAGCATCCTGACAAAGAAGGTGGAAGAATTAGGGGTTAAGCAGCAAGTTCACATTGTAGATACTTCCAATGGTGGTTTATGCACATCTTGCATTAGCCAACCCATAGGTAACCCATGGGCTGCAGACCTAGAACATCATCATCAGCATGAAGGTATGAATTATGTGGCTAACTATGGAGGACAGCGACAAGGCAATCAAAACTGGGGCCAACAGGCTCTAATGTAGTATAGACCTCCACAGCCACAATTTAATGCAGCAGGTATGAGGCCATCACACAACATGGCTCCATATCCTAGACCTTAGAATTTCGGCAATCAGGAGCAAGGATATTATCCACCTCCACCACAACATGGGGGTAGACATGACGATAGGTTTGCAGAATTGAAAGCTATGATGCAACAGGTAATCGGGTCAAATGCCAAAACCAATGAGAGAATAGATGCACATGATGCAACAATCAAAAATATGGAAGTCCAGATGGGGCAGATTGCTATGTCACTTACCAATCGGCCTCAAAGGACATTACCTACAGTTACTCAAATGAACCCAAAGGACCAAATCCCAAAACAAATAATGGCAGTGACTCTGAGAAGCGGTAGAGATCTTGATGCTGAGAATGAAAGTGAAAGAATTGACAAACAGGCTGAGACACCTACTCCATTGCCCATCGAATTGGATTAATCCACAGGGTTGACAAAAGTCACAGTCCAGCCAATTGCTGAAAATAAAGAAGCACAACAGGGAACGGAGAAAATAGCGGAAAAGGTAGATTGATGAGAAAACGATAGACAAAGATAAATCCCAAGTCACCGGGAAGAAGAGGCCTCCACCACCATTCCCCCAAAGGCTGGCCAAACACCAAAAAGAGGAACAATACAAAAAGTTCTTCGACATGCTCAAGCAAATTCAGGTAAACATCCCATTAATTGAAGCTTTAAAAAAAATGCCTGGTTATGCTAAGATGATGAAGAATTCAATGTCGCGGAAATTTGATTTCCAAGACTTGGCCACAGCTACACTCACATAGACTTGTAGTGCAGTGGTCTCTAGACCCATTGCTCAGAAGTTATCTGATCCAGGTAGTTTCACCATCCCATGCACTATAGGGAATTATGCCTTTGCTAAAGCTTTATGTGATTTGGGGGCAAGCATTAATCTCATGCCCTTAGTTGTCTATAAGAGGTTAGATATTGGGAGAGCCAGACCCACCTCTATGCTTTTACAGCTTGCTGACAGGACGGTTAAGCGTCCATTTGGCATTATAGATGATGTATTCATCCAGGTTGTTCTAGCTAATTGTCCCCCATTTCCAAGTGTGATTTTTCTCTTATGTATGGCCGTGCCTAAGGGGATATCGGTTGAAGTAGATTCTTCTTTTGATCAATTAAAACCTCTTCCCAAATTGTACAAGCTTCTTCCAAAGCATACGACTTTCTGGATGTAGATGATGATATCTATACAGATGGATCTTATATATATCGTAGAATAAAGTACCACATGGGTGGATATATATATCTAAATCTGCCGAATCACTCATGTTATGATCTTCTACATCCTGGGTCTTCCAATTCCGTCATCTGGCTTATGTTCTTCATGTAGCATTCAGACCGAATGACTCTATGAAATTACGTCGATACTTCCACATATTATGGGTAATGTAAGAGACATCTCTATTTTCCCCCCGGGGAATCTTTAGAATTCCCACTACTTAACTTTCAATTTGCCTCTGACCATCAAATGAAATGTGAATAACATGTCCTCTTATATTTGAAAGAAGGGGCGCTTCCGGTTCTGTCAGTGCTTGAAAGAATTTTATCTTCTCTATATTACTATATCTCTAGAGTCAACAATTTTATATGAGGAATTACTGAACTTAATCACTTGCTGCCGTTACTCTTCAGTTTTCTGTTAAAGTCTATCCTGCAGAGGTACTCAAATTGGATCAGTGATCGATTTCTAGATTTCCTCGTAAACCTAATTAGTTATTTCCAATTACCTAAATCAATAGTTCAAACCGCACTCAAAGGTAAGGCATTTCCCATTTTTATAGGAACTTCTGTACCGAAAACAATGGTATCTCCAACTATAGCCCCTCTTGGATGTAAAATATATGTCTTCTCACCATCCCCATAGTCCATGAGACAAATGTATGCATTTCAATTAGAGTCTTATTCAATGGTTACGATTCTACCATATATGTCTTTTTCATTCCGTCGAAAATCGATTTTACGGTATAGACGCTTATGACCTCCCCCTCAATGCCTTGCGGTAATGATTCCTCTAGCATTACGACCATTACCACAATGATGCTGTCAATAGATCAAATTATTTCGTGGATTGGATTTCACTTGACTGTATACGGTTCCATTGCGTGTGCTCGGGGTAGAAGTTTTGTATAAATGTATCGCCATGCTGTTAAGTATTTTTATTTAAGTTCTTTTCTTTAAGAGGTAGAATAGAATATCCCGGTTGAAGCATAATGATCATACGTCTGTAATGCATTGTACGTCCCAGAAGAGGTCCCATTCTTCTACTCTTTCCCGGAAGTCGATGACTATTCATAGCTATTACGTTGACACCAAAGAAGAGTTCGACCCAATGCTTTATTTCTGTCCTAGTTGATCCTGATTCGACATTAGAAGTATATTGATTTTTCCCCAATAACCGAATACTTTTGTCTGTGTATACTGCATATTTAATTTCATCTATAAATCAATTTTCTTCCCTATGAGTTAAAGTCTCAATAAGAATTCTAGTTCTTACTGTTCATTATGATATGAATATACCACATCAATTCGTTATGTATGGATGATGATATTCCATTGATATAGAGCCAACTCCAATAGACGTATTGAAGGGTCCCATTGGCGTGCATCCAGTAGGAATTGAACCTACGAATTCACCAATTATGAGTTAGGCACTTTAACCATTCAGCCATGGATGCAAAAAGACTCAGCGAGTGAAATAGGTTTTGGTATTCCTTCTCAAGCTTCTATTTCTTCCGTTAAAGGAGATTCGAGAAAAGATGGAATAGGAAGACGTGTTTCCAGAACGAACAAGATACGGGTTGAGAAGGGGGAGTTAGCAAAGTTAGACAAGATTGGAATGGGCATAGGAACATGTATTGATGTACCAGATCGGCTAATGCTCCCAGGTTGATGTAATGTATTCCACCAGTTGACTGAAGACTTGATTATTGGTATATCGATTGGTCCAGCACAGATTGAAATAGGAGCCGGTTCGACAGAAAGCTTTTGAAAACGTAGTGCACCCAGGTAAATAAGGAACAAGATGAATACAGAGGTTAAACGAGCATCCCACACCCAAAAGGTGTCCCACATAGGTTTTCCCTGAAACCCCCAGTAACTAAGGTAAACAACGTAGAAAAATCACTATTTCTGTAGCGGTTACGGAAGAGCGAAGAAAAAGGGAATGTTTTGTTAATAGTAACAAAAAAGTATTTATAGCCGTAATGATATAAACAGGAATACACATCCAAGCCGCAGGAACATGTACATACAGAATACGAGAATTTCCACCTTGTTGAATATCTAGTGGTGCTACCCGAAGACTCAAATTAATAGCCATCACTGTTAAGAACAACCGAGATTCAATGAGAATTTGCGAGTAGCTTCTGGTTTTTGACATCAAAAAAGAAGGTTGTAATAACGAAAGGGACATATGAGAATTTGGTCTTAGCTAGTGGAACAAGAAATACATGGATCTATATTCAATACGCAATCAAAGGATTTCTCCCCAAAAAAGAGAAGAATTCCCCTTGCTTTCTTTATGCTCCGCTCGTGCGTGGCACTCCTTGCTCGCGGAGCGGCATACCGAAAAAAAGAAGTGACTACCTTACTTAAGCAATTCTTCTTATTCTTATTCTTTCTTAGTTGTAGTTCCTATATTGGTTTTTTCTTTCTGGGTTTCTTAGGGCCCTCAGAACGGTCCGCCTGGCCACTATGAATGAATATTTTGTCAATAAAGTAAGTTGTTCTTTAAGTTGTGCCTTTAACACAAAGCTAGGGTAGCGATGCGAAGGCTTGTGAGTGCATTAGGTAAATTAAATTGATACTAGCTGGTCTGAATTGTGCAGGATCGAGCCTTGGCCTTGGAAGCCATCTATTCAAGCCTCCCCAGTCCTTTTTTATTGTTTTTTGATCGGACTTTCTAAATCCATATGGTATGATGTGGCTTTCAAGATTCCTAGCCTGGGTTTTTGTGAAGCATGAGAACATGAGCAAGCTCAGTCTTTCGCTACTCCTGTGACCCCGCCTCATGGCTTTCATAAGGGCCTAAAGTGCATGATGATTCGATTTTCGAAATATATCAATATAAATAAAAGTGCCTCCTCTTACTGTTCTCTTTCTTTCTCTCTCCTATTTACTATTGACAAAGCAAAGTCTGGTTCTATTGAGCGTGATACCCGCCCTCTACAAAGTTGTTTTTGAAAAGGTCTTTAAATGACTCTTCGCCTCCAGTTCCAAAAGGTTTAATGAATGGCTTTTTTCTCTGCCCACCACCCATGAAAAGACAGACTACATAGGGCCTCCTTAGCCCGCCATGGTTCAAATACCATTTTATCCTACCTCGCTCACCGCCCCTCAGGCTTAAAAGCCTTTGCGTGGTCACCACTTACCTTGATCGATATGGCTAGTTTTCTAGCGAAATTTCTAGCTTGAATTAAGGCTTCGAAGCCCCTCTCCTCTCTCTATAACTAGAGAGGTAGGCAAACCTGAGTTTAGAGCTACCTCGATTCGGGATGTCGGAACATCAACCGTATCGGAAACCGAATCCTAAAGTGACTTCGAAATAGGTTCGAGAGCTTCGATCAAAAACCATTCCTATCTAGTGTCAGCTGATCCTTCAACGTCTGCACCAACTAAATTGGAAGCTTAATTCGAAAGATGAGCGTAGGCTCGAGGAGGATCTAAAGACTGATTCTCGATCCCCTAAAGTTATAAAGCTAGTTAGACTGCAATCTATGCCTATGGAAAGAAAAGTCATGAAAATCGATCCATATGATCATAAAGAAAGGCTTGCCAATACGTCTTTATAGCGTACGCACGGTTTCTTTCAATTGGAGCCTGTCACTACCTGGATCAATCAGCCTATTCTAGTTCTCCTTGTGTCATCCGATTTTAGGGAATTCACTTGGATCGTGAAGTTGCTTCACACCTGGCCATATCGAGGAAATGAAAATGAACTTGTCCCTAACAAAAGAGAAAAGAACTGGAATGGGAGAGGATTATCATTGAGAAAGATTCCTTAACAGGTTGGTCATCTGTTAGGACGAGAATGTGAGTTCTTCTTATTTTCGGTGAGCCGCTGCCCCTCATACTCTTCTTTCCATTTTTGGGTCGCTGTTCTTATCTGCCGTGCCCCCAATCATCCTTCATACGAAGGCATACATCATATCAAGATCAAATAAAAGATTCTCCATCCCTTCTTTATACTCGTCTATCCCTCGATTAACTAGATGGGCCTAGGATAAGGCATTAAAAAACTGTCGATATGTGGGGTGATCAAACTGACTCATCCACAACTCATCTTTGAAAACAAGATGCGCTCCTATGTGAGGAGGGGGGAAATGGAAGTAAGAACCATGCGTATGGATGAAAGAGAGCGCTTTGAAGGAAGAATGGAAGAAAGACTATAGAAAGGCTAAGTGAAGTACTTATAGGGACTTCTTTAACATTCTTCTTTCCTCTTCTTGCTTATCACCTTCTTTCCCTTTCCTCGCATCCTAATATAATAAAGATCAAGACGAGTTGCTCTAAGTCCAGATATCTCCCTTCGAGATTGCCAGCATCAGTCTAAGTAGCTTAAGTTTTTTAAGAAAAAGGTAAAGAAGGAAGGGTGGTTGAAGCAGGACCATAAGAAGTACCATTAGCATTTCAAGTACCCGATTCAGAGCCAGGACATCTTTGGCATATCCACCACCAGCGCTTTGGCATGATAGGTAGGCAGCATATCTGGATCTATCGGTAGTAGAGCCACCGAGTGAATGACCTTAACGATCGTTTTAGAAGTTGCACTTTACTAGCCCGGTGACTCAAAGCAAGGTCGAAATACATCCTTCTTTTTAAAACTAATTAATTAACGACCCACCAAGCAAGGGAACGTTGCGCGGTAGAAGCCAGTTCAAGGAAGTGAAACTAAGACAGGAAACTTCCCTTTATTTTTTTCTTTTAAGTAAGTAATACCCTGTCCTCTTCCCTTTAGACATCAAGATAATTGACAAAGACGGTGCTTTGAACATTTTCGCGGAAGTCAAAAAGATAAACATCTACCTGGTATACCAGCAATCCTTCAATGCGGATACCCTTTTTTTTTTCTCAACCATTGGATTGCCGAGAAGAGAAAATGCTCAAGCTTCTATATATTTTTTCTTTATTCAATTCATTCCTATCCTTTTTGTTTTCATTCCTGGGTTTCCTTTCCTCTCCAAGCCAATCAATCGCCTTCTTAGTTAACTGCGGAAACCGCCCTTTAGCCATCTATCTTTAGATACGGAAGGCTTATGAGTCACAGAATTTTAAGCCCAAAAAACAAGGTAAGAAAGGTGGGGAACAACGGCCTCACACAAAAATATTTGTCTAAGCAATTTCAAAGTTATTTTCAATAAGTCAATACCCAGATTTGCTTTCTGCGCCTACTGATGTGATGATAATTCATCAGATTTTTTGCAAAGAAGAAGGGCCCTGTTCCTATGGGTTCATGTGCTAAGGCTCCACAAAAAATGCTCTTTTTCAAGAGAGAGGTTTAAGGCGCATTAATCACGCCTTGAAGGAGGGAAGTAGTGTAGTAGGAGAGGTAAAGATGGATGGGTATAGATAAGTAAGAGAGAAGGCGACACCAGCTAGTAGAACGGACAGAATGAGAATAAATCCCTAGGATAGAAAGAAACTTGAAAGAGAGAACTATGAATGAAATAGCGAGACCAAACGAGCAAAAAGCCACGAAGGTTGACGATAAGAGCATAAGACTTTATGCGAGAGGGTAGAGCCCTTGATCCTTTCAAGAATGTAATTATCCTTTATATTCAGGAGATAATTTAGAACCTTTATAATGGATTAAAAGAAAGAACAGACTCATTTGAAAGTTTCCTAGAAAAAATGGTTGTTGTTGGATCAGCTGTGAAATACGCTCTTGCTCACGAATCTGTTTTTCTAGCTCAGACCAGGCTATCTCCGAGAAAATAGGGGTCCCGAACGGGAGAAGAATAAGGCAGGCTGTCCTTTGACTAGTTTGTCGTTTTTACTGGGGCTATTTATTCTATTTTTCCTCCTTGCCTAGAATAGAAGGATAAGATAAAAGGTAGGTTAAGCCCGTATTAGCTCTTTTCAGGTTGATAAGGTGGAATTGAAAACATTGGAGCACATCTTTACCTATATCAAACTCTATGTGTTAAGCATATAGATTTTCCTTTTGAGCCAGGATCACATTTTACACTAACCGAATCTCGCATAGAATCCATAAATGAAGAAAGCATCTCAATTGGAGAAAAGTTCGTTATCATGGGGAATTTGCTTGTCAACGAAATTCCACTCATAAGTAGGTTCACATCGTGATGTAAGTTCCATTTCCCATTGAGAGGTTATGATACTGATAAAGAGTCCTATTCTTCTCCTTGGGTTATGAAATAATTCAATAGCTCCGGGCTCCCTCACTGCATTCCAAGGCAAGCTCCTACTAGATCCTACTATTCTTGATATTCCTACTGGATTTAAGCAACTCGAGTATGAACATTGTATCGCTATGTCCCTCGCTTAGCCCCGCTCTTTGGTTTAGGATGGATCCAGACTGGAAGCGAATATACCATAAAAATGGCTTCTTTCTTTGTCTCTGCTAGACTCTTTTGTAATCCCTTGATGAGCTGAACCAACAAGAGATATTACGTTCTACCTTCTGCTTCAAGCCCGGCCGAGAGTGAGCTTCCCGATAGTCTCTTCCTTACTAGAAATAGAACTCTAACTATCCTGTCCCGTCTCCTTACTCGAGATATCTGAGATATCACCGTAAACTAAGAACTTACAATAGACGAGCCCATTATCCTTATGTTATGAACTTGCTTCTTGGTACAAGGGGAGGGGAGAAGAATTCTAGTTCTAGTTCTTCCTCTACCTAATCTTTAGTACCGCTTTGAGATTGAATCTTTAGAACCATGTGCCTAAGAGGGCGAGGACCTTTATAGCCATAATTCTTCCCCCGGTTATACCTCCTTCTGTAATAGTTATCTATCCCATCAATTCCACCCGCGAGATATCCATTCTAACTTGTATTTGCCTAGCAAGATACGTCTAGTTCTCCCTCTGCTTACCTTTGTTAGTAGGAAATTGGAACAGTCTCTGATTTTAAAGAAAAAGCTGAGGCGAGAGCTATACTTTCTGGAACCGGAGCAATAACTGCTATAAAGTAAGGACATGCGCATGAATGATCCCTAAAGGAAATACTCGTAATGCTCCACGACTAAGTATACCCATTCAGACTCGCTTTTGTTCAATTATAAAAAAATAAGCACTTTAATGAAGATTTATACCATCATTCAAGTAAATACATATTAAGATCGTAGAAAAATGAGCTTCTAATATAGCTACACCTAATTCCATACCGGTTAATGCATGAACTATAAATAAAGGACCAAGAACCCCTATGAAATATAAAAGATCATTCATACATAGCATAGTCCAAGCGAACCCACTTAAAATCTTTACTGAACTATGACCGGCCATCATATTAGCAAATAAATGTATTTATGAGCTTAATGCTCGAAAACAATAAGGGACGAGCTCAAGGAGTACTAAAAAAGGTACTAATGGCAGTGGGTCACCTGCAGGTAATAAGAAGCTTAAAAAATGAAGCACATTTTTTTGAAATCCCACTATAGTAATGCCAATAAAAATAGAAAATGAGAGACCCAAAGTAATGAGAAAATGACTTGTAACTATGAAGCTATAAGGTATCATACCATGGGGATTACAAAATAACGAAAAAGTAAAAGTGACCGAGATGCGAGGGGAAAACCTTTGTTTAACATTTTCGGAAAGACCACCTATTTGTTCGTTTACCGAGTTCAGCACGAAATAAATAAGCTCTACCAAGGATTTCCAAGCATTTGGTACTGAGTTTCCTCCTCCCTTTTTAGTAACAAAATAAACCAAAAGTAGGACCAAACTGAGAGTTAGTAGCATAAACAAAGATGGATTTGTGAATGAGAAATATAAGTTTCCTATTTTCATAGGAATCAATGGGATTATTTCAAATTGTTCAAGTGGGTTGGAGATGATCTGCGCTAGATCCAGTGTGAAATAAGTGAATTTATCCAGTTGAGGCATTCTTGATTGATTGAGACAAAATGATTCCATCAATACAGCTTAACTCCGCCAAGCCTGTACGAGTAGTGAAGAAGTATAGAGCACTTTGGTTGGTTGTTGACCAACGGAAAGCATGGGAAAAAATGCACAAACGAAAAAGGGCTAATAAGGACCCTCACACTAGAAGAAATAGATGATTAAATCGAGAAATGGAAGATATCTTCTAAAAGCCAACTCAAACACCCCCTTAAAAGAACTTCGTAATAGGTATCTTGGAGGTGTACTAGAATTAGAAAAGCCTCGTCTCCCATAACAACCTGAATAGGATCTGCTATGTTCCACTCCGTAGGTAATTCCCTACCTCTGAGTCAAAGCAACTCCGCGCTCTTTTGGCAGATGCCATCAAATAACTCAGTTAACTCTGGTGGAGCGCTATGCGCGTCCGACCTAGTTGAGGATGTGCTACTAGTAGAAGGGAACGAAGAAGTGGAACTTTGCATAAAGTGAAGATCGCTGGGCATTGGATCTCCATATAGTCTAAAGGATCTGTTGTTCATAAACCACTTTGCCTCAGTTCTATGTAATCCACCCCCTCACCCCCTTTATCTGAAAAGTGGTAAAGAAGGACTCTTTGGGGTCTAATTTTCTTTCTATCTAACAGTACAAAAACCAGGAAGGGGTGGTTCTTTCATTGCTTTGACTTTGAGAAGATAATCGTTGGTTTATCCGATGAACAACATGGGAAATATTAGTTGAGAGGACAAGAGGATCCGATCTCCACGAAAGGCTAAAGAAACATAAAAAAGAGAATCATCTTTATTTCTATGTTATACGCAATTTCTAAATAAGGGAAAAAGACATATAGAGAGATGCAAAGGACAGATATGCCAATTAGGGATAAGAAGATAACGATTTCAATAACTTAGACTCGAATATGAAATAAGTAAATAAGCTCTTTCTCGATTCACCGCATTTCTGTCTCTTACTATCAAAAAGTAGACTAGCTTTCCATTTAAGGTGGTATCTTCACTAAATCGATTCAAGAGCGACTCCCAGACAGAGAAGAATATTGAATCTTTCTATCTGATATGAATACATTGAATTCGAGATGCAAAATAAATAGGAATGAACCCCTTACAAACTAATGGCGGTTACAGGATTGGTAATATACTATTCATGGGTACCGATGATCGTCTCCTCGGCTGTTAGGTTCAGTGTTCATCATCACTTGAGTAAAACTCCTTCCTTGGTGATTTTTCTTTCCTGTAGCTTGGCCCAATGCATTCCACTTCATAGGCTCGTCAAAGATCTGATCTCGCTGGGGTGGTATTGAGGCTCATCTCCTGATTTGATAGTCGACGGGTCAGCCTTATCAGAAGACTTTCTCTAGCTAAATAGAGGATTTATATACCTCCTCGAACCATATACGGCGATAAGCACAATTGCAAGAGAGGGCACAGTGGGCATAGAATTCTTTTATTTAATTTCTTACCTCTTGCACTGCGTGATAACAAATTTAATTTATTGATTTCGGGACTAAATCACACTACATTCGAGAGCTAGCTTTCAAACTCCTTCTCTATGTAAGATCTATAGCTTAAAGAAGACAGCTTCACTGGGATACTAAAAAGTAAAGCGCATCCACAACTGCCGCAGAAAGAATATGAGCTGATACCGCATGTGCCGCTATATATATATATATATATATATATATATATATATATATATATATATAAAACACAATAGCACGGAGATTCGCCAACAGGAGAGTGCCCATTATTCCAGATGAAAGAAGAGCCGATGGAAGAAGAGAGCTAAGAAGGGCGGGAATCCTTAAGTAAGAGCGGGGGCAAAGAATCCAGAGTGCAGGACAAGCATTAAGATAAAATGTTTTTTACTATTAACGTCTTCAAGTGCAAAAGAAATAGCTTGCGTAAGAGCTACAATTAATTCAGCGGGAGCAGTGGCATTGAAAACGTCCTTAGGTCTTTGATTCATTCCTTGGCAGCTACCATAACCCGAGGATCAAGCTTACCAGAATGCTCCAATTGAAGTAATTGATTGATCACCAATTTAAAATCTACATAAGAGTTGAAACTCTTTCAAATCCATAGACATCTCAAGTCATGTGTGAGGGCATGGTACTCTGCGAGATTATTGGAATAAGGTTTCGACAAGAGGACTTCTCCTTCAGAAGTAAGAAAGAGGACTCCATCTCCATCTTGATGAGCAGCACCATCGACGTACATATTCCATGGTGGGAGAATTTCGACCACAAGCGCATCTTCATCAAGTCGTCAAACAATTCCCATTAAGCAGGTATTGGGTCAAAGAACTAGGAAATTCTTTTCTTTCTTCTTTTGCTTTTTTTGGGGGACTTATTAAAGGAAGGTTTCAACCTGCCATAAGCTAAGATACCCCGCTCATTAGTCACTTTTCCTGCATGGTCAACTCTTACCGGGTCAATGTATTTGAATTAATCATATATTCATTATTACGCGTAGAGATACCTATTTATAGTGGTTTGTTCCTGCATCAATAGTTTAAGTGAAGTGACAAGATCATCAAAAAAGGGAGGCACTCAAGCTTGACTATACGATTGGTAGGAAAGATTTTAGACTTGAGCATACGCCTTCTTCCTCTATGGATAGGGCGATGTGACACGCAATGGATCGGTTAGAAAGGAGAACAAATTGATCGCATGTCCCATTCTCAACAATCTTTCCCGCATCAGTAGATAGAGTGGATTTCTTATCCTTGGTTAACCTAAGGATTTTCTTCTCTCTATATTTAGTTACGACCGACCCAAGCCTATGCGAAGCAAGCCTACACCCTAGACTGGCTCCAGGCCAAAGTGATGAAAAGGCGAAATGTCGTATATCGTAATATAATTAAAAAAAAGGTCCATGAGAGAAAGCCTAGCCCTATCTTAACCTTATGATCCTAGTCAGCTCGTCTCTGTCTTGAGGCCAATAACCAATGACTCTTTTGTTAACCACATGTAGAATATCTTGTGTAGTCGGGTAGGATAACTAGAAAATATCTTTCCTTTAGTGTGTAACCAATTTATATATGTTAAGCTCCCCTTTTTTTCTCTCTTTGGCTTTTCTTTTGCACCTCTTTAAAGTAAAGCTGCTTCTTAGAGTTGGCTTTTGCAATTGCAATCTGTCTCTGTCTGGCTCCTCGCTTTGAACTCAAACAAAACTTTCTTTTGGTCGAGTGACGTCGTTCCTGGTCTTCCTATTCTCTTCGCTTTTCCAGCCGCTGCCTCTAAGGCCCAAGTACTTTTTTTGTTTGATCAAATGATTGATTTAGATTTAAAATTTCTCTTTACCAAGGGAAGAGAGCGTGGATCATGTGTCTTATTGGATGTTCTAAACCACCATCTTGGACTTCCAGCATTTTCTTCAGACAGAAAGTTTGGGACTCAAAGTGTGCCCTCATGAGGCAGGGAAAACCTTCAAAATGTGTCTTTTACGTAACTTGGATAGCTGAGTGGTCAATCCTGCACCAATCGTTGATGATTTGTCTTGCTCGAAAGATATAACCTTCACCCCGAACTCGGTATCCATTCTACCTAATGTTTTACTCCTCCGAAAGGCTATTAAAACAAGTCCTGATCCAAGACTTCTCTCAAGGGAAAACCTTAAAAACTTATTTCGAGCAGGGTCCTCTGCTGGCATATTCATTCTTTTTCTTTATTATATTATGTATGGCATTTCCAAGTTGATGTTTTTTTTAGCACGCGTGCCTCCGTCCCAAAAAAAGATGTATATTCTGGACATTTTGTCGTGGGTGCTACTAGAAAAAATTGTTATCCGACCGATAAATTCCCCGATTTTTGGATTTTCATTTATTTATGTAAAAAAGAGGTTGATCAAATGCCTCGTCTTTGTACACTTTCATAGAGGAGGGGCCTTCAATCATACAAAGTGTTAAGAAAGATTGGATGTTGCTTAGTCGCTACTCACGCACGGAGCTAGCCGCTGAAGCGTTAAATGTGCTTATATTTAACAAATAGAGTTTGACTGAGATAAAACATAATCAAAAGGAGCTCTGGCCCGCAACGAAACGAAAATGAAATTAGTTGGAGACAGATTCAGTGGGGCAACTCCTTTATAGCAGGTATGCAACAAACCCTTCTTCTGGTATAGCTTCAACTTCTTTCTAATAGCTTCTTACTTGGCTTCAAAGCCTTACCATCCCTTCGCCGCCCCCACAAAATGATTGGTCACTTTTTTTTTGGATTAGTCTCTTAACTCAAATTCTCTCTAAAACGGTACAATAGACGGCGCAACGCTTCATATGTGCTCATTAGCTTCCGATGTATTCTCTGGCATTGATTTGATTAAAGGAAAGGTAAAGCCTTCACTTCAAGCTTTGAAGCTAAGTTCGCTATTAGGTCAATGATAGGCTTTAGGGGTTTACTCTTCTACTTAAGTTCCTAGCTAGGCTGATGCCATTGACGAGTCTTAAACTCCGACTCCTAAACTCAAAACTGGCCGGAAATGCCCATTTTGGGCTCGCTCAGGCGGATGTTCCCGCTGATCTTTACTTTAAATATTGTCTGCTTCTGTCTTTCCATACGGAGTCTGGCACTTTTCTTGTCTATTTTGTCTTTACGTGGCCGGTCTTTCTTTCCCTTTTTCTGATCAAAAGATCTTTTTTGACGCACTATCGCTATAATGGTTACAACCTAGGCATTCAAAATGAGGGTTATTACATAAAAAAATTACATAAGTGATTAGAGCGATGCCCCATTGCTTTGGAAAGAGTTGACTTCTTCCTATGCAGGATAGTCACTTACTCTTCCGATTAATTAAGATATAGGGAAAGGCCAACGTGTCAAAGTAAAGTCAGGTTCAGTAATCGATGTAACTGGTTCAAATACCAGAAGATAGGTCATAGAAGGTAGATTAGATTCGACAATCTTAAGTAGTGGAGTCGGCCCTTAGCCGAGATACGATACCATCAGCTAATCACTAGCTTTTGCTAGAATAATATCGTAAAGTCGGAGAGGAAGAAGAATGCCATCATAGAGGGATCATCATGTAAACTTGAAGGGCTAGGGAACTCCTTTAGCTCAATAATGAAAGTTAGGGTCGATCGGAGGAGGCCTTACCTCTTAGATGACCCAAGCAAGTCATTAAGCTATTGGATGGATCCTCCTAACTATCATTACTTAAGGTCGAGTAGTAGATGGGTGAGGCCCACAGTTGTAATAGGTTTTCACTTGAGCTTTTCGCATCAAAGCAAGTCTTCAAGCCAATGCAGTGAGGTTATAGGTCTAATTTCTTTCTCTTATTGAGATCTTAGAATGCTATATGCAGCCCCCCTGCAAGGTTATTTTTGATAGTGGTATTTTCTGTATAAGATTGGCATCCCCATTCTAAGGTTACTCAGCACTTAGGTCGTGAGTTCCGCTCTTAGTAGCCTTTATTCCCATCCAGCGTAAGAACATAGGTTTTTTCACTCAGTTTCTGCTCTCCTTGTTTTAACTAAGGAACTACCTTTCACTTTAAGTATGACTCTAAGAGCTCTACCTTAGAATGAGTTAGATTTCCTCTGTTAACAAGAAGAAATGGCGGGATGCTAAAGAGAGGGCTGTGAGACTAGTGCAATCAGGTAATCGACCAAGTAATCCACATACATGATAAAAGAGCATTCCAGCCCTAGTGTACTTATCCACTGGCATTGAAGGAGAAGAATGACAATGTCTGCTTCCACAATAAGGATTGCCGCTTAGTCCAATCCAAGAGCAAACAGGGGACGCCTCATTACGCAAGAACCCGAGCTAAGAGCGGGCAGTTCAATTAAGGTATAGAGAAAGCTCCAAGTAGCTACCATTGATAAACCTTATTCAGGCACATCAATCAATGATCTTGCTTACCAGATAACTTTCCTGGTGAAGGAGAGAAAGTTTGACAAGCTAAGAAAGTCTCGTTGAATGTAGGAACTCAGACTGTGACGACTATTTTCACTAGTTTTAAAGTCTTGATTGACCGTTGGGATTGAATCTGGCAAAGGGGTGCCCTCGTAAAGAGTAAAACCTCGTTACGCCGAAAATAATAGATGTGTGACAGCGCTTTGGTAGTGAGTGGAAACTTACTTTATGTCTCGTTAGTAGGAATTTCTTGCCTGCTAAGGGATTAGTCCAAGTTAGACCGAGAAGTAAGAGTTTGTAATTGATTTCGGGGGGGGGGGGGAATAGATAAATTCTCTTCCCACGTAGCGCTAAGAAGAAAGTTCCGATAGCCTATAATCAAATAGCACAAAAAAGGGGGCTAGGCGAATAATAGTGTTAGTAGTTTGTGAGGCTAATTTTGAGCTAGATAGTGGATTGATGTTCACTGTAGCACTATCTGACCTTGAAGGTTAAGTTAGTGTACCATGAACTCCATCCCACATATTTTGGATGATATGGCATCAGTTATCTAGCTACATTCTATTACTAGTTGACACCATTTTGGAAAACTTTTATTCCAGTTACTGCTTTTTAAATTCTGTTAGGTTCTTTGTCAAATACTCACTGATTTGAATCCATATTCTTTGTGGGTGTAAATTTGGTTGTACTTTCCTTCGAGCTAAGATAGACCCTATCAAAAATTAGTTCTAGAAGCATCTTCCATTCATCTCGACCTAGACTAATCTTTGTTCTGATGATGATAAATCATCATCAATTTGTATAGTATATATACCTCCAAGACCTCTTTTTGTACCACTTTTTTTCTTTCTAAAAGATGGCCTAGAACTGTCTCTCTTCACAGACCCTAAATGCGTTTAATCAGCCAGCGTAATAACTTTAATCGATAGAAAAATCAATCAAGACCTAAAACAAAGAATACCATCTCCCATGGAGTCTTTTTATTTTGCATATCTCGATTTTAGAATTCTCCTCACGTTTTTTCCATCACGATTTTCTCTTCGAGAACACTCACCTCGTCGATTCTTCCCCTCGTTCCTTTTATCTTGGACATTGAGATGTTTATGCAAAGAATTATTTTCTACCCTATGTAGGTGACATAAGCTATGGAGTTGTAGACTTACGACCTATGGATATTTCTTTGACGGGTGATCGGTTCTTAGAATCCTCAAGAAAGTGTAAGCACCTTTATACAATTTCTATTTTGCATTCTATATATAGAGATGGCTTTCTCTTGATGGAATATACCAAGCTAAATATTCTTTTTAGAACAACAACTCAGTGAAGTAGGCGACAACTGCTATTAGGGTCTGTCTTAAGGCATTGGCTCTCTAAAAAAAGGATTTCCTATCATTGCATGGGTTCCTTTTTGTATAAAACATATTGACTACATATTGAAATAAAGAAAGAATGTTGACTCTTCGACAACGTGAAGACTGCAATCTCGACTTAGAATAATCAAACGCCCATCACGAGTCACATGGGCACCCCTACCAGGTAGAATAGTTGTGATATCCCCATCAAGATCTAACTCTAAGAGGATACTATTCATTTTTTCTTTACAGTGCTGCTCGCTTTGGAGCCTAAACAATGGAAATAATACGTAACAGTCAGCCAAGTAATGATAATAAGAAAAACTAGGGTATAGTTGTTTAAATCCCCAGTCGAAATCATCCAACATAAAATTGTATAAAACCTTAGTGATTAACCTAGCGTGTGGGATCCCTACTTCCGTAATGGAACAATTAATTCCATTTTGGTCATAAACTGGTATCTTTAAAAAGGATGAAACTAAGGATATTACGTAGCTATCACGCACCAAGGGTGCCAGCTTTCGTAAAATTCCTTTATGAGGAATAATACCTTGTGAGGGTGCTAGATTGAAGATGAAAATAGTTGTAATCTTCCCCACACCACCTAATTTGGCAAAAAACTCACGGCGATCTCTCGGAAAACCACACGACTGCTCCTGAAAGATAGATGAACGCATAAAACAACTATTCAACATATGTGCCAGAGCGATTAAAATGAGAGCGTCCCTTTCATCGGGACAAACAACCCATTTATGATCAGGGTCCCCTGGCTGACATAAAGTTTCAACATAAAAAACATTGCCTCGTCTTTGGGAATACTCAATAACTTAAGTGGGGACAATCCATACTTATCTTCTAAGATAAGAATAATTATATCACATATGCTTAAAGGGGGCAACAAAAATAGATCACCAAGTTTAGGATAAACATATAATATTGAACGGGCAAGTTGCTGTGCGGAGCATGAAAATGGTAGATTTTTTCGTGGGTCCCTGCCATCTGAATCAATTTTGAATGAATAGTATCTCTATCTGGCTTTGTTATTATTACAGTATTTTCTGCACCCAGCCAGTAAGTAGAGATATGGAGAGAGGGGACAACTTTGTCGCGGACCTTTCTTTGGTTTCTTTTATGAACTCCACCTGTCATCCATGGATTATAGGGGCTTTCCATTATATATAAATAAATTTTCTTATCCTACTCTACAAATCCCATTTTCCAGCAGCATATAGAAACCTATGATTCAAATTTTCATATGCTGCTGGTTTGGTGATTTTAGTGATCATGGCTGGCTCACATGATCTATCAGCTGAGTAGTAAGCCTATTCTAGTCTTACCAAATCACCTTTCTCTAAGGCTAAATATCTAAATATCCTCGTACTCTTTTTTCCTATTTTATTTATTCTTTCATGTCGAGCTTTCGAAAGCCACTGGGGAGGGAGAATAAACGATCGACTGCTAAAGATCTTGAATAAAGCATTGATAGCATTGCAGAGGAGAAAAACTTTGATTCTTCCCGAAGGTGTTCCTTGCATGCTGAAATGAACAGGGGCGGTACCAACTATGACTAAAAAGCGGTCACTCCTGTCAATGAATATCATTCATAGTTGTCTATGTTAGTAACATAGCCATAATGACTTTATTTTACTGCTTGAGGTGGTGATAACTTTTATATATTTGCTTAATTATAAGCTTGCATAGTGCTCTTCCTATTTGTTTTCTCGGCTTTCTTCTGCCAAACCGAACGAAGACTATTTCTCGTACCTGTATACCTATTGCACTGATATCATCTCTTTCAGTCTCTTTCTTCATTCAGGAAAGGTGAAGATTGAATCTGAAACCGAAAACGAAGCAGGAACAGTCTTGTCCTTTGGTCGAAAAGTCTTGTACGGTTCCTCTGTCCGGGGGCACTACAAGAACCCCTATGACACTTGGAGATTGCTTGCTTATGTCACTTGTATATTCCTCTAACATAGTAAGTGTGCCATATCCATCTTGGCTTCAATGTCTGATTCTGAAGAGAGAGACACCGACCCTAGTCAGTCTAAATGATGTAGACAGAACCCACTCCGGGCTTGATTACCACCAAAAATTTCCCGAGACGGTAGAATGTATACTCTAGGGTGAAGAAGAAAGCATTGCCCGGCTTAGATGTGCCTTTCGATTATGATTTGTTAGCACAACTAGCTAATGTACCAGCTAGAATTATCTTGTTGATGTTGTCACCTGACATCCGACAAGTATCAAGGCTCAATCAAAAGCCGATAAGTATGCACCCCCTGTACACCAGATAGAGGTGAATGATGTACCTCAAGAAGAGAACCGAGGCATACAACAGAAGATGAATGCAGAGGAGCCTGACTTTACATTTTCTCGAGAAGACTTATTTGTTGCTAGGGGACCTTCTCCGGAATTGTCCACTGTACCTTTCAGGATATATTGGTGAAGTAAAACTCCGACAAGTGCAAGTAGATCCGGGGTCAGCTATAAATGTTATACCCCTAAAAACGGTAAGGAAGCTCGGGATTCCCACCAGGAAGCTGAACAACATTAAGACCCAGGGTACAATGCTGAGTCTCAGAAAGCTATGGGCAAGATTCACCACAAGTGCCAGATTGCAGATCTTAAGACAGAAGTAATTTGCTCCGTGATCGAGAACAAGACTTCCAACAGCCTTTTGCAGGGAAGGCCTTGGATCATGCAAATGACATATTTACCTTAAAGCTGCTAAAGATTGTTAAACGTTATTAACTATTCCACTTGATGAGCTTAGAGCGATGAAAAAGCATTTTCGGGAGAAGGGTAATGGAGACTAGGAAAGAGGAAAGCGTCAGACAGCCTTAAGGCATGAAATAGACATTCTCGTTAGCTTTTATAGTTAAGGTAAGGTACAAGATAAGGCCTGCAAGTTCGTTCCTTGAAGTATCCATCTAATCAAAAGCAAGGAAGGATAAACAGTCCAGCAGGTGTATAAGTATGAAGTGAAGATGAAGTAAGCATGGCTTTGTTTGCGCGCCTCTGTAATTCTGAAATCCTTTTCTCTGGTCTTTGCTCTTGAAGATTCGCTCTTGAGAACCTCTATCTCTTTCTTCAAAGCCTCATTCAAAACATGTCAGTCTTACATACAGTATATTACCCGCAAGTTCATCTTCTTTGATAGGATATTAGATTAGTCAGCAATCCATGTTCCAACTGGTTCTCAAACTTCAGAGGTGGCCTTACTTCCTTTTTAAAGCAAACATGTGGACATAAAAAAAAATGAAATTGATAGAATAGAGGAAGATTAATGTGCAGCTGATTCTATACCAGCCGATTCAATTGTTCAGCTACTTCGAAAAAACTTACTATTACAGCTATGTAAGGGGACCGGCTTCCCCTTTTTCAATCACCTCCTACATTAAGGTAGGCCCACTGCTGAATACCCTCAATTGAAAGGTCAAGGAGATCATATAACCCCACAATATGAAAAGCTGCTTGGGGGATTGCACCCTTTAGCCTAGGGTATACATTCAGCTCTGGAGGCATACCTAATTAACGATAAGAGCAGAGATCTCCTCTCTCCTCAGAACCTCTACCTTTACTTCACTTCCACTCATAAACAGCCTTCGAGCAAGGAGAAAGAGATAAAGAAGAAAATTCTCAAATTCCTACAAATGGTTTGAATAACCATTCCTTAGAGAGGGAATGTCGGATGAGACACTATTTGGCCTTCTTTCAGGAGTTGTAGATAGTATCACCTTTAGCTGGTAGCTAGCAAAGCAGTTATCCCCTATCAACGAGTATAGTTGAGGGTAAACTGAGGTTTAACCCACAGCTTCTGTCCATGAATCTTCTTTCGCTTGGTTACGGGACTAGAGCGAATTGTCTCTTCTGCTACGGTCTAATATATGTGTCAAAGAGCGGATTCTCTTGCAGCGGCTACGGGGCATGCCCCAGAACCTATTGATTCAATTTCTAGCAAGTCCTGTCTCTATCCTTCACTTAAAACACAGCCTATTAAGATTCTCAATTCCTTTTTTTGAAATTTCAGCAGGCTCACCCTTCTTTGGCGATAATGCTCATCAGTAGATTGACTGTGAGGACGAAGAGTCTTACTACAGGGGTTACCACTCCTGCAAGACTGATTTGTGTTCCAGAGTTGTTATAAGGGTGGGACGGCGAGAGGAGGAAGCTACTACTACCGGGCGAGATGTTAGTGGAAAAGAATAGGGTTTGGAGGAGAGGTCACAAGCTACCACTACTACGTAATCTACTTCTACTGCTACTTGAAATCGATTCTCTTTCATGACTCTCTTTCTCATTCTCTTTCCACCACTAGTTAGAATTAGACAAGAGCATTCCCTGGAATAGGCCTACGAGAGGTATTCAACAAGCGCCACTCAACTGCGCAAACTAAGCCCTCCATAGAAGTTTAAGGAAGTAAAGCTACATACTACTGAAAAGAGATGGGCTTTCTCCTTTCTATTTCTTACGGGCTATTGATTTTGGGTTGAGACTTTGCTTGCTTACTTTCACACTTCCTTCAGTAAGCTACTTAAGGTTTAAGGTAAGGGGAACTCCTAGCATAGATTACCATTCTAACCTGTCTTTGTTGGTAGATAGATGCGCTTAATTAGTTACCTGAATTAAAGAGGACTTATGGATAAGCTGACTTTGCCTGGGCGTCATCTTTCCTTTCATTCACTAGTTTAAGTACTTCCTCCTGTCAGATAGAAGCTTTTCAAAGGAGTTTTCACTTCCTCAATTAAGGGCATTATAGTTCGACATGCTACCTTCTCGATGTATCGATTCTTGGTAGACATAGCTGGTTTAGATCGAGAAGCCAACCTTTCGGTCCGGGGCTGAAGTTTTCTCTTTATGTCAGAAAACGAGCTTCTGGCAAAACATTGGGAGGGAGTGCTACTGCTTCCTTAATTCATCAATTCCCATCTATGAAAGGGATCCAATTCGGTATCTTGCGTACGAATTCATGTTGTCAACGGGGATCTTAGCCCCTTTCCTTGTTGTTTTCCCATAAAATTAAAAAAAAGTAATGCCTTTAAGTGAAAGAAGATGTATGAACGAAGCTTCCCGGAGTCCATCGATTCATTCCCAATCCCATCCCGTTCTATCACCAACTTGAATAGCTTATTTTCCTTCTCAACTTAAGTGATCTAAATATCATGTCTACGACCCTCACCTCCCCGGAAAGCGCCTTCGCTCTGCATCAATTGTATAATAAAATATATCTCGATTGGACTAAGGAAAGACCAAAAATCTTTGCTCGATGATTATTTAGTTTCTCCTGTTACCTTGTGTCAAAGCTAGTGCCCCTGCTCTTTCTATGAGTTGGCTACTCCGTTGTACGCTATCTTTCTCTTCACACCTGGCCACCCCGGTTCCTTTATACTTTTTTATTGCTACGAGATTACCCTGTTTGGCATGGTTTGTTACCTAAAAACACTATCCTTTCTTATTGGCGTTTAGGAAAAGTTGAATTTCTTTTTTAATCACTGGGGAGTTTCACGCTCGAGACCAATCATCTATGTAAAATAGATGAGAGCAAGAAATAAAGCTCGAGAGACCTGTCTGGAATCAATCAATAAAAGCTTCACTTCACCTGCACAAGCACACGGTACTATACTAATAGAAGCCATACCTACCGAGGAACCACATGAAATGAATAATAAAACTTCAAACTCGCTAGAATGCAATGTAAGTGTTACGACGGATGGGACCTTAATAAGGTAATTTCTAAGATAAGACGGACGACTCGGCTGCCTTCCCCACTAAAAATATTTCTCTCGACGGTCGCTCAAGCACTTTTATGCAACAAGAAAGCAAAGCGTATACTATCTCGCACCATCCGAAGAGGTTTCAAAGCAAGCAGTACGGGTCAAAGCTTAGGGGAATCGGCCCTTTCAAAGCGTAGCCCTTTAATTGCTTAGGGGAATCGGCCTTCTTTAGTCAAAGCTTTTTCTTGCTTAATGCTTTCCTATCTCGAGTGATTTCCCGTGATCCACCTATGAGATCGTTTCCACCGGCTTTTGATTCAAGAAGATCGGCCATAAAATAAAGAATGGGAAGAGAGCGAGAGACTCTCGATTCGCTGCTCTACATTTCGAGAAAGTGGAATAAGAAAGGCCGTAGTACCCTAGGCCCGACAGAATAATGAAAAGAAAGAGGCCGATTGGAGAAGTTTTGTTTGAGAGGCTAAGGGACTAGACCCATCAAAAAGAAAAAAGAAAAAGCGTGACTAAGAAAGGTAACCCTAGAGCAAGTTGTCAAAAGACTTGGCCCCTGATGAATTGACCCAAGCTAGGACATTCCGGAAGTTGGTCGGTCAAGACGGGCACTTTCCCTTCGCTCCTTTCGACATGATCTCCCACAAAAACCAATAAAAAGAAGGTGAAGTGGGCAGGAGAGGAAAATGGATTCATTCCAAGATGAGTCCTTGCCTATACCAATCATAAATTGTTGTGAAATCGATATAAAGAAGGAGGCCAAGGGAATTTCTACCTTTTTCATTGAATAATAGAAGGGGAATAGGGATTGGACCGATAGGCTCGTTTTGGACCCCAGGACCTCAGCTTTGCTAAAGCCTTGAAAAGGAGTGGACGGTTGTATTTTGGCCTAGTTGGACTGGTTCGCCTAATCGAAAAGCCCCTACATTACTTGTTCACCGTACTAGACCTCCATATCATATGTGTAAAGAGCCCACCTCGGATACGAAAGAAGGACATGAGTGGTTCAACTAGATGATGCTTAAGCATCAGCCCTTGCCTCCTCTTCCCCATAAACCTCATATGCACCTGAAGAAGAGTAATCTTTTGCCGAATCTACATCCGTCGAAGCCTATAAATGTGAAATATTTAGTTCCATCCGGAATGAATTTCCCACCTATCTAGGGATAAGTGGTTACCAGAAGTTTGAAGCTCACTTTAATGAGCAACACTTCCTCGTAGGGTCACCAAAGCAGGCTCCTTTAGCCGTTTCGATTATTAGAGCTCACTGAACACCAACAGAATCGTAAGCTTTCTTCTCCGCCTCAACTTGAGAGCTCCTTTCTACATCAAGATCTGGCCCTTCCCCAAGGTAGGTAGGTTTATCCTCACTCGATTGACTCTGGCTATGGTGTAATTCCTGGCATATGTACACCACAGTAGCTAAGGCAACCCCATTCCAGCTTGCATTTTATTTGAAGTTGAGGATTTCGCTTTTGATGTAGTCAGTGAGAAGCTAAGTTCCGTTTTTAGCTTTAGCAACCCTGTGACTGCCTGAACAGACTAGTCTACGCTCAGCCAACATTTCGAACTTGTCTGGATACTAACAGTTCAGTGGATGGGATAGTAGAGAGAGAAAGGAAAATAAGTAGTTTTGAAAGAAGACTCCACCAAGCTAGTGCGCTCCTCACCTCAATGCTACACTTCGGAAGCTACGAACTAAGACGCTTCAGAAGAAAAGCTACATCCACTACCTGCATTCACCCTGACAGGCTAACCCGAGCTTACCCAGGGCCTTACCGCCCGAACCAGCAAGACTAATGTCTACTTATACCTTTGAGAGGTCCACTTATACTATTGATAACGTCTCTTAATTAATAAGGCAACAGTTGTTATATAAGATTGAATTCAATCTAACAAGCGGACTACCTTCAACTACTACAAGATCTTTATAAAACAAAGTATGAGCCTACTTTACGCACTTCCGCACTAAGCAGGCAAGGCCAACTACACAAGAAAGAAGGCATCGACTGCGGCTTCCAATCCAATGACAAGCAAAAGACAAAGAAGTAACTTACTATACCTTACCTCCTTGTGCCCATAGCTTGACCTCCGCCTTTTTCTACCTACACGGATGCCTTCCCTTCCTTGCAAAGCAAACCTAGTCAACTAATGGAAGGAGAAAGGAAAAAGACCTTCTTCACGCATAAACAGACCATCTTTACCAAAGTCCCTCCTTCCCAACCTCTCTTACAGCATCCATTTTGTCAAAGAAGGACAGAGCAGGCACACTGACTACTCTGATTGGGCGTGGACTGGGAAAAAGTAGCAGCTAAAGGAAAGCTAAAAGGTATTGAAGAAGAAGTAATGGAGGATCTGATATAGATTGAAAAGAGGGAAATATAAGCTAGCTAACGAAGGGGTTGGGATTCGTCTCGCCCTAGTACACCAACCAGGAAGAAAGATTTAGTGCTTTTCACCTTTCCAGCAAACCAGAACGAGAGCCAATCGGGTCTATCGGAATGTCCTTATTTCACAGCGCTATAACATTCTCAAGTTAGAGTCTGACTATCTCTATTCTAAGTAGAACCCGAGTAATCACACACTAAGCAGATCTTTACCAAAGCCATATCTCCATAAGCATCCAAAGCCGCCTACTCATTGGTAGTGAGAAAGTAACAACATAAATATGTTTACGAAGCCAAAAGACACTCATCTGAGCCAGCGGATTCATATTCTACTATGTCGGTGCTCAAAGCAAGGAGGCAATGACTGCGTAAATCTTTGGTCTGTATATCATTTTCCATGTTGGGCTGACTCCTTTTTTTAGGTAAGAGGACCCCTACTGATATTGACTTACCGGCTATAAGTAGGTTGCTTGCTATTGCTATAGGGGCTGCTCGCCTTTATACGACTTGGCTTCGCTATCACTCGTAATGGTTGATAGTATTCCTACCATACCTGAATTCCAATTATTTAGAGCTAGAAGCTTTGCCAGAAGATAGAAAGATGAGGTTGCTCTGCTTCGTAGACAAGGCTCGTACCGTACTTTACTTACGAGCTCGTGTAGTAATCACCCCTATCTCTAAAGGGGCTTATACATTCCACTCGCTGTCTATGAAACGAGCATTAGAGCAAGCGAGTGAAGCCCTCAATTTAGTGGCTTCCCTCACCCTACTCTTTCATTTCCGCTTAAGCTTTCCCGGTTTGTGGGATTAATTGATCTGATACCCGAGACCCATAATCTTTCCTAAGAATAGCTTCTACGATGTTAGGCATAAAGGCATGATTAGTTCCACAAATCTCACTGCACTGACCATAGTAAACTCCTTCTCGTTGTACCAAAATAGAGGTCTAATTTAAATGACCAGGTACAGCATCACATTTCACACCTAAGGAAGGTACAACACAACTATGAGGTACATCAACAAATGTTACAATAAAACGTATATAACTTTTTGTTGGTACAACCACTCTATTGTCAACGTCTAATAAATGTGATTGACCCAATTATGGATCATTTTCTGGAATCGTATAACTATCAAAAGTAAGTGACTGTTCATCGAAACAATTATAGTCCGAATACTCATAAGGTAGGGTCAACACCCTCCTCCCCCCAAACTGTACTTGCAAGTTTCCCCGCAAAAAGCTCTCCACGCCTACTCTTAGAAAGAACACTATTTTTCTTTAGTTAAGTAGTTCTCCCGACCGTAAGACCATTTATTAGTAAGGTTAATCGAATGCCGGGGAAAGTTTATTGGCAAGAGGGAACCATTTATCACCCAGCCCTACCTACCCTATGTATTCGAGGGAGAGGCTGGAATCGAAAAAGACCAGGTTCCACACATATAAGACAGGCATAAGGTATTTCTTGAAGAGCGAATTCAATCCTATAGTCGTCTTCTTTGTTCGAAAAATGCAAAGTGGGAATGGATTCTAGTCGGCTAGGCAATGTTGTACCCTAAAAAAGAAGATCGAGAGTGATTCCTCACCTATCCTGTCAGGGGCCCAGTGGAACGCTCAAGTATGGATTCCCTATGCTCATGTAAATGGCCGGGGCCGGCCGGCCCGCAGATAAAAAGAATCGAGCTATAGGTCTGAACGGATATCATTTGTCGACAAACAAAACAAAAACAAAGTTGGTTTTTAGTAGTAGTTCATAAGACCTCGAATTCCCACGTTCCAGCTTGCATTATGTCAATAGGTCCCACCACCAACTCTAGCTGAGAAGTTGAGTCACCCTTTTTTTTTCTTTCAGAAATGGAATAGAATAAAAAATGAGATTGTTTATGTCCTGTATCGATCATATGATCACTCTATGAATAGGTCAATTCTCTATGACCTCCCACTAGTCACAACATCCCTTCTCGCAAGAACGGCTCCTCGGTGGAGGAGTAGAAGCGCTGGTCCGCTTCGGTCAACTTGCTCGTGCTTGTTCTTACCTACCGTAGGACCTCCGTCCCTGAAGTGAAAAAAGAGGAGCAGGAACAAGAGGTTGTCCTCTCCCGGCCTAGTAGTTCTGCAACAACTACCTTGGTTGTTTCCAATGGGGATCCCCATTTCGAAAGGTTACTAAGCTGGCCGTTAGGTCCAAAGTTGTATACCACTGCTATGGTGCCGATAGATTCACTACTTCAACACCGTTATCAGACATTGCAGGCTGAGCATCTGTTTCTCGTATATGGTTACACACGAAGAGGGATGTGTACCTCCAGCAACAACAAGAATGGAACCATAGGCTCCAATGCTGGGAGCATTTCGGGGTATAGGTCTAACCACCTCAACTACCCATTTTTGGCATGCTATTGTTATTAAAGTCTCTCGACGCCAGGTATAGGAGATTACCGGTAAGCCAGATGCTTCACGAACCATATTTAACTTTAAAGCATTTCGTTGCACTTTAATCACCCTCTTGAAGAGGCGCACTCCGATACCATTGATGTCTAATAGCTTGTATAGAAATGGTTGGATCTACTACTACCTCGTCCATCGAGTATAACCGAGCAAATGATGGTATAGCAATGAACATAAGGATGATACTAATAAATATGATCCGAACAATCTCAATAGTAGTTCCATGAACAATCCTTTGCGGGATTGGATTTTTTATAGTGGAAATGCCATAAAACGCGACCCAAGATCCATGATACGGAAACCAAAATCAAAATAACGAAGAAAAAGACATCGTGATGTAAGTCTGTTATTTCTTGCCTTATAGGGGTTGCTGCGTCTTGAGATCACAATTGCCATGGTTCCGCTGCATCACAAGGAGCAATTGTGAGTAATAGCCATTCTAGAACAATCATTTGGTTTGGTTCATTCTTTGACTGCTCTGCTCCCCCCCAAAAAAAGATAGACTTCATTTCTTCCACCTTCCCTATATGAGTAGTGAAGAAGTATAGATCACTTTAGTTGGTTGTTGACCAACGGAAAGCATGGGAGAAAAAAAAGAAGAATTTACGCAATTTCTTTTCTAAGAAAGAGATCATAGTGATTGATGGCTCTTTCAATCCGCCGAAATGGAACGCTTTGGTGTGTACCAAAATGGAGAATTTGGGTCACATTTATAATCTTACAACCACTGAACAAACTTGGTTTACGAACATAGTTTTTGCGCCGCTAATGCAGCAGCTTGACGAACATTTGACAAACTCACACTGATGAGTTGGTATTTTACCAACTCATCTTGTCTTTAAATCAATACTTTTGCTATGTTTGAGCAATAAAATCATGTATTTGATGCCATTTACTTATATTTTATAGGTTGTATGTGATTTAGAAGTAATAGTGAAGAAACCAAGTGAAAACAAGTCAAAAGGAGCCAAAAATAGAGAAAATCTAGGCAGTGGCCTCAGTGGTCGCAAATGCGACAAGGCCTTTGCAATTGCGAAGTCAGCTGAAAATGATAAGCATCGCAAATGCGAAGGTCAACTTCGCAAATACGAAGTCAACAGAAAAAGTCAAGCATCGCAAATGAGAAGAGACCTTCGCAAATGGAAAGTCAACAGAAGAAGTCAACCTTCGCAAATGCGAATAGGACTTCGCAAATGCATACCTGGGCAAGCTGGGCATAGTTCGTAATTGCGATCATATATTCGCAATTGCGAAGATCGAGCTTCAGTTCTGGGTAATATTGGAATTTCACAAATCTTGACCCCAAATCATTTTTATACTCGTCCAAACAGACATTGTAAATATCTTTGGCTTATTTTCAATCTTCATAGACTAGAGAGAACAAGTTTGGAGACTAGGGTTTTGCACACACACTTGGGTCATGAAGATTAGAGCTTGTGGTTAAGGATTTCTTACCCATTTATGTTTATTTCTTCATTTCCTTGCTTTATATTGTATATATAAGTGTGTAGTATTTATTTCTAACACTTGAATCTTGTTTATGGGAATAGTCATATTTAAAGTGTGGATTGAATAACTAGTTGTGCTTATGTATTGAATGATTTTTATATATTTATGAAGTGAGTTATTGTTATTTTAATAATTCTTGTTCTTTAATGTTTTCAAAGGGATTAGCTAACCCTATGACTCGCCCATTAACTCCGAATTAATTTCGGGAAAGTTAATTTGGGGATGGGAAAGATTAATTAACAAGAACTTGAGGCGTTAACCCTCATTTTATAGATTCAACATAGGGAAAGGATTGAACTACTTGTAGCCTATCGGCTGTGCTTAATCTTATAATTGTGATTAGGGATAATTCAATTAAGAAGTCTTGTTAGTCTTCAGAAGAAGCTAATTAAGAATTATTATTCGTGGCTAATTAACATAAACTCGCTCATATTTGTAAAATCGTGAAATACATTGGATCGTTACTTGAGTGTAATTCCCGATGCATTCATATTTGTAGCCATTGATCATTTTATTTGCTTTCTAGGTTAGTTTGCATTTTTGCATTTAGATAAAAACATTTTCAAACCCAAATTTTTAGTGTTTGGCATTGCGCGACTAGCGATAGTTTTCTTACATTCCTAATCGCCTACACATTGTTCTCTGTGGGATTCGATCTTGACTCATAGTTGGGTTAATTATATTGCGTACGACCGTGTCTATTGCTTTTTAGCAGTAGAATTGGACGTCACCAAAAATGGCACCGTTACTGGGGAACAATTTGGCGTAATTTAGGTTGTTTGAGAAGTAAGCAATAGTGCTTTGGTCCAAACTTGTGAATATTTGTGTAGTTACTTTTTCTTACCTTGGATATATTTTTATTGTTTGTTTCTTGTATATTTTCATATCTTTGAAAAAATGGCATCATATAATGAAAATTGGTCGGATAGTAGTTGTTCATACTTTGATGATCCTTGTCCTTATTGTGGAGGACCACACTCTTGGTAAAATTATTTAAATTCTCCCGAGGGTGGATCTTGCGCACAATTCCAAACCCACGAGTGGAGTATTTATGATATGTGTGGTTTCCAAAATGGTCATTGGGATGATAGTGCTTATTTGTTATTTTCTTCCCCCAAGCCCCCACTATGATGATTCTACTTGTTTTGGTAAGAATTATAGGGCTATGGAATTGGAAGAAGTTGAGCATGGCCAAAGTGGAGAGTTCAAGCTCATGTTGGAGTGTCTACTTGAAGAAGGAAACAAGGAGCAAAGTGCCTTGGAACATCTCTTGGAGACTAGTCTTGTCACGCCCCAAATCGAGGGACATGACCGGCGCCTGACCGGGTTGCCCCAGTCAAGCGGACCTGGGTGCCTTTCATTCCCACGCGTTACCCCTGTGATGACCGTTTCTCATTAACCAAATATATTACTAATCATAATTGATTTCACATTAAACAAATAAAACGATACGAGTGATTCATTAACAAGATTTCAATTTTTACAACGCCCGACATAACACAATATATATACATAAGACTGGAGTCCCACAGTTTACATGTCTACAGAGCCTCTAGGATACAAAAGGGAAATACAATACTTGCCGGTAACAAGGCTTCGGCTATACCTTTCAAAACCAAAATGAAATCCAAACCGAAGTGGCAAGAACCACACAACGCCCCGAGGAAGAAAGGGGCTCACCAAGACGGGCAGTGGAGGATGAAAGATACTACTGCCGATGAGCTGAAGTGCCTGCTACTGATCCACCTACAATCATGACACGAATGTAGCGCCCCCGGCAAAAGGGACGTCAGTACACTTAAATTGTACTGGTATGTATGGACAAACTTTGTCCCAAGTAAACTCAAGCCATTAAATTACATTAAAACTAATCAAGCCAACCAGCCATGTTTTCCACCTTTTACTCATTTCAGATAAGCCTCAACACAAGCACATTCAATGTCAACAAATGGAACAACGACCAATCAACAACATAAATTGCAAGTAGTCAAACATAGGAGCAATCAGTGCTCCCCAGGTTGCAAACTCTCCTGTTGTCTCCTTTCACAATTTCACATTATTGATTTATGTATCAATTTTCAATAGCGATTTCGATCGCTTTCCATCCTTATTGCCCCTGACCACCCTTATTACCTCGGCCACCCTTATCACCCCAACCCAAACCTTATTTCACCACGTTGCGGCGCGCAACACGACCCCGCCTTACAGTTGAAAACACAACAATTTCAAACAGCAGATAAGGTACTACACACAATTTCAACAAGTTCAAATAAGCAACTTACACATTGGTTCATGTTCTCAATTGCTTCTCAAGCCAATATCAAAAACAAGTTACAAGTATTCCAAAATCAAAAATGCCCACATAATCATGTTCAACAATTTACCACAATTAAGGTGTTTCAAATTCCTTCCACAATAAGCCAAATATGCCATCACAGACAATTTTCCTCAGTTCTGTACCAATTTCAATTCCTTTGTCATCTTTCAATTCGTATTTCAAACCATACCAAATGTAGTTCAATCATCAATTGTATACCCAACACAACAATGATATCGAAAAATCACATAAAATCTCTCAAATTAACACATGCCAAACAATTTCACACATATGGGCGATTTTACAAGAATCAAAATTAGCCATACATACCTGGTGATGATGTTTTTCCTCCTACTTTATGCTTACCCAAGATATCCTACTCTTGCCAACCTTGTTCTTGAAGACTCTTACTTCTACCCACTTCTTTTTACTAGAAATCAAGTTCAATAATCATGCATGAGTGTAAAAATTCTATTTTCAAAAGCTATTATATGCAAACCTCTCTTTACCCAATTAAAACTGAAAATCAAAGAAAATAGTTAGGGTTTTTACCTTGAAAAGATTGGGGATGTTGAATCCTTGCCCTAGAATCACTTGGAATTAAGTAGTTGGAACAATCTTTGAAGATGAAGAACTTCTCTCTAAAAACCCTCTCTTCTCTCTCTAATTTTGGTGAGATGATATGATAAAATGAAGAAGAAAGGTGTTATATTAAAGAAGAGATCGGGTCAAAATGTTACAAAATCTGGGTCGGGGTCAAATATGCGGTCACTATGCGACCGCAGAATCAACATGGATACAAAAGGGAAATACAATACTTGCCGGTAACAAGGCTCCGGAACGATTTGCGGTCACTATGCGGACCGCATGTTGATTCTGCGGTCGCAAAAGTGCACCGCAGATTGACATGCGATCGCATATCGACCGCACATTGGACACAATTTTGGGCAACTCTCCGGAACGATTTGCGGTCACTATGCGGACCGCATATTGATTCTGCGGTCGCAAAAGTGCACCGCAGATTGACATTTTTCTGGAAAAAATTTTATTCTACATTTTGAAACTTAAATCACTACCAAGGGTCCGAACCGCGGCTCGCAAGCTCGTCGCGAAGAATTCTACGCATTCCTAACACATCATTCGGACCATGACACCACATCTACTAGGTTTTATGCACAAAAATTTCACGGGGCCTTACATCCTCCCCCCTTAAGATCATTCGTCCTCGAATGAGGATTTTGAAATAAATGAGTTGGTTTTGAAAGACATGATATGCAACCCTCAAAATTTTGACTAACTCTTATATTTTAGAAAAATTTCGCCAGAGTTTCCTTTGTATTATGGACATATCCACCTGTCAGAGGGCCCCCGAAACACATCACCAAACAACAATATACAACAACAACACTATTCACAACCGGTATACACCTTCTTACCTCAACGAATGCACATATTCTATCACATTGTTACAATTGCACATAAACTAGTCACTTCAATGAATTCTTACCTTATTTAACCATTTTAACACACCATGTACGCTTAACAAATCATTACCAATCTACACTTACTATTAGTTGTTCATTAAACACGTAAATCTTTATAAGGCTTTCATTTATCAAGAACGGTTCAAGTGACCCAAGGTAACAACACATCTAACTCATTACAAATAAAGGAGACTTACTAATACTAAGAGGGAAACAACTTAGGCAAGATGACAACTACTAGGAGTAGGAGGGTCACCTAATTTCTTCTAGGCTTGATCAAACAAATGGGGGTACTTTTCCTTCATCTCTTTTTTCGCTTCCCATGTGGCCTCCTCAACTTGTTGACTTCGCCACAATACTTTAACAGAGGCAACTTCCTTATTTCTCAACTTACGGACTTGCCTATCAAGAATGGCGACTGGAACTTCTTCATATGACAAATCTTCATTAACCTCTATAGTTTCAACTCGCATGATGGTGGATGGATCTCCAATCACTTTCTTCAACATGGACACATGGAATACCGGATGCACTGCTGACATCTCGGGAGGCAACTCTAGCCTATAAGCAACTTGACCAATCCTTTGAACGATCCGATATGGCCCGACATACCTAGGACTCAATTTCCCTTTCTTCCGAATCGCATGACTCCCTTCATAGGAGATACCCTCAAGAACACCCAATCATGCGACTTGAAACTCCAAATCCCTTCGACGAACGTCTGCATAGGACTTTTGACGACTTTGTGCTGTTTTCATTCTCTCCTGAATAACTTTGACCTTTTCCATAGCTTCGTACACCATATCTGGCCCGAGCAATTCCGCTTCACCTACCTCAAACCACCCGATTGGCGATCTACATCTTCTCCCGTATAATGCCTCAAACGGGGCCATTTGAATGCTAGCATGATAGCTGTTATTGTAAGCAAATTCTATCAGTGGCAAGTGTTCATCCCAATTACCTTTAAAATCTAAGACACAAGCCCGCAACATATCTTCGAGCGTCTGAATGGTCCGCTCGGCCTGTCCATCGGTCTGTGGATGGAAAGCTGTGCTGAGATTCACCTGAGTTCCCAAACCTTGCTGAAACTTCTTCCAAAAGTTAGCGGTGAACTGAGCCCCGCGATCTGAGATGATAGAAAGTGGAGTGCCATGAAGCCTTACTATCTCTTTGATGTACAATCTTGCATATTGCTCCGCGGTATCAGTGGACTTGACAGGCAGGAAGTGAGCTGATTTGGTGAGTCGATCTACTATCACCCATATTGAGTCAAACTTACGCCGAGTGCGAGGTAACCCCACCACGAAATCCATATTGATCATCTCCCATTTCCACCTTGGTATTTCTATAAGTTGAGTTAATCCACCGGGCCGTTGATGCTCGGCCTTCACTTGTTGACAGTTCGGACATTTAGCTACAAAGCCTGCCACATCCCTTTTCATACCGTTCCACCAATAAATCTCTTTGAGATCGTGATACATTTTCGTTGAACCAGGGTGCACAGAATACCTGGAAGTATGAGCCTCTGCCATCACTCTTTCCCGAAGCTCGTCCACATCCGGAACACATAGCCTATCTTGACACCGCAATACACCATCTTCGCTGCCGAGTACAAATGCTGAGGTCTTGTCATTCATGACTGCTTCCTTCACCCGAACCAATGCTGGATCCATGAATTGTTTTTCCTTGATTTCCGCGACCAATGATGATTCTGCTCCATTATGCACCAAAATATCCCCCTCGTCCGACGCCGAAATACGAACCCCCAAACTGGATAATTGGTAAACCTCTCGAGCCAGGTGTCTCCGATCTACACCCAAATGAGCCAAACTACCCATGGATTTCCGACTAAGAGCGTCAGCTACCACATTTGCCTTCCCTGGATGGTACAATATGTCCATATCATAGTCCTTGAGTAATTCTAACCACCGCCGCTGTCTCGGATTCAGCTCTTTCTGCTTGAACAAATACTGGAGGCTCTTGTGGTCTGAAAACACATCTACATGAACCCCATAAAGATAGTGTCACCATATTTTCAAGGCAAACACAACAGCTGCAAGTTCCAAATCATGCGTCGGATAATTCTTCTCATGGTTCTTGAGTTGTCTGGAAGCATAAGCTATAACCTTTCCGTGCTGCATCAATACACATCCCAAACCGACTCTGGAGGCATCACAATAGACTACAAATCCCTCTGTGCCTTCTGGCAAGGCCAATACCGGTGCCGAGGTCAATCTTGACTTCAATTCTTGGAAACTTTTCTCACATGCTTCGGACCACTGGAACTTAACTGCCTTTTGCGTCAATTTAGTCAATGGGGAGGCGAGGGTTGAGAATCCCTCTACAAACCTCCGATAGTACCCTGCCAGACCCAAAAAGCTGCGAATCTCTGTCGGGGTCGTGGGTCTAGGCCAATCTTTCACTGCCGCAATCCTCTGAGGATCCACCATAATTCCCTCATTGGAAATAACATGCCCTAGAAAAGCTACGGACTCCAACCAAAACTCACATTTTGAGAACTTGGCATACAATTGATGTTGAAGAAGGGTCTGCAATGCTGCTCTGAGGTGAACGGCATGATCTTCCCTGCTCCGAGAGTAGATGAGAATATCGTCAATGAATACAATCACAAAGGAATCTAGGAATGGCTTGAAAACCCGATTCATAAGGTCCATGAAAGCTGCCGGGGCGTTGGTTAGCCCAAAAGACATGACCAAAAACTCGAAGTGACCATAACGAGTTCTGAAGGCGGTCTTAGGAATATCCTGCTCCCTGATTTTCAACTGGTGGTACCCAGACCGTAAATCAATCTTTGAGAAGAACCTCGCTCCCTGCAATTGGTCAAACGGATCATCCACTCGAGGCAAAGGATATTTATTCTTGATGGTGACTTTGTTGAGCTGCCGATAATCAATACACATTCGAAGTGACCCATCCTTCTTTCTGACAAAGAGAACTAGAGCAACCCACGGCGACACACTCGGTCGTATGAACCCTTTCTCTAATAAATCCCTCACCTGCTCCTTTAACTCCCTTAACTCTGCTGGCGCCATTCTGTATGGTGGAATGGATATTGGCTGAGTATCCGGCATTACATCGATCCCGAAATCAATCTCCCTATCCGGCGGGATGCCTGGAAGCTCATCTGGAAACACTTCGGGAAATTCATTCACAATTGGCACGGACTCGAGGGTAGGCACCTCTGAGGTGGTGTCCGTTACCCGAACCAGGTGATAGATACACCCTTTCTTAATCATCTTCGAAGCCTTAAGGTAGGAAATAAACCTACCCCTTGGCACTACACCATTTCCTCTCCATTCAATAACTGGCTCGTTAGGGAACTCGAGCCTCATAACTCTCGTTCGACGGTCAAGTTTGGCAAAGCACGAATAGAGCCAATCCATCCCCATAATTACATCAAAATCTACCATCCCAAGCTCAATAAGATCGGCTGTGGTATCACGACCACCCACCGTAACAACACAATTCCTATAGACTCGTGAGGCTGTAATAGAATCACCAATAGGTGTCGACACAGAGAACGGCTCATGAAGCCGTTCGGGTTCTATCCCAAAACTTGAAGCAATGAATGGAGTAACATAAGACAAGGAGGACCCCGGATCAATAAGGGCATAGCAATCGATAGTCTGAACAGACAGGATACCTGTAACAACATCTGGAGAAGCCTCGGCATTTTGGCGGCCACTCAACGCATAGAATCGGCTAGGTCCACCCCTACCCCGAGCTCCACCCCTAGCCGCACCACGCCCTGCTGCTGCTGGAGTACGCGCTGATGATGTAGCAGCCGAAGAACCGGATGACCGAGCAGATCCCCTACCTATACCCCGACGGGGTGCACGGCAGTCCCGCTGAATATGACCTCTCACCCCGCACCCGAAGCACACTGGAAGGTCAAGGTAGCAAGTTTCTGTATGAAATCTCCCACACTTGGGGCATGTAGGTCTCCCCTGCTGCTGGGATCTCACCCCAGGATGACCAGACTGACGAGACCTCCTGCTGTCTGAACCAGGTCTCGAGTAACTGCCCTGCTGATGACTGTGCACGGATGGCGGTGCACTCGCGGAGGACTGAGCATATGATTGGGATGGCCCTGAGGACCCCCTCCCTGGAAGTGATCTCCCTGAACGACCCATTGACCGGGCCCTGTTGCTACTTTCTCTTTCTGCACGAATCTTCAATTTCCTGGCCTCTGTGGCCTGAGCAAACCCCACAATCCTCCCATAGTTCATGTCTGAGTGCAAAGCTGCTGTGGCGGCCTCATTCACCACCAAAGGGCTAAGGCCCTGAACAAACCGTCGAACCCGGGCATCCATGGTCGACACTAAATGAGGAGCATACTTGGACAACCTTACAAACTCCATGTTGTCACGCCCCAAATCGAGGAACATGACCGGCGCCTGACCGGGTTGCCCCAGTCAAGCGGACCCGGGTGCCTTTCATTCCCACGCGTTACCCCTGTGTTGATTGTTTCTCATTAACCGAACATCTTACTAACCAT
>JASVEL010009002.1:0-74756 GCA_032618575.1 Nicotiana noctiflora | reverse complement strand
TATCACAAAATAACTCAAAAGTTATCAATAGTCATTAAATCAACAAGGAAAATCAAGTATAATGAGAAACAGGTAATGTCAAGTCAATGAAATAGCAAATAAAGTGCACGGCATCGCCCTTCGTGATTTTACTCTCATCCTCACCAAATAAGCAAATAAAGTGCACGGCATCACCCTTCGTGCTTTTACTCTCATCCTCACATCCATGGTATGGCATGATCCTTCGTGCATGGTTCAATAACAAGGCACGGCATGATCCTTCGTGCATAATCAATAAAACATGGCACGGCATTAACCTTCGTGCATAATCAATAACAAGGCATGGCATTAACCTTCGTGCATAAACAATAAATCAAGGCACGACATCACCCTTCGTGCATTATCACTCTTCCTCACCCAAATAACAATCACAGTTAAGGGCAGAGAATGAAAATAGTAAATCGTGAACCGTCCCGGCAAGGGACACAATAATCATCACAACAAATTCGCGGCAAGGGCAATCACTATCTCATTTCACAACAAGTCATGGCAAGGGAGAACAATAACAATTCTACAACCCGGCAAGGGTTCAACAATTTATCTTCAAATATATCTCACAAAAAGTATTAACAATGACTCACGATCATGCAAGACTCCAGTGTATGGATACTCGTCACCACAGCCCATACACCGCACTCGATCACATAACACATAGCACTTAATCATATTCCCTCAAGCTAGGATAGAACAAACACTTACCTCTATTATGCTTCAATTATAGCTTTTCCCCGAATTTCTGCTTTCAACTAGCTCGAATCTATTCACAATTGATTTCATTATATTAATAATCACTAATTAACTTGGTTTGAATGCTTAAAGGTGGTTTTCTCAAAGTTTACCCCAAAATTTCCCAAAACGCCCCTGGCCCCACATGGTCGGTTACCCATTCCCTCACGAGTTCAAATATATGATTTGTTTTAAAATCGGACCTCAATTCGAGGTCCAATTCCCCAATTTATGAAAACCCTAGCTCTACTCTAACCTCCCAATTCCCCCATTAAAAATCCTTGTTTTGAAAATTGAATTTATGTTTAAAGATGTTAAAAGGAGGGAAAATACAGTGGAAGTTACTTACCAATCGTTTTGAAGAAGAAGAATTGTCTGAAAAATTGCCTCTTATGTTTTGGGTTTTGAAAAAGGTGTAAAATAGCTGAGGATTCGATTTATATAAACTATTTCGGGAAGCAGGCGCGGACCGCACAAAAATGCCATGCGGCCGCGCCAACGGGGGAAGGAATACGCATCCTCTGGACCTACCCAGCGCAGACCTCACTGTTTTGGTGTGCGGCCGTGCTGGTCAAACGCGGCCCTACGGAACCTGGCCACGCGGACCGCACTGTTTTGGTGTGCGGCCATGCTAGCCAAACGCAACCCTTCGCATCCAGTTCCACGCGGACCGCACAGAAATGTAGTGCGGCCGCGTGAGACCTGCTGCACTGAACATCTGAATTATATACGGCTGAAGCCTCTCGGGACCTACTCAAAACTCACCCGAGCCCTCGGGGCTCCATACCAAACATGTACACAACATCAAAAACATAGTACAAACTTGCTCGTGCGATCACATCGCCAATATAACATCGTTTTCATCAATTCAAGCCTCAAGTTCATGATTTTCATACTTTTGGTTTTCAAACTTTCAAACTTGGAACTCAAGGTCCAAAACATATCAAATGACATCCGAATGTCACCAAACTTTGCAGAAAGCACATATATAATATTTAAGACTTGTACCGGGCGTCGGAACCAAAATACGAGCCCGATACTATGGTCATTTAATTCATTTTCCTTTAATAATTACAGCAAAAACAATTTCACAGAAAAAATCATAACGTGGGCTCTAGGCCTCAGAATTCGACTCCGGATGCATGTCCGAGTCCCATATTTTCCTACGGACCTTCCGGGACCGTCCGATCTCGGGTCCGGGTCTGTTTACCAAAAATGTTGACCGAAGTCAACTATATCAATATTAATATCATTTTTCTCCAAGTTCTTCATAGAATTCATATTTTCTATCACAAAATCTTTCCGGCTACATGCCCGGATCGTGCACGTAAATCGAGGTAACATAGAATGAGGTTTTCAAGGCCTCGGAAGTGTAGAACAAATGAGTAAAATAAGTGATGACCCCATTGGATCGTCACAAATATTAACCCTGTCAACCAATAAATCAGATAAATTAATTAGACAATTTAAGTGGAAAATTCAACGTGATTGTTAGCTAACCCATAGCTCTAGAATATTCTCTCCCATTGAAAGCGTTTTTAAGCTTGTCATTATTTTCTTTAATCTCTTAGTTTACAACTCTAGATTATCTTTAGTTAAATATTCATACTTTAGGTTTCGCTTGAATAGATTAATTATTTGGTTTAATTTTGTTAATAGTTAATCACAAGTCCCTATGGGTACGATATCTGGACTTACGATTCTACATTACTTGTCGACCACATATACTTGCATGTGTGTTTGGGAGCACCAATAAAGCTAATCCCAAACTTTATCCCATGATTATTATCCTTATCACATGTACCAAACACCCCATTAATCCATATATTGTCAATTTTATTGCTTTATTCTGAGATTACTATTCCACCATCTGGCATGTATAACTTATCCCAAGACTAGTAACCAAACAAGGGATAAGAGGGTAGTAAATTTTTATCCCAAGATAATTTTATTTATTCATCATGCCAAGTGTTAGTCCCTAATGTTGAGACATGACGGATGTTGGGCAGAACTAATGTCAAGGGCTTGTACATTGCCCCTTGACATAAGTTCGTGTGGGCATTAGCAACCAATGTGCGGAGCTAGGAGTGTGCCTAAGTTAGTGCATGAACTTTGCAGGTCAACTGGAAAAGGTGCCTTGAGTGATGGCAAGGCAGCCTTGATTATAGGCAACGACTATGGCAAATGAAGACATGCGGATGGCATTTGACTAAGGCATTGCGTGCGGATCAGTGAGACGGCAATGCTATGACAAGAATATTGTCATGAGTTATATGTGTGAGGCATGGTCCAAAAATACAAGGCAATGTATTCTAAGAAAAAGTGTGAGTGAAACTGTGGAACAAGTACGCAAGACATGTGACTATAAAGAAGTGTGATGTGCATGTGCTGTGGAAGTTTAACCATGTGAAATGCACATGTGGCAGTTAACTTGAAGTGTTGATGATGGGCTCATTTCTTGGGAAGTGCTCCAGATAGTGGCTTACTGTTTTGTGCTTGTTTATATGCTTGGCATGTGCCAAGCACATTAATGTAACTGCCCCTTTGTAATCTGCCATTGCCAGCCCCTTTATATGTTGTAATTTCGTTGGCTAAGGCAAGTTAGCATATATGAGCCTTCCAATTGAGTTCCTTTATATATTCTGCAAGAATAATAAAAGGTTAGATGTTTACCTGTAATTGTGTGTTGCCTTCATTTTGTAAGTCTGAAATTATTCTAAGTCCTAAACGGTTAGGGAAAAAGTAATGTTGAATGGCTTGAGCGTCAGGCTGATGCAGCGTAGTGCCGTTTGTGAAAAGTTGGCCGTGTTACAATAGGATCACAACTTTGCTCGTGATTTAGGACTAACCCCCTTATCGGATGGCACCAAAAGAGTTGTATGAATCGCGAAAACAATTGAACGAGTTGCTCGATGCTGGACTGATTCAGCCATCAAAAGCTCTATTTGGTGCACCTATTTTATTTCAGAAGAAACAGGACAAGATGCTTCGGATGTATTTTGATTATTGGGAATTGAAAAAAGTGACTATGAAGAATAAATATCCAATTCTGTTAGTGCAAGACTTGATGGACAGATTGAGAAAGGCTTGTTACAAGGTATGGCTCATATGAATTCCTTTTTATGTCATTCAGGTTGACAAATGCCAGGACTATTTTTTTCAACCTGACGAATAATGTACTCTATGAATACTTGGATGACTTTTTCGTAGTCTGTTTAGATGATACTGTCATCTATAGTCGGACTTTTGATGAACATATATCACAATTAAGGTGATGTCTCGTTTAAGGGAGTACCGGTTGTATGTGAAAATGGAAAAGTGTGAGCTTTCTAGACATGAGATCAAATTTCTTAGGCACTTGGTGAGCCAGAATCAAGTGCGGATGGACCTGAAAAAGGTGCATGTCATTGTGAAGTGGCACGCACCTAATTTTGTGAAAGAATTGAGATCTTTCCTTGGGTTAGCAAGTTATTATTGAAAAACCATTACTGGATATTCAATGAAAGCTGCTCCTTTGACTGATTTATTGAAGAAGAATGCTAGGTGGGTGTGGTCTGAAAAACATAGTGGTGCATTTGACATGCCGAAAGAAGCTATTACCTCAGAACCTATCTTATGGCTTCTAGATTTTAAAGTTCATATTGATGCTTCCGACAAGGCTGTTGGAGGTGTATTGGTATAAGAAAGCCATCCAGTGGCATTCAAAAGCAGAAAACTGAATAAAGTGGAGCAAAGATATTCAGCTCATGAAAAAGAAATCGTTGCTATAATCCACTACTTGCAGATTTGGCTGGTACATTTGCTGGGAACTAAATTTGTTGTGAGGATGGATAATATGGCTAATACATTTTTCAAGATACAGAAGAACCTAAGTCTGAAGTAGGCACGTTGGCAAGAATTCTTGTCAGAATATGATTTTATTTGGGAGCACAAGCCGGGAAAACTCAACCAAGTTGCCGATGCATTGAGTCGAAAAGAGGTATTTCCTGCTATTTATTATGTTACTCGAATTGAATCTGATTTTCTTGATAAAACCAAGTCGTGTGCTGCTAATGATCCATGGTAAATCAAGACAATGAATCGTGTGAGGGAAGGGACGGTAAGGCGGTACTAGATCGAGAACGATCTTCTCTATTTCAAATGGGGTAGAATCATAGCGCCACTTGGTGATAGATTGCATCATGAATTTTTGAAGGAGACGCATGATACCCTATGGGTTGCATCATGAATTTTTGAAGGAGATGCATGATACCCTATGAATTTTTGAAGGAGACGCATGATACCCAGTAATTGAAAGGATGATGGCCTTACTGTCCCGGTACTACTTTTGGGCTAAGATGGAGCAGGATGTAGAAGCTTATGTAAAGAGCTGCCTTGTGCATCAGCTTGATAAAATTGAGCGGAAGAATGAGGCGGGGTTGCTACAAACTCTGTCTATTATAGAAGAACCATGGAAATCTGTTTCAATGGACTTTATCAGCGGGTTACCTAAAGTCAATGGTTTATCATCGTCGTGGATTGGTTGATAGGTTTTCTGAATATGATATTCTCATTGCTTCCCCTACAGAATGTCCTTCAAAGGTTGCTATCGAATTGTTCTTGAAGAATGTGGTAAAATATTTCAGAATGCTAAAGGATATTATTAGTGATAGGGATGCTCGATACATGCCAGTTCTGGACTTATTTATTCAACTTAATTGGTACAAACTTGAATTTTTCAATGGCGAATCATCCCCAAACTGATGGCCAAACCGAGAGAATTAACCATTTGTTAAAGTAATACTTGAGGCACTTTGTGACCGCTAGTAAATGCAACTGGACAGATTTTCTAGATTGTGCACATTCTCTTGTAATTTGTACAAGTCTTCATCAGCGGAGATGAGACCGTTTGAGATTGTTTTGGAGAAGCAGCATGCAAAACTAATGGAGATTGCACAAAAAAAGATCGAGGTAAATGTCTAATTGCCTACCGCTATGGTTGGGATAGACAAGCTATGATCAAGGAAGCAGCAAATAGCTTGACAAAGGCACGGAAATGAATAAAGAAATATGTTGACCGGAACAGGAGCCCCTTGAAGTTCAAAGTAGGTGATAAGGTGTTGTTTAAGCTTACTATGCAGATTTAGAAAAATATTAACAGTCGGGATAGACATACGGCCTTGGTTTCAAGGTATGATCGTTCTTTTGAAGTTGGTGAAGTTGTTTCGATTGAAGATGCCTGAAATGATGAAGATATCTGACTTTCCATGTGAGTATTCTAAGGCCTTATCTTGAATATCCTGAAGCTCCAGACATACACAAAACAAAGAGAGCTCCTCCTGAGGTGCGCACTTAGATTGAGGAAAAAATGAAAAGATTTTTGACCACCGGGTTCTTGGGATGGATAAGAAGAATATGCGGACAGAATTTTCGATTCAATGAAAAGGAAAGCCCGAGGCAGATGCGACTTAGGAAAATGGTGCTTTCTTATGGCAATATGAACAACAAATAGAGGACTACTTGAAGTTAATCTTAACGAGGACATTTAGTTCAACTAGAGGGGGTGGTTTGTTATCCCCTAATGTTGAGACATGACGGTTGTCGGGCAGAACCAATGTTAATGACTTATACATTGCTCCTTGTCATGGGTTCATGCAGGCGTTGGCAAGAAATGTGCAGAATTGGGAGTGTGCATAAGTTATTGCATGGACTTGGGCAAGTCAGCTGGACAAGGTGCCTTGAGTAATAGCAAGGCAATCTTGATTGTAGGCGACGACTATGGCAAATGAAGACAAGTGCATAACACTTGACTAAGGCATGTGTGTGGATTATTGGGACGACAAGGATGTGACAAGAACATTGTCACGATCTATATGTGTGAGGCATGGTCCAAAAATACAAGGCAAGGAAGGCTAAGACAAAGTGTAGGCAAAGCTGTGGAACAAGTGTGTAAGACATATGACTGTGAAGAAATGTGTTGTGCTTGTACTGTGAAAGTTTAGCCATGTGCAGTGCACATGTGGAAGTTAACTTGAAGTGTTGATGATTGGCTCATTCCGTGGAAAGTGCTCCAGGTAGTGTCTTAGTGTTTTGTGTTTGTTTATAGGCTTGGCATGTGCCAAGTACACTAATGCAACTACCCCTTGTAATCTACCATTGCAGCCCTTTTATATGTTCGTAATTTTGTTGGCTAAGGCAAGTTAGCATATGTGAGTCTTCCAACTGTGTTCCTTTGTATGTTCCGCGAGAATAATAAAAGGTTGGGTGTCTACCCATAATTGTGTATGTTGCCTTCATTTCATAAGTCTAAAATTATTATAAGTCCGAAACGGTGAGGGAAAAAGTATGGTTGAGTGGCTTGAGCGTCAGGCTGTTGCCGTGTAGTGCCATTTATGAAATATTGGCCATGTAACACCAATGACTTTTGTCGTTCGGTTGCGAAACAAGCTATCTTGTGACTAATATCCCGTGAATAATATCCCGTGATTAGTTATCCTACCTTCCATAGGAATTAAAAATACTACAATACCGAGATAACTAATCTCGAAATTAGTTCGACCACAATTTTATGCCAACCGAATATTGGATAAACTCCTCTCAAATTTAATGTTGAGATTTATTATCCTTTATCCTCGTACCAAACGAGTAGAGTTCAAAACTGCTATAGTTTTTGTTATGTATTCTCAAATTGGTGAATGTTTTTTTAAAATCCACCATCCACTTGATCTTTAAAGACTAGAAAAATTACAATTATTTATCGAAATTAAATAAAGCGAAGTTACTTGATCAAATAAATCTAAGAATAAGAAGAATTGAACCATATCAAAATTAAGTAGGTTTGGTATAGATGTGAATAAGAAATTGGGATACCAGAATACCGAAATGAGATGTTTCAAAATCATATCAAATCGCTTGATAAACAAAATTACTTGAATTGGTCCTTGATTTGATTGAATCGGCCCCCAATTCAGGTGGAGTGATCTTTAGCTCATTTGAATTGGTGCTCAATTTAGTTAAATTGACAATTCTACTAACTCAATCAAGTTTTGGTGTTGACACCTTTAATTTAGTATAATAAAATTAATTTCATTAATATGACAAGCATCTTCTAATAAAACGAAAGAAAAACAAAATGAAAGTAGACTTAACCAATATTTTCTCTTTTTTTTTTGGTCCAAATTTTCTTGATATTAATAACCTGTAAAAATATTTACAATCTATACTAAAACTCTATGAGAAACCAAGCTTGGACATGTTGCCCCAAGACTTGGTGAGCCACATAAACTACTTGAAGCTAAGAGTAAAAAAGAACCAGTACACCCTACTAAACTGCTTTGTCTATTTTGCAACTTGCAAGGTATATGGGTAGAATTTCAACTCTTTCAATCTCTTATAAATTATAGGTTTCATAGATCCCCTACAACAAACTTCCTGAATAAGGACACAGACAAGTTGATCAGGTTGCATCTATATTTCTTAAAATATTCGCATGTTCCTCTCTTGCCGTATGAATTATATGCAGCCTGCAACAACAATTCTGTAGATTGTACTATTTGTATTCATTCCTTTTGCATGTGTGACTGCCAGGCTTGTTCATTGCTCTAAGTCACCGGCTGTCTGTTAATACCCTGCCATTTAAGTATTTTTTTTTCCCATACCTCTGTAGAGAAGTTGCATCCAAAGAACAGGTAATCAATACATTCTTCCTCCTCATTACACACTGGACATAGTAGCTTATTTGTCACCCCCACTTATGTAATCTATCCATTGTACTTAATCTTCCATGTAATGCTAGAAACACGATGAAGAGACATTTTGGAGCTCCTATGTTATTACATGTTAGCTTCCTCCATAGCATTTTTTGAAAGTCACCCCTTAGCTTGAGGTACATTTTGTGTATGGAAAAGGTTTTCAGTTGCATCACATTATTTTTGTTCAGTCATGCATCTTCAAGTAGAATCCGGAATCAAAGTATTGTTAATTTTCAAATTTGTAATATAAATAGGTTAAAAAAAATATAACTATATACAACGCCACAGTAAGTGGTGTTGTACATAACGGACGTTATTGTACAACGCCACTTACTGTGGCGTTGAACCTATTATTAAAACCCTAGGTCCCGTCTTCTTCCTCACACTTCTTCATCTCCCAAACATAAAAAACTCTCTCTCGGTCCCCCCCCCCTCTCTCCCAACACGACCAGCCACCCTTTTTAAAAAAAAAAAAATTTTTGTCCCCCCCGGTTATACGTAATGGTCCCGCTATAGTTTTACGCTATTGGCTTCGTGGGTAGACGGATTTGGAAGCTTTATATTGATATATTTCATCCGTAAAAAGGTATATTTATATTACTATTTTTTAGTTTGTATTTTAGATTACTTGTTAGTTTTAGTTATTTTATGTTATTTTCCGAACTAGTATGTTTAATTTATCCGAACTAGTATGTGTAATTTTTCCGAACTAGTATGTGTAATTTAGTTTTAGATGTTAGTTTTAGTTAGGTAATTGTTAGTTATTTATTTATATTAGTTGTTAGTTGTAAAATAGAGACCTTTTTAGCGTAGTAAAACATAGACTCTTTTAGACTAGGAAATTTTAGAGCCATGTAGCGTAGTAATGTATAGTATTTAGTTTGTAATTTTGATGCTCAAAATTAAGTTATTAAAAATTATCGAACCCGGGAGCTCAAAAATTATTGAACCCTGGAGCTAAAAAATTATCGAAACCGGGAGCTCAAAAATTATCGAGTTCGGGACCCATAGCCATTAATAATAGTTTGGTGCCGTTGGGCCTCAAAATTAAGTTATTAAAAATTATTGAACCCGGGAGCTCAAAAATATCGAGCCCGGGAGCTCAAAAATATTTAATTTAGACAATTAAATTATTCTAAACATATTTTTTAATTATGAGAATACACATAGCTATTAATAATAGTTTGGTGCCGCTGGGATTAAAAAAATATCGAGTCCTGGGCCTTTAAATTATAAAAAAAAACACATAGCTATTAATAATAGTTTGGTGCCGATGGGCCTTAAAATTAAGTTATTAAAAATTATCGAACCCGGGAGCTCAAAAACATCGAGCTCGGGAGCTCAAAAATATTTAATTTAGACAATTCAATTATTCTAAATATATTTTTTAATTATAAAATACACATAGCTATTAATAATAGTTTGGTGCCGCTGGGCCTTAAAATTAAGTTATTAAAAATTATCGAACCCGGGAGCTCAAAAATATTTAATTTAAACAATTCAATTATTCTAAATATATTTTTTAATTATAAAAATACACATAGCTATTAATAATAGTTTGGTGCCGCTGGACTTAAATAATATATCGAGTTCGGGACCCATATTATCAGCAATTTCTACAATTCAATTATTTAAAATGTAACTTTAAATTATAAAAAAATACATAGCTATTAATAATAGTTTGGTGTCGCTGGGCCTCAAAATTAAGTTATTAAAAATTATCAGCAATTTATAAAATTAAATTATTAAATGTGTAACTTTTGTAAGTTATTAAATTTTTTAATTTTACAGTCGACGACATGGATGCGCCCATACATCCTGGCCCTAGGAGCTCAAATCTATTAGGCTTACAGCCGCAGCATCGATCTGAGTATATCTGGACGGACAGTTATTGACCGACACATTCCGGGCTCGGCGAATCGATAAACTCTACTAAGCTTCTTCGTGAGTGGTGAGACCTATGTAACCTAGAGCTCTGATACCAACTTGTCACGACCCGGATTTTCCCCCAACATCGGGATCGTGATGGCGCCTACTCGTGGTAGCTAGGCAAGCCACCGTATTCATACTATCCTGTTTTTAACACAATTTTAATTAAATAAATGCGGAATACTTTATCGAAATAGAGATAACTAATTACGAGATGAAAATCATACTGAAATCCTCTACCCAAGACGTGGAGTCACCAACTCACGAACTACTATGGAATACTACACATAAAAGTTTGAAAGAAATGTAACATAATTCTGTTTGTCTCGGAACAATGAGACTACAGCTAATAACATAAATAAAGAGAGAGACGCCGGGCTTGCGGACGTCTGCAAGCTACCTTGGTCTCAAATGTGATCAACTCCCACGCAATCGATTTACTGCTGCTGCTCCTGATCGTAACCTGGACCTGTGCAAAAACGCACAGAAGTGTAGTATCAGCACAACCGACCCCATGTGCTGGTAAGTGCCTGGCCTATCCCGGCGAAGTAGTGACAAGCCTAGGACCAGACACCCACATAAACCTGTGCAGTTGCAATATATATATATATATATATATATGTACATAAACATTTATAAGGAAATACTCTGCTCTGCAATAACAGCCAATAACTCATAATATCCAGATTAATCTAATCAACAGAATTAAGTCTTACTTTCGTGTCTCAATTCTTTACTTTTCTTTTCTTATCTCGTGGTAGGCGTACCACCCGCTCCCAAATATATCAATAGGCTACCGGCAACTATGGCCAATGCCAAGATTCAAATCACTTTGTGGTCGGCGTGCCACACGATCCCAATTCTTTAATATATATATTACCACAATTAACAAGAATTAACCAAGTAATAACACAATAAGGAATATCTCAAAAGAACTCAACAATTAACAACGGTTAATAAGTTCACAAGGAAAACAAAGTATAATGGAAACACAAGTAATATCAAGTCAAGGAATAGCAAATAGTTGCACGGCATCACCCAAATAATATATAATGGAAAAACAAGTAATATCAAGTCAAGGAATGGCAAATAGTTGCACGGCATCACCCTTCGTGCTTTTACTCTCATTCTCACCAAATAAGTAAATAAAGTGCACGACATCACCCTTCGTGCTTTTACTCTCATACTCACCAAATAAGCAAATAAAGTGCACGGCATCACCCTTCGTGCTTTTACGCTCATCCTCACATCTATAGTACGGCATGATTCTTCGTACATGGTTCAATAACAAGGCACGGCATGATCCTTCGTGCATAATCAATAAAACATGGCACGGCATTAACCTTCGTGCATAAATAATAAAACATGGCACGGATTAACCTTCGTGCATAATCAATAACAAGGCACGACATTAACCTTCGTGCATAAATAATAAAACATGGCACGACATCACCCTTCGTGCATTATCACTCTTCCTCACCCAAATAACAATCACGGTTAAGGGCAGAGAAAGAAAACAACAAATCATGAACCGTCCCGGCAAAGGACACAATAATCATTCTACAACCCGGCAAGGGTTCAACAATTTATCTTCAAAATATCTCACAACAAATATCAACAACGACTCACGGTCATGCTAGACGCCGGTGTATGGATGCTCGTCACCACAGCCCATACACCGCACTCGATCACATAGCACATAATCCTATTCCCTCAAGCTAGGATAGAACAAACACTTACCTCGAATGTTTATGAACAATTCAATCCATGGCAATGCCTTTTCCTTTCAAATTTGGCTCCAATCCAATCGTATCTATACACAATTGATTTAATATCATCAATACTACTCAACAAACTAATTCATAAGGCTAATTACAACTTTTACAACATTCTGCCGGAATAGTGAATTTCGACCCCCGGCCCACATGGTCGGAACTCGGGGTTCGGACCAAAATCCGGTTACCCATCCCCCCACGAGTTCATGTATATGATTTGTTTCAAAATCGGACCTCAATTCGAGGTCCAATTTCCCAATTTATGAAAAACCCTATATTCTAACAAAAACAAGAAATTCTACCATGAAAACCTTTGATTTCTATTGAAAAACATGTTTAATGATGTTAGGAATTGAAAGAATTATGTAAAAAGTGACTTACAATTGTTTTGAAGAAGAAGGAATCCGTGAAGAATCGCAAATAGGCGTTTTTGGTTTGTAAAAAGTGAAGAAATGAACTAAAAATCGTGTTTTACAGGTCTCTGTGTTCGCATTTGCGAACATGGGTTCGCAATTGCGAACCCTGACCAATATTTGGAATTTGAAAAATAAGCTAAGGCTGGGAAGTTCGCATTTGCGAACATTTATTCGCATTTGCGAAGTCTAGGCGGTTACTGCGGATTTTGCATTTGCGAAATAAGGTTCGCATTTGCGAACCAGCAGGCTTCTGGGCTTCTTCGCAATTGCGACACATTCTTCGCAATTGCAAAGACAGGCAATTACCGAAGGCCTCGCATTTGCGAGGTTAAGTTCGCAATTGCGAACTCTGGTCCAGGTGTACCAGTGTCGCATTTGCGACACTTTGTTCGCATTTGCGAACTTGGCTGGTTCTGGCAGGCATCGCATTTGCGATAATGGGTTCGCATTTGCGAACCCAGCCTTGAACTACCTTCTTCGCATTTGCGAGAAATTCTTCGCAAATGCGAAGCCAACAGCTGGGTGAAAAACCAGCAGTGCATAAATTCATAAATTGATCCTACGGCCTATCAAATCTTTACCCGAGCCTCCCGGGCTCCAAACCAAACATGTACACAACCTCAAAAACACATTATGAACTTGTTCGTGCGATCACATCGCCAATATCACATCGTTTTCATCAAATCAAGCCTCAAATTCATGATTTTCATACTTTTGGTTTTCAAAACTTTCAAACTTGGAACTCAAGGTCCAAAACATCTCAAACGACATCCGAATGTCACCAAGCTTTACAGAAATCACATATATAATATTTAAGACTTGTATCGGGCGTCGGAACCAAAATACGAGCCCGATACCAAGGTCAATTACTTCATTTCCTTTAACAATTACATCAAAAACAATTTCATAGAAAAAATTCATAACTTGGGCTCTCGGCCTCAGAATTCGACTCCGGACGCATGTCCAAGTCCCATATTTTCCTACGGACCTCTCGGGACCATCCAATCTCGGGTCCGGATCCGTTTACCAAAAATGTTGACCGAAGTCAACCGTATCAATATTAATATCATTTTTATCCAAATTTCTCATAGAATTTATATTTTCTATCACAAAATCTTTCCGGCTACATGCTCGGATCGTGCACGTAAATCGAGGCAACATGGAATGAGGTTTTCAAGGCCTCAGAAGCTCGAAATGATTAATAAAATAAGTGATGACCCTTTGGGTCGTCACAATCTCCACCTCTAAAACAACCGTTCGTCCTCGAACGGACAAAAGAAAGAAGTACCGAGTCAGGAAACAAGTGTGGGTAACGGCTCCGCATATCAGACTCGGACTCCCAGGTCGATGCCTCAGGAGGCTGACCTCTCCACTGAACACGCACAGAAGGATAACTCTTCGACCTCAACCGTCGAACCTGCCGGTCTAGAATAGCCACCGGCTCCTCCTCGTAAGATAGATCATTGTCCAATTGGACAGTACTGAAGTCTAACACATGTGTGGGATCACCGTGGTATTTCCGAAGCATAGATACGTGAAAAACTGGATGCACGGCTGATAAGCTAGGCGGCAAAGCTAATCTGTAAGCCACCCCTCCCACTCTGTCTAGAATCTCAAATGGACCAATATACCTAGGGCCGAGCTTGCCCTTCTTCCCGAACCTCATCACGCCCTTCATAGGTGACACTCGGAGCAATACTCGCTCCCCAATCATGAAAGTTATGTCTCGAACCTTGCGATCTGCATAGCTCTTTTGTCTAGAGTGAGCTGTGCGAAGCCTATCTTGAATAATCTTGACCTTATCTAAGGCCTCCTGGAATAAATCTGTACCGAATAACCGAGTTTGTCCCGGTTCAAACCATCCAACCGGAGAACGACACCGCCTACCATAAAACGCTTCATAAGGAGCCATCTGGATGCTCGATTGATAACTATTATTATAAGCAAACCCTGCCAAAGGTAGGAATTGATCCCATCAGCATCTAAGGTGACCTGATTAGCACCTCCTCGCTGGACCGTGTCTCTAAGGTCACATAAATAGGAATCATTATATTGTTGATCGCGGATACGCTCCAATAATGAAGAGCGAGCGATCGCACAAGCTAGTGCTCGACTAGGCTCAGAAATATCCAACCTCACAAATCGATTGGCCAAGGACTGAACATCCAAAGCAATTGGCCTCTGATTGACTGGAATATAAACAAGACTGCCCATACTGGCCGACTTCCTACTCAAAGCGTCAGCCACCACGTTTGCTTTTTCCCTGATGATATAAAAAGGTGACATCATAATCTTTCCGCAATACCAGCCACCTTCTCTGCCTCAAATTCAACTCTTTTGTTTAAACAAATACTGAAGACTCTTATGATCGGTGTATACTTCACATACTACACCATACAAATAATGCCTCCAGATCTTCAATGCGTGAATAATCGCCGCAAATTCTAGATCATGCACTGGGTAATTCTTTTCATGCATCTTTAACTGCCTCGAAGCATAGGCAATAACCTTGCCATCCTGCATTAACACTGCACCAAGCCCAATACGGGAAGCATCATAATAATCAGTATAAGGTCCCGTACCTGTGGGTAAAATCAATACCGGTGTTGTGGTCAAGGCTGTCTTGAGCTTTTGAAAGCTCGCCTCACATTCATCTGACCATTCAAATTGAACACCTTTCTGTGTCAATCTGGTCAGTGGGGTTGCAATAGATGAAAACCCCTCCACGAATCGCCGATAATAACCCGATAATCCCAAGAAACTCCAAATCTCTGTGGCTGATGTCGGTCTAGGTCAGTCCTTGACTGCCTCAATCTTCTTCGGATCAACCTGAATACCTGCTGCCGTCACAATATGACCCAGGAATGCAACTGAACTTAACCAAAATTCACACTTCGAAATTTTTGCATATAGTTGGCTATCTTTCAGAGTCTGCAAAGTCACTCTGAGATGTTGCGCATGCTCCTCATGACTGCAGGAGTATGTCAATATGGAAACAATGAAGACTACAACGAACAAGTCTAAATAAGGCACGAACACACTCATGCGTATGCACATATCCATGACTCTGAAGTCTGGCCATAAGAGTTATTCTTAAATTACAACATTGTCAATTAACCCTGTTATCAAATACCTTATTCTACAAATCCCACTTTACTCAAAATGAGGTATGGTGACCTCGTGATTATTTTCCCGAATTAATGCGTCATATTTATCCTTACCTAGTGCTCGTCTCAAAGGCTAAGCTCAACGGTTTCAAAATAAAAATGGCTAAATATGAATAGAAACTATACAAGAATTGTCAAATAGTCCTAACGGACATGACTCTTTATTTACGAATGCAATACGAAAATATTAATTCATAAAAGAAGAATTTTAAACACATAAACTCTTACTACCAGGACCCAGGTCCTCATATGATATCCACCGCAACTTGAAGCTCGGCTTAGAAATATTTCACATTATGCCAAAAATTGGAGGATCTCATCCTCAACTCTGAATCACAGTGCTTGCACATCATATCATCTGAAATTTTTCATTTCCTTTCTTTCTTCCTTTCAATAATTGTCCCTCAAAGATAATCATGACATAAAATGAACCCTCATACTGATAGGGCGCACAATTAACGGTTAAAATTAGTTATTCCGAGAATTATATCAAAACACACTGTAATAAGTAATATAAAGTCACTCTTAGCCTCATGGATATTTTAGTGACTAACACCTAATAATAGGGATGTATATCCTCATGTAATATCCCAACGTGAGTATTTCCCTAAGTAGATTTGATGATTATGATGCTCGCTCATGAATGGAGCATGTTAAAAGGACTCGCCTAAATTTTTCTTTCAAAAACCAAATTAAATTAAGGGAAAATTATTATGTCTATAACAATCTGAATTATACGGATGATGACCACATCTGGTGTAGTGACCTCCCTCATACCATAAAAAGTATAGCAATGGTTGGGTCTCCACCTCTAGGATTTTCACCTCCACCTCTAACATCCTGACCTATACATCTGGCTGGCCATGTAGGATAAATATTAACTGCAATGGAGCGTGTAGCCTGAGTGCTTTCCTAAAATTGTATTTCTCCAAAAATTCCACATTCACAGCAATTCCTTTAAGGCTCAGTTAACTTGTTGTTCATGACAATATATATTCGAACACAGTCATTGTGACTTGGTACAACCGTTCGGATCACACATACTACATATTGCAGAGAATCTCGGGGTGACGTCTTCGGAACATTTTCTTAAAATAGAGTTTAGTAGATAGCGTTGCGTTGGCCGGCTTGCCCTCTTCGTAGGCTTGTCACAAACATCGACGGCCAATTTTCTCTTTTGCTATGTTGGCTTAACACTGCTGAGCTACCCCATTTACTCATATACTCTTCGTCATTCTCTGCGGGGCGATTCTTACCCCATGAAAAGAACCAACCTTAAATATGTATAAATTATTTGGAGGACCTTTCCATACCATATATATACATTCCAATAACTCATCATATTTGTCCTTTACAACTCCAACACATCGACCGGACGTCAAGGTCCGTTGAAACCCAACACGATTTATTAGGTGATCTCCTGATATAATTGCATCTTCCGTTGGGACCATAACTGGTGTGGTAAATACATTATCTTCCCACTATTTCTGTGTGCCTTCTGTAGCACAGTAAAATGAACTCCTCGCATTCGACTATTCCCACGTTCTGTAATTCCTCATAAGAACCGTCAAGCACAATCTCGTGGGTTCTCAAAAGATGCACCGCTGAAGGTGGTAGCGAAGACTTTGGTGAAACCTATCCGTCCTCCGTAAAACTTTTGAAGGCATAGTTGATCTATCACCAGTCTGTGCCATTGTTCGGCTGGATAAGCGGTACGCGACTACGCCATTCGTGGGAAGACAAGAGTGGAAATTTAACTTAACACTTTGAAGAACAAATTCGCACGATAAGAAAGAACAAATGAGAGACTCTTTCCTAACTCAATAGACTCCGGAGGACAAGTACAGACGTCTCCGTACCTACCTCTCAAACTCTACTAAGCTTGTTCGTGAGTGGTGAGACCTATGTAACCTAGAGCTCTGATACCAACTTGTCACGACCCGGATTTTCCCCCAACATCGGGATCGTGATGGCGCCTACTCGTGGTAGCTAGGCAAGCCACCGTATTCATACTATCCTGTTTTTAACACAATTTTAATTAAATAAATGCGGAATACTTTATCGAAATAGAGATAACTAATTACGAGATGAAAATCATACTGAAATCCTCTACCCAAGACGTGGAGTCACCAACTCACGAACTACTATGGAATACTACACATAAAAGTTTGAAAGAAATGTAACATAATTCTGTTTGTCTCGGAACAATGAGACTACAGCTAATAACATAAGTAAAGAGAGAGACGCCGGGCTTGCGGACGTCTGCAAGCTACCTTGGTCTCAAATGTGATCAACTCCCACGCAATCGATTTACTGCTGCTGCTCCTGATCGTAACCTGGACCTGTGCAAAAGAGCGCAGAGTGTAGTATCAGCACAACCGACCCCATGTGCTGGTAAGTGCCTGGCCTATCCCGGCGAAGTAGTGACAAGCCTAGGACCGGACACCCACATAAACCTGTGCAGTTGCAATATATATATATATATGTACATAAACATTTATAAGGAAATACTCTGCTCTGCAATAACAGCCAATAACTCATAATATCCAGATTAATCTAATCAACAAAATTAAGTCTTACTTTCGTGTCTCAATTCTTTACTTTTCTTTTCTTATCTCGTGGTAGGCGTACCACCCGCTCCCAAATATATCAATAGGCTACCGGCAACTATGGCCAATGCCAAGATTCAAATCACTTTGTGGTCGGCGTGCCACACGATCCCAATTCTTTAATATATATATTACCACAATTAACAAGAATTAACCAAGTAATAACACAATAAGGAATATCTCAAAAGAACTCAACAATTAACAACGGTTAATAAGTTCACAAGGAAAACAAAGTATAATGGAAACACAAGTAATATCAAGTCAAGGAATAGCAAATAGTTGCACGGCATCACCCAAATAATATATAATGGAAAAACAAGTAATATCAAGTCAAGGAATGGCAAATAGTTGTACGGCATCACCCTTCGTGCTTTTACTCTCATTCTCACCAAATAAGTAAATAAAGTGCACGGCATCACCCTTCGTGCTTTTACTCTCATCCTCACCAAATAAGCAAATAAAGTGCACGGCATCACCCTTCGTGCTTTTACTCTCATCCTCACATCCATAGTACGGCATGATCCTTCGTACATGGTTCAATAACAAGGCATGGCATGATCCTTCGTGCATAATCAATAAAACATGGCACGGCATTAACCTTCGTGCATAAATAATAAAACATGGCACGGATTAACCTTCGTGCATAATCAATAACAAGGCACGGCATTAACCTTCGTGCATAAATAATAAAACATGGCACGACATCACCCTTCGTGCATTATCACTCTTCCTCACCCAAATAACAATCACAGTTAAGGGCAGAGAAAGAAAACAACAAATCATGAACCGTCCCGGCAAAGGACACAATAATCATTCTACAACCCGGCAAGGGTTCAACAATTTATCTTCAAAATATCTCACAACAAATATCAACAACGACTCACGGTCATGCTAGACGCCAGTGTATGGATGCTCGTCACCACAGACCCATACACCGCACTCGATCACATAGCACATAATCCTATTCCCTCAAGCTAGGATAGAACAAACACTTACCTCGAATGTTTATGAACAATTCAATCCGTGGCAATGCCTTTTCCTTTCAAATTTGGCTCCAATCCAATCGTATCTATACACAATTGATTTAATATCATCAATACTACTCAACAAACTAATTCATAAGGCTAATTACAACTTTTACAACATTTAGCCCGGAATAGTGAATTTCGACCCCGGGCCCACATGGTCGGAACTCGGGGTTCGGACCAAAATCCGGTTACCCATCCCCCCACGAGTTCATGTATATGATTTGTTTCAAAATCGGACCTCAATTCGAGGTCCAATTTCCCAATTTATGAAAAACCCTATATTCTAACAAAAACAAGAAATTCTACCATGAAAACCTTTGATTTCTATTGAAAAACATGTTTAATGATGTTAGGAATTGAAAGAATTATGTAAAAAGTGACTTACAATTGTTTTGAAGAAGAAGGAATCCGTGAAGAATCGCAAATAGGCGTTTTTGGTTTGTAAAAAGTGAAGAAATGAACTAAAAATCGTGTTTTACAGGTCTCTGTGTTCGCATTTGCGAACATGGGTTCGCAATTGCGAACCCCGGCCAATTTCTGGAGTTTGAAAAATAAGCTAAGGCTGGGAAGTTCGCATTTGCGAACATTTATTCGCATTTGCGAAGTCTAGGCAGTTACTGGGGATTTCGCATTTGCAAAATAAGGTTCGCATTTGCGAACCAGCAGGCTTCTGGGCTTCTTCGCAATTGCGACACATTCTTCGCAATTGCGAAGACAGGCAATTACTGAAGGCCTCGCATTTGCGAGGTTAAGTTCGCAATTGCGAACTCTGGTCCAAGTGTACCAGTGTCGCATTTGCGACACTTTGTTCGCATTTGCGAACTTGGCTGGTTCTGGCAGGCATCACATTTGCGATAATGGGTTCGCATTTGCGAACCCAGCCTTGAACTGCCTTCTTCGCATTTGCGAGAAATTCTTCGCAAATGCGAAGCCAACAGCTGGGTGAAAAACCATAAGTGCATAAATTCATAAATTGATCCTACGGCCTATCAAATCTTTACCCGAGCCCCCCGGCTCCAAACCAAACATGTACACAACCTCAAAAACACATTATGAACTTGTTCGTGCGATCACATCGCCAATATCACATCGTTTTCATCAAATCAAGCCTCAAATTCATGATTTTCATACTTTTGGTTTTCAAAACTTTCAAACTTGGAACTCAAGGTCCAAAACATCTCAAACGACATCCGAATGTCACCAAGCTTTACAGAAATCACATATATAATATTTAAGACTTGTACGGGCGTCGGAACCAAAATACGAGCCCGATACCAAGGTCAATTACTTCATTTCCTTTAACAATTACATCAAAAACAATTTCATAGAAAAAATTCATAACTTGGGCTCTCGGACTCAGAATTTGACTCCGGACGCATGTCCAAGTCCCATATTTTCCTACGGACCTCTCGGGACCATCCAATCTCGGGTCCGGATCCGTTTACCAAAAATGTTGACCGAAGTCAACCGTATCAATATTAATATCATTTTTATCTAAATTTCTCATAGAATTTATATTTTCTATCACAAAATCTTTCCGGCTACATGCTCGGATCATGCACGTAAATCGAGGCAACATGGAATGAGGTTTTCAAGGCCTCAGAAGCTCGAAATGATTAATAAAATAAGTGATGACCCTTTGGGTCGTCACAAGGATTATTCGCATTGGCCGGACACAGCTGGATTACTCATTGATCACGGCCATCATTCAGCTGTGGCAATCGGAGACACACCTTCCACCTTCCCATCGGCGAGGCCACTATTACGTTGTAGAACGTAGAGGTTTTATACGGCCGGCCAGCCGATGGGTTGCCTTTTCTTTTTCATTCGGGCATGAGGCATTTCCCGCGCGAGATGTATTGGGATTTGCTTCAGATGCTGAAAGGTTTGACGTCGGAGGCCGCTGATCCGAGGGCTGGGATCAGTCGGGTATACTTAACCCCTATTAGACAGCGTCTGGAGCAGCTCCACCCTCATATCACCGATGACTCAAAGGAGGAGGATGTGAACCAGTATACTAGGTTGCTGCTGGTCCTTTTATTTGGGGGTGCTTGTTCCCGAACTCTTCGGGTAATCTTATTAGCCTCTGATATCTCCACCACATGACACGATTCGAGGATACAGCTACATACAGCTGGGGTGCTGCTGTCCTCGCAATCCTGTACAGGCAGATGTGCCGGGCTTCTATGGGCACACAGAGAGATATATGCGGATTCCTACCCCTTTTACATGTGAGAACATATTCAATGAAAATATCTGCCCCAGTTAAATCTACCTAAATATAGTTTATCTCACAGTATACATCAACTTTCTATGTTAGATTTGGGTTTGGGAGCGATTTGTGCAACTCAGCCCACCTTTGCCACTGATACCAGCTGACGTCGCATTACCAGACCTTCCTTTAGCTGTCAGGTGGGTCATGCGGCGTGGATATACGCGGGGATATGATGCCCATCATAATCTGCCAGGCATCAGGGATGTTAGACTTCCTAGAGGATGCATAGGTAAAAATCTAACTAAACGTACCAGTTATTGTTTAATTTAGTGTTACGAATACTAACCATTTGTGTTGTTATTTGATAGTTCATCTGGACACCCTATAGTGAGGAGTCTCTAACTACCCTGCCAGAATATTGTACTCTAGGTCGGGCTATTTGGAGGACTTCTGTCCCTCTTACATGCCTAGATATAGTGGAGCATCATGCCTCGGAGCGAGTTTATCTTCAGTTTGGCTTGCTGCAGCCTATACCGCCTCATCCTTCATGGCATCCCACACTTTATGAGAGGGATGATCGTAGTAGGGTGGACGACACCTTTTTAGGCTAGCTCCAGACTCAGCTGGGCATTTGGGATAGACGAGGTGATTTGATCCCACCTCCGCAGCACTATCCTATTGAAGGGTATCTGGAATGGTATCGCACAGTGTCCCGTCTATTTGTCGGCAACCCAATGCATCAGGTAGATGGACGGTACGTCTCATACGCCGGGAGACACGAGGCTCTGGTAAGTTTTATGTAATATTTAATAATGTACATATAATGTTATGAGTTAAACCCAGTTTACATTATTTACTTTTGTGCAGGCCATTGGATTGCATACCGTCTACCGTATGGGGCGGGAGATGCAGGATTATGCGCACGAACCAGTGGCAATTATGGATTATGGTCGGCGATTCATGACAGTGGCTGTCGAGAAACTACAGTGTGCCAGATCGGATCAGCGTTTGGCACAGGATGCTGATTATATTGATTCAGTCACATACCGGCGAGGTCGTGGTATTCCACAACCTGCTGGTGCCAGACGACCTGCTGCCCGACGACCAGGTGCTGCCCGGCGACCTCGTGCTGCCCGAGGAGGTGGTGTCCAGCAGGAGGACGGTGATGCTCCCGATGATGATGTTGCTGCTGCTATGCATGAGGCATGCATGAGACGGACATTCTGTCTTACAGCCTTGGTATATACGACATTGCATGCCCTTCACAGATGATCCCACAAGGTCAATTATTGATCACGGGCTCTAATTTCCAAGCAGCAGATTGTGGTGCATATTACACTGGCCCATCTACCACTGATGAGGGTGCACCGACCAGAGATATATCCAGTGGCCGCCGTCAGAGTTATGGGAGCTCTTCACATGCTCAGATATGAGTTTATTACTTCTGAATATGAAATTTCTTTTAACTATAACTTATTTTATTTATTATATTATAATAATCTCCTTGTTCAGGCTTCAGTTTACGATGCGGCAGATGAGTACATACAGGATCCAGACGCTATGATGGTAAGATAATAAAACTGTAAATTATAAATTATTATGTGATTTTGTAAACTAATTTTTACTTTATTATGTAGTCTTCTACTGGACCTGACAGCACCACTGTTGCATGTCATCCTGAGCCACATCCAGCTATAAGGAGGAAATTTGATGATGATGATCCTGATAGCGTACCTGGACAGGCGGGGATGCGCCTCAAGCCAACAGCTTCTTTGAGACACACCCATTGCGGGACACATACAAGATAGTTACTTTTTATTGTGTATATGTTGTAAATAATATTTTTTGTAACAACAATATTTAATTAAATATCTCTATTAATTTTTTTAGTTCATCATTTGTTTTATTGTTTCGTTTATTGTTTCGTATGCGACAAAAACTTCAAATATTTAAACACGAACAAAAACATAATATTTAACGTAAACTTAAATTACTAGAACACAAACATAAACATAAGTTAATAAGAAAGACAAACATACAAATGAACTAAACACATAGTAGGAATTATTTATTCCCCACTTCCATTTATTCTACGTTCTAACCACTTAAATTGTTCAAGCAATTATTGTTTAATATGACACTTAGCGGGCAATATAAAGAAGTTTTTATCCTTCGCTCTTCAGACATAATGAAGAAATGCAGTAGAATTTAGGCCGGGGTGGTGATACATAATGAAGAAATGCTGTAGAATTTAGGCCAGGGTGGTGATACAACGCCAACTATTTTGGCATCGTACTGTTCAGTCATTGAACAACGTACAACGCCAGAATAGGTGGCGTTGTACATATACGATACAACGCCACTTTATCTGGTGTTGTACACTAACGGAGTCGTTACCGTTAGTGTACAATGCCAGATAAAGTGGCGTTGTATATACTTATTTTTTTTTAAAGACCTAAAAACGTTCTTTATGTTCAAAATTTACCTACTTTGGTTCCAGACTCTCTTCAAGTATCGTCTTTGCCTTCCATATTTTCTTTGTAATCCAGGAAGCTTGTGTTGTCTTAGCATCCCATACATGTCGACCCTTTATATAGTAGGTGTGTACCCATTTTACCAATAATTTATCCTTTTTGAGGTATAGAAACCACATCAATTTGCACATTGTTGTTGCTCCATATAGCTTTTGTCTCTATTTGCTTTAAATCCTGAAGCTCTAGAGAAACTACTGGAGAAGTCATAAAGAAACTGTATTGAGGTAATGTCTCCTTTACAGAATAGGACTAAGTCATCTGCAAAGCCTAGTTGCACTACCCTGAGTCTTCCACATTTTGGGTGGTAATTAAAGTTTGGATGTTGTTGGAGGGTCTTTATGAGCCTGCTCAAGTAATCCATAGCTATAACAAACAAAAAAAAGGATAGAGGGTCCCATGTCTCAGGCCTTTTCTAGCAGGGAAAGGCTTAGTAGGACTCCTATTTATCATGATAGAGTAGGATACAATACTCCTATTTATTATCCAAGCAAGCTTTTATAGAAACCTATAATTTTTTTTCTATCTAGTCCTCTATATGCAACAGATCCCCAAATTGGTTCACCAATCTAGTGATCTTATTTTGTGCACACATATCCTTGAAGCTACCATGAAAGAAGGTTGTATTGGAGTCCCCTGATTTTAACCATTAATTTCTAAACTGTTGTTTATATATGCTTTGGTCCAGGTTCCCTATTTTTCTAATTGATTCTTCATCTCTTTTTCTTTGTCAAACATATGAAGAGCATGGCCAATGTTTCTCTTGTTTTCCTGTACTTCTTTAGGTTGTTCCCTGGTATCTTTGAGATTTGCTTGCTGATAATAGGTGAATTGAACTATAATTAAGCCCTAAAGAACCACTTCCTTGTATAGTTTTTATGGTAAAAGTGATAACAAAATGCTCTGATTAGTGTTTTTCATGCTTTGCAGGTTACATACAATAAAAGAAGGCTATGGAGTACTTTTGGGATCAATTACGAAGGAAAAGAGGCCAATCGCACAATATCCGACTAGTGCACCATGCGAAATGCACAAAACCAAAACTGGAGATGGACTCCCGCGGTCCTGGCGTAACTGCGGTCGGACCACGGTAGGAAGGTGTTGCGGATTCTATTTGGACATGGTCCTGGCGTAATCGTGGTAGGACCGCGGCAGGATGCATTAAATTGAGGGACTGGAGTGCAAAACCCGGAATTCTTAGCCCAAAACCCCATTTTAAACAATAGAACTTGCCCAAGGGAGGCATGTAATCTTTGGCAAGAAAAACAAGTGTAAGAGATCACCTAAAATATCCGTACTCTTATTCTTCTTTATTTTTCTTTCAATTTATGATTATGAATTTTTTAGTAGTTTATTTTCCCATTGTTATGAGTAGATAAAAACCTTAATCTAAGGTTTTGGTGGAACCCGTTGGGGATGAATGAGTTATTTTATTAATATAATTGGATTTGGTTGATAATATCAAGTTGTTCATCTATGTTTTGATTGTGGAGCCTCAATTATCCGTTCCTATTTATTATGTATCTACCTGAGAGAGAGTGCATATTTAGGTGATTGTATGAACAATATCACTCCCGGAGTATAGACGAGAGTCATAATCGAGGGTTTAGGTGTTGGATTAGAGATAACGAAACCCCGGGTGCAATCTAAGTGAACTGTTTTGTGAAATTAGCTAGCGTAGCTTGAGAGAGTGCATCCAGTAGATTATCATAATTACTTGAGAAAGAAATATGATAGCTTGAGCTTTCATGATTGTTAGAGACAACTAAATCATAATTATAAGACATATACAACCAAGGAAATTACCAACGGGGGAAACTATTTCCTTAGACTTTATTTCTACTATTTACACATCAAGTTTAGTTAATTTTAGTTATTAATTACTTTCAGTTTTTAGGTTGTTAGAAAATCAATCATTGTGAATCTCAAAGTTTGGAAAAATAGATTGTGTGAATTTAGTGAATCTGATAGTAGTAATTGATAGGTTAATCCCATGTGGTTGGACTCTGGGCAATAATACTCAGATTATATTTTCAACGCCCGTTTAGTCTTTTGTGAGACTCGGTTGAGCGTGATCAAATTTTGGTGTCATTGTCGGGGAATGAACGGTGTTAGCAATTACAATTGAAAGAAATACAAAAATTCTAAGTGTAGTTAGTTTTCTCTATGCCAATCTTTTCATTGAAATTCTAATGTTTGAAATCTTGTGGAAAGCAGGTGTATTCCTAGAGATTCTTTGAGGACAGGAGAACTAATAGAAGGACTCTCAGACCCCGAGAAAATATTCAGGGCATTGAACTGTGCCAATAAAGAATTTCAACAAACTCAACCATCACACCAACTCAAATTTGACATGGGTGACGTGAACAGCGCCAACGGAAACATCAGGAATGAGAAGCTAACTTAGATGTTAGAGGAGTGGGACCTCTTGTGCCCAAGGCTGCACTTTATGATTGGGCACAGCCTACAACTGACAATCTAGCCACTGCCATAATTGTGCATGTAATTCAAGCGGAGACATTCCAGATTACCAACAACATGTTGCACCTGCTGCAGAATAAAGGACTGTTCTCCAGGTCAAGCATTAAAGACCTACAACAACACTTGAAAAACGTTCTATCAATGTGCATGACCCAAAGGCAGCCTAATGTGACCCATGAAGCTATCAAGCTGCTCATGTTCCCATTCTCAGTAACTGAGTCAGCTCAGACTTGGTTAAAGTCGCTCCCGATCAACTCTATTACTACTTGGGAGGAATTTTTCAAGCAGTTCCTAAACAAGTTCTATCCACCTAACACGACTGCACATCATATTGATGACATATTGCAGTACATGCAGCATTCCACTGAGTCCTTGCAAGAAACTTGGGAGAGATTCAAAGGGATGCTTGTGAAGTGTCCTCATCATGGCATTCCAGACCAGATGCTTGGCCAAAGATTCTACATGGGTCTAGCTGATAACTTGAAAGCGGATGTAGATGCTTCAGCTGGAGGTTCTTTCTTAAGCAAAACATTCACCGAGTGTAAAATTCTCCTCGATAAGATGTCACAAAATGCGGGGTGGATGACTAGAGATGCAACACTAGCACCCATAGTGCATTCAGTTCCACTTGACCCCAATAATTCGCAGGAAGAGAACATGGCCACACTCTTGACCTAGATGAGCCTACTGACAAAGAAGATTGATAATATGGGTACAAAACAAGTGCACATCATTGATACAACAAATTGAGGACTATGTACACCGTGTATTAATCAGTCCTATGTGTGTTCATGGAGCAGCGGTGGTGAAAATCAAGAGGTCTGGGAATATATGAATTACGTCAACAGTTATGGTGGCCAGAGATAAGGAACACAACAGTGGAAACCGCCGCAAAATCAGCAATACAAGCCTAATATGCAGCAGCAAACCAATTATTGTAGTGCCTTATCAGAAACCACAAAGTTATCCACGGCAGAATCAGCAGCAATGGGTTTATCAACCACCCCATCAACAGCAAGATAACAACATGGTGGAGATGAGGGGCATGCTTCAACAACTCATTGGGACAAATAATAAGTGCAGGAAAAAATGGCAGTGCATGATTCAACCATAAAGAATATTGAAACACAGCTAGGTCAGCTATCAATGACCTTGAACAACCGTCCTCCGAGAACTTTACCTGCAAGCACAAACATAAACCCCAAAGAGAAAAACCTGAATCAGCTGATGGCAGTCAATCTCAGGAATGGTAGAAATTTATATAGAGAGTAGGAAATTGCACAAGCCAGCAAGAATACTACACCAGCTACTCCAGTTCAATTAGAGGTAGAATAACTTATAGAACTCACTGAAGTAATGGTTGACCAGAGTCAGGAGGAAAAAGGCAAAGAAAAGGAGAGCGAGCAAGTTGCAAAACAGGTGGCACCTCTTGTGCCAGAAAATCCTACCAGAGAAAAGCTAGCAAACAATGCACAATGGGTAATACCTGCACCCTTCCCTCAGAGACTAGTCAAACAAAAGAAAGCAGACCAATATAAAAAATGCATGGAGATGTTGCGACAAATTCAATTGAATATTTGTCACGCCCCAAATCGAGGGACATGACCGGCGCCTGACCGGATAGCCCCAATCAAGCGGACCTGGGTGTTTTTCCTAACCCGCGCGTTACCCCTGTATTGTTCATTACTTAAGCCAAAAATCTTACCAATTATAACTGAATTCACATTTTTCAAACATAACCACACGATCGACTTACTAACAAGTTTGCAAATTACAACACCCAACATATATATACATACATAGGTCATAGTCCCACAATTTACTGTCTACGGAGCCTCTAGGATACAAGGGATAATACAATACTTGTCGGTAACAAGGCTCCGGCTATACCTTACTCAAAATCAAAATAAAGTATAACAGAAGTGGCGTGAGCCACGCAGGGCCCCGAGAAGAAAAGGTGCTCACCAAGACGAACAGTGGAAGATGAAGGATGCTATTGCCGATGAGCTAAAGTACCTGCTACTGATCCACCTACAATCATAATACGAATGTAGCGTCCCCGGCAAAAAAGATGTCAGTACACTGGAATTGTACTGGTATATATGGACAAGCTTTGTCCTAAGTAAACTCAAGCCATTAAACAAATAAATCGCGATGATAAGACAATAAATGATTACACCAAGAAATGATAAAGTCAGCCAATCATGTTCCCACATTTACTTCGTTTCAAGTAGTTCTCAGCCCAAAGTACAATTAAAGATCAACAAGGAAGGCAACAACCAAACAATCACGGAAAACACAATCAAGTCAAACAAAGGGGGCAATCAGTGCCCCACATGTTGCAAACTCTCTTGCTGTCTCCTTTCACAGATTCACATCAATGATTTCATATCAATTTTAATGGAGATTTCGATCGCTTTCCATCCTTATTACCTTGGCCACCCTTATTACCTCGGCCACCCTTATCACCCTAACCCACACCTTATTACTTAGTTTTGCGGTGCGCAACCCGATCCCACCGTACAGTTTCAAATCACAACAATCACAAACAGCAAATAAGAGCACTACACAAGATTACAAATAAGGGCAATAAGCGAATCACAAATTGGTTCATGCTTTCAAATACTTTTCAAGCCAGTATCACAACCAAGTTACAATGTTTCCATATTCGAGAGTACCCATACCATTATGTTCAACAATTTATCACAATTCAAGTGTTTCATTTCTTTCCCACAAGAAGCTATGTATGCCATCACTACGATTGTTCTCAATTCTTTATCAAGTTCAACTTCCTTTTTATCTTTCGGTTCATATTTCACACCACACCACATATAGTTCAACATCAATTGAATACCCAATAACCAAATCAAATAATTACACAACAATTCTCAAAAGTATCACATACCAACGAATTGTACACATAAGGGCGATTTCACAAGAATCAAAGTTAGCCATACATACCTGGAGTCGAATTTACTTCCTTCAATCTCTTACTTAAGCTCACCCAAGTTATCCTATGTTGCCAACTTCCATTTTTTTGCAACCTCTTACTTCTACCCATTTCTTTTTACTAAAATTGAAGTTCAAATAACATGCATGAGTGTCACATTCTATTTTCAAAAGCTATTGTATGCAAATCTTTCTTTACCCATTTTAAAACTGAAAAATCAAAGAAAATGGTTAGGGTTTTTACCTTTTGGAGATTAGGGAAGATGACACTTGCCCTAGGATCTTCCAGACCAAACAATTAGAAATAATTCTTGAAGATGGTTAGACTTCTCTCTCTAGAATCCCGTTTTCCTCTCTCTAGTTTTGCTAAGAAAATATGAGAAAATGAAGGTTTGAGGTGTTTTGTTAAAGAATGAGTCAGGTTAAAATTTTATAAAAATCTGGGCCGAGTCAAATTTGCGATCACAGAATCAACATGCGGTCCGCATAATGGACCGTAGAATTGCCTCAAAAATTCACATGTTCTGTTACGATATGCGACCAGAATGCGGTCCGCATTCATGTTCTGCGGTCGCAGAATGCAACACAGAATTGACACTCAAATGTTCTCAAGAAATTATGCAATGGATCTGTGGTCCGCATTTCCACTATGCGATCGCATATTGGACCGCATTTTCAACACAATTTTTGGAATCTATTCTGTTAAACACTGCGGTAGGAATGCGGTCCGCATAGCAGATCTGCGATCGCATTCCTGACCACAGAATCGACATTTTCTGGAAAATTTATTCTTTTAATTTTTGAAACTTAAATCACTACCAAGAGTCCGAACCGTTCCTAACACCCTATTCAGACCATGACACCACGACTACTAGGTTTCAAGCACAAAAATTTTACAGGGCCTTACAATATTCCTCTTATGGATGCCTTGAGGGAGATGCCCGGTTATGCCAAGATGATGAAAGATCTAATGTCACAGAAGTTTAATTTTTAGAATCTATCCACCGTAACTCTAACACAGGCCTGCAGCGTAGTGGTGGAAAAACTGATGGCCCAAAAAATGTCTAATCCAAGTAGCTTTACTATTCCATGCACTATTGGGAGTAATGCCTTTGCAAAGGCGTTGTGTGATTTGGCAGCCAGCATAAATCTGATGTCGCTGGCAGTGTACGCCAAATTGGGCATCAGCAGAGCCAGGCCGACTTTTATGCTGCTTTAGCTGGCTAATCGCACTGTGAAAAGACCAACTGGTATTCTTGATGATGTGCTGGTGCAAGTGGGGAAGTTCATGTTCCTTGCAGACTTTGTGATTCTGGATTGTCATGTGGAAGAGGAGATACCCCTCATTTTGGGGAGACCATTTTAACCACTGGGAGAGCACTGATTGAAAGTGAGACTGGGGAACTTAAAATGAGATTGAACGAGGAAAAAGTCATAATTAATGTTCAGCAATCAATGAGAAGACCCAACGAATATGCGAATTGCTCTCTAGTGATCCAATTCTGCAAGAACATGATAAGACCCTAATTGTGAGAGATTCATTGGAGGCATGCCTGATGAATTTAGAAGAAATGGATAGTGGGGGGTTAGCTGAATGGGTGATGGCATTGGAAGGTCGAGGGCTTTGGCCAAGGGAACCTCAGTTCGAGTCCCTTGAGCTGGAAAAAAGGATCACTCCTCCAGCCAAGCCATCGATAGAGGAACCACCCAAGTTGTAGCTGAAGCCACAACCAGATCACCTCAGGTATGCATTTCTAGGCCCTGGTACGACCCTAACTATTATTATATCATCATGTTTGCTAGATGTGCAGGTAGAGAAGCTCTTACAGGTACTGCAGGATAACAAGACTGCCATTGGTTGGACCATGGCAGACATAAAGGGTATCATCCCAACCTTCTGTATGCATAAGATTTTCCTAGAGGAGGGGCACAGACCTTCCAGGGAACATCAGCGAAGGCTAAACCCTAACATGAAAGAGGTTGTAAAGAAAGAGGTGATCAAATGGTTAGATTTGGGAATCATTTTCCCCATCTATGATAGTAATTGGGTCAGCCATGTCCAGCGTGTTCCGAAAAAGGGGGGAATGACTGTTGTGAAAAATGACAACAATGAGTTGATCTCAACTCGAACAGTCACAGGGCGGCAAATCTGCATGGTTTACCGAAAATTGAACACCGCTACCCGAAAGGACCACTTTCCCTTGCCCTTCATTGACCAAATGTTGGACAGGATGGCTGGAAGATCGCACTTTTGTTTCTTAGATGGATATTCGGGGTACAATCAGATATCAATAGCCCCCAACGATAAAGAGAAAACATCCTTCACCTGTCTGTATGGCATCTTTGCCTTTCAGAGAATGTCCTTTAGGCTTTGAAACGCACCAGCGACTTTTTAACTGTGCATGCTAGCCATCTTCACAAATATGGTGGAGGATATTATGGAGGTCTTTATGGTTTATTTCTCCGTGCAGGGTGCTCAAAATATGTGTGGAGACAAACTTAGTGCTAAACATGGAGAAGTGCCATTTTATGGTACAAAAAGGGATAGTCCTAGGACATCGAGTGTCCAAAAAAGGAATTGAGGTCGACCATGCTAAGGTTGACATAATTGAGAAGTTACCACCGCCCACTTCAGTCAAGGCAGTGAGAAGTTTCCTTGGTCACGCCGGGTTCTACCGACGTTTCATAAAAGACTTTTCCAAAATTGCTAACCCATTATGCAAACTCCTTGAAAAGGATCAGGCCTTTGTGTTTTCTAATTATTGCAGGTTGGCATTTGAGGAACTGAAGAAGAAGTTGATAACTGCACCCATTATTGTTGCTCCCAGCTAGGAGCAACTATTTGAGCTCATGTGTGATGCCATCGACTATGCTATAGGAGCAATCTTGGGGCAACAAAAAGATAAGCTGGTGCACCTTATTTACTATGCAAGTAGAACGCTAACCGGTGCACAACTCAACTACACAGTGACATAGAAGGAGATGTTGGGAGTTGTGTTTGCTTTTGACAAGTTTCGATCATATCTGATTGGTTCCAAGGTAATTGTGTATATTGGCCATGCAGCTCTAAGGTACCTCACTGAGAAAAAGGAGTCTAAGCCACGCCTGATTCGTTGGGTGCTGCTATTGCAAGAATTTGACCTCGAAATTCGCAATCATAAGGGCACAAAAAAATAAAGTCGTTGATTATCTATCACGACTCGAAGGAGCTGAAAAATCATTCGAGGTCGAATAGATTCTGGCAACCTTTCTAGACGAGCAGCTGCTCGTAGCCAGTCTTGAGGATGTGCCATGGTATGTAGATTTTGCAAACTACTTCGCCTGTGATATTATTCCCTATGACCTTTCACCTGTCCAAAACAAAAGGTTATTTTGTGATTGCCGTATGTATTATTGGGATGAACCTCATTTATTTTGAATATATGTTGATAAGATTATCCGGAGGTGTGTCCCCGAGATAGAATAATCTTCAATTTTGGACGCTTGTCACGCATCAGCATAAGGAGAACATTTTGGAGGGGTCAGAAAAGCTGCAAAAGTGATAGAGGCCGGATTCTTTTGGCCAACTGTGTTTAGATATGCACACCTCTGGGTAAAGGGCTACAATGAATGCCAGAGGACAGGGTCGCCATAAGATGCCAATGAAACCAATTCAAGAAATAGAGGAGTTTGATGTTTGGGAGATTAACTTCATGGGTCCCTTCATCAGCTCATTTGACAATAAGTACATACTTATTGCGGTTAATTACGTGTCTAAATAGGTGGAAGCTGCAGCCTTGCCCACCAATGATGTAAGAGTGGTGGTCAGATTTCTGAAAAAAGAACATATTCACCCGGTTTGGGACACCAAGAGCGATCATCAGTGACGGAGGCACTCACTTCTACAATAGAGCCTTCGAGAAATTACTTGCTAAGTATGATGTGCGCCACAAGGTGGCTACTCCTTATCATCCACGGAACAGTGGGCAAGTTGAAGTGTCCAACAGGGAAATAAAGAGTGTACTAACGAAGACTATGAATGGCAACTGAACTGATTGGGCAAAGAAGCTTAATGATGCACTATGGGCCTATAGAACTGCATTCAAAACGCCAATATATATGTTGCCATACAAGTTTATTTGGGAAGACTTGTCCCCTGCCTGTGGAGCTAGAACATCGATCTTGATAGGCACTGAAGTAATTGAACATGGATCATGAACTAGCTGGACAAAATTGATTGACGGAGTTGCATGAGCTGGAAGAATTTAGATACCAAGCCTTTGAAAACACGAGGCTCTACAAGGAAAGAATGAAGAAAATTCATGACAAGCACATCGTGGATAATGACTTTAAACCCGGTGACATGGTACTATTGTATAATTTACGGTTGAGATTGTTTCCGGGTAAGTTAAAGTCTCGATGGTCTGGGCCATTTATAGTGGTGCAAATGTTTGCAAGTAGATCTATTGAGATTGAGTCGCAATACGGGACAAACAAATTCTCTGTCAATAGACAAAGGTTGAAACATTACCTTGGAATAGATGCAGAAATAGGGAATACAGTGGTGACAAATTAAACAGAACCCCAATACGAGAATGAGGAGTAAGAGCTCAACTAATTGCGTCATGCCGTGACGTTAAATCAGGCGCTGCGTGAGAGGCAACCCACAAATTTGTTGTAAGTGTAATTCGTGGCTGGACCGCGATCTAGGACCCCCTCTGAAAGTGTTCTACCACGGTCCCAGCATAACCACGGTAGGACTACAATCAAACACCCTCTTTGAAAGTGGTCTACCGCAGTCCCATCATAACTGCGGTAGGACCGCGGCATCCAGATCGGGCCCACGCCAAGTAAGTTCAGAATTTTTTAATTTTTTTAATTTTTTTAATTTGTTTTCTCCCCTCCCCCCCCTCTTAATTAACTTACCCCCACCCCACCCCCCATTCCCTCCCTTAGTTCCCCACCCAAATTAAATAAAATTCATACTAACCCCCCACCCATTCTGTTTTTCTCTCATATCTCTCTTCCCCTCCTCTTTCATCTTCCTCCCAAGAACCCTCATACCCTCACTTTCCTCTTCTTCCACTCACTTCCCACACCCACAATCTACCCCTTCCATTTATCCTCAAGGTAAACATCTCTATTCTCTTCTATTTTCTTCACATAACTTAGTGTAATTTAGTTTTCATTAAACCCTAGGTAGTGTTTTAGTGAAAAAAATTTATTTTTTCTTTCTTTTCATTCTTTTTCTCCATTATTGGTTCTTTTTGCCATGATTAACGCTTAAATGGTTGGATTTTCGTTGTGCTTAATTTGTGGTGGATTTTTAGTATGTTTGGAGGCCTAACAAATTTTTTTAGGGTGAAGCTAGATGGAGGGGCCTAAATGGCCGAAAATTGGGGTGTGTTGTGAAATTTTGGAGCACTTTGTGCTCTTCTTATTTGGTGATGGTGGTAGCAGTTGACATATTTCACTGGTGTGGGGGTTGTGTGGGGTATTATTTGGAAAAATTGAACAATTTATGGTGGTGTGAGGCAGTAGTATAGGTTGGCAACTTTGGGCAACTTACTAATCAGGTATACTGGCATTGATGGACCAAAGGAAATTATTTGGTGTCATCGGGTGGCAAAGTCTGAGTAACCATCCGAATGGCACATGTTAGGATGCATCTGATTGTTGCCCTGAATTGTTTGCAGGTAATATGGCCAGAAAAGGGTAAAGGATCTCGTCAAGCACTTCCCAAGTGCTAATATATGATGCCACCAGGTTCCAGTCGCAGGAGGCCAATGACGCATTTCATACTGAGGCCACCAAAAACTTTGTCCCTGAGATTTCTGTTGACAGAGCAGCCCTTCGTATGGAAAAAGCAGACATGTATGAGGAAATAAAAGAGAGGAAGATAGATTTCTTATTTGATGAACCAGAGACAGAAAACCCAATGATAGTATGGGAGTTCTATGCGAACTGCTCGGAACATTTATTATGGGAGGTGATTATGCGGGGCAGGGTAGTGGATGCCTCAATTCAGAAGATTCGCAAGGTCTTGCGGTTGCCCCAATTACTGGTGACATTGATCATTACCATGATGCCTAAGAAGTCTCTTGGGACATTATGATTGCGACAATGTGCGCAGAGGGTCAACCAATATGGATATAGGAAAACATTACCCTTCACTCCAAGTTGTTCACACATGAGCCCAAGTGATGTTTCACCATCATTTGCAGTCGGTTATTGCCCACGAGCAACACGACAGATATGAACCACATACGAGCTCTATTGGTGTGGTGCTTCATCACCAAGAGTGACTTTGATGTGGCAAGAATTATGGTGATGAAATGATCATTCGGTCATCTCTACTATCTAAGAGGTTTTACTTTCCCTCACTTGTGACGGGGTTATGTCTGCTAAAAGGTATCCCCCACCAGTCCTACAGATGGAGCTTAGCCCGCAAAAATACCATTCAGAGCTTCTAGGATCATAGTGGGCAGAGATGCACCCACAACCATTGAGCTTGATAATGAGGATGACGCCACAACACCCATGGCACCTTCCGAGAGATCCTATGAGGGAGCCGGATCCTCTCGACGTCCCGATACTGGGGTAGGGTTCTCTAGATCATAGTCCAGCAAGCCCATATTGCATTCTATGAAGGAAGAGGTGGAAGATCTTCGCACCTCGGTTGATGGACTACATGTGCGTATGAATGCCATGTCTCAGCGGCAGGCCAGGTTTGAGAACTGGATGATGGCTTGGTCCTGTGCTTTGGGGAGGCCTTGTCATAAGGACCCCAACACCGTCTCCAACTCCGACTGATGCTCAGGAAAGTCTTCTTACCCTTCAACACTTTATTTGTGATATGACATCGGGACATGCCATAATTTTTTGTGTGGGGGGAGACTTGCTTTAGTGGGGTATTGTTAGTGTACCTATACATTGAGCATGTTGTAGTTTTGTATCTTTGTTGTTGTTTATAATTGGGTGTACTCATCTTACAAGTAATTGACTTGGCCCAACAATGGACACTTGTCGACGAGTCTCTTGAGGGTTAAAATGAAATATTTTTAAAAAATTAGAAAAGGTAGGCGACTCTTCCTGAGTACGGACCACTTGGACAGTAATCTTGAGGGAAGTAGTCCACTTAGAGTTTTTACTTTTCATTTTTTAGGTAGTGTATTAATTCCTCCTTGGTTTTTCTTTTGACCACGGTTCTTTTCCAAGGGCTTTTCTTGAACCAGGTTAGGTAGATTTTTCTTTGATATTTTTAGGACCCTGAAGACTCTCTTGGACTAAGATAGGTAAGGGCAGGAATGCAACCTGTAATGTACACACCTGCTAATAACTGAACGAACTTGAGGGTGCGACGTCTAGGCTCGTTTGTAGACTCGTAAATTATGCCTCAATTGTGCACACCTTGTCTTGCTTGAATGCTCATGTGAGTGTGTTGACAAACTAATTCGGAATGAGTTACATGCCAAGTATGTGCGAGGTAATACCTGTATTCTGTACTTGCATGCGATACCTAGTACTTGTCTCGTATGTTTGCAAAGCGAAATAGAAATTGTTTGGTCTTAGAGATGATTGGGGCATTTCTTTGTGTAGTCGGTCTAATTATGAATCCACCTGTACATATCACCATAGTTAACCCCTTTGAGTCTAAATCCTGTTTCTTTGATAACCTTGCAATAACCTACATCCATGTGCTGAATAACTTGACTGTTTGACCCTTTGACTCCTAGAAGCACTTGAATTGTTAAAGATCATGTAAAAGTCAAAGTGTAGGGTGATAAGGGAGTAGGAAAAGTAAATCAAGAAAATACTTTAATGGTGCAATGGTAGTTGAAAAAAAGAAGAAAAAAAAACAAAAATATTAAAATATAGAAGAAGGACCTTGCAAATAGGTGGTCCTAAAATAGTGAATGGCAAGAAAAGCAGTTGCACCTAGGGAAGTGGGGGTAGCTTATGAAACAAGTGTTGAAGAATGACTGGGCTGAACATGGATATCAGAATAAAGGAAGAATGTATTAAAAGTGCTTAGGGAGGTTAGTCACTATATCCAAATATATCCTAACCGTACCTGAGCCTACATTACAACCAAATAAAGACCTCTTGATCTTAGACTAAAACAACATGATTAGTATAGTATTAAACTAAGGGAAAGCTTATGGTGTATCTGTGTGGTAGGTGAATGTTCTTACTGAGAGTAAGTGAATTCTTTCTATCTATAGTTCCTTGTGCTTGATTTTATATGTGTGGAACTTCTCTAAAAAATGTGATGTGAGGGTATGTGACCCGGGAAGCAAAAGCAAGTTTTCACCTTTATTAGAGTAACTAGAGTAAGCACGAGCGTGGCATGGCATTAGAGTCTTCATATGAGGTGTGACTGTTGCACTACTTAGGTTGTTCTTTCATAATGGCAGGTGTGACATAAAACTGGGTAATGCATTGAACGATTAGGCCTAGAAGTGTGGTTCAACTTGCTCGAGGACGAGCAAAGATTTAAGTGTGGGATGTTGATAATATGTGAATTGAACTATAATTAAGCCCTAAAGAACCACTTTCTTGTATACTTTTTATGGTAAAGTGATAACAAAATGCTTTGATTAGTGCTTTTTATGCTTTGCATGTTACATACAATAAATGAAGGCTATGGAGTACTTTTGGGATCAATTATGGAGGAAAAGAGGCCAATCGCACAATATCCGCCAAGTGCACTATGCGAAATGCACAAAACCAGAATTGGAGATGGACTGCCGCGGTCCCGGCGTAACTGCAGTCGGACCGCGACATGAAGGTATTGCAGATTCTGAGAGGTGATTTGGCCGCGGTCCTGGCATCACCGTGGTAGAACCACGGAAGAGGCGTAAAATTGAGGGACTGAAGTACAAAACACGGAATTCTTAGCCCAAAATCCTATTTTAAACAATAGAACTCGCCCAAGGGAGGCATGTAATGTTTTAGAAAGTACTTTGGCAAGAAAAACAAGTGTGAGAGATCACCCAAAACATCATTACTCTTATTTTTTTTTTTTTTTTTTTGCAATTTACGATTATGAATCTTTTAGTAGTTTATTTCCCCATTGTTATGAGTAGCTAAAACCCTTAATCTAAGGTTTTTGTGGAACCCGTTGGGGATGAATTGGTTGTTTTATTAATATCACTTGCAATCATCTGAATACAATGGAGCTCCTAAACCACTTGCAATTTTGCTTAGTGCCTCACTAATCCAGGAATTGAGGGGAAGGTTTGGCAATTTTACCCACACTGGCATAGTCTTCAAAATTTCCACTACAAATTGAAATCAGGTGTCTAGATCCTAGTAACAATAGGTTTGTTGTTAATCGTATGTGGGCCAGAGTATAGAACAACACCTCTATCTTCAACGCAATTAAAATGCATCAGGAAGAATCCGTCATTGTGGTAATACACCTTTGACTTGGCGCCAAAATTCCATTGGAAGGCAATGAACCGTTCCAGGGCAGCAATGGTTGGCGATTCACCTACCACATATATGATGATAACATTCCTTAATTTTTCAGTTTCTAGTTCTATATCAGCTTTCGTCAATTGTACAACATTCTTCCCATCGCCACATACTTTAATGGCATGCATATGGCTGCAAATTTATTTCCCCCCACAATATTAACCCATGAATTAGGTCCATTTTGGGTACCCGATTGATTTCGGTAACCTTTATTGTGTTCTGTCCATCAATTGATTTCCCCAAATCTTAACCTTAGTTTCGAATTACTTTTTCCAATTTCTTACTCAGATTAAGAACTCTCTTGGTTCCTATAATTCCCACAGGGGGGTGGGAGAGGGGAGGAGGGATCACTTGTTGCGATGAGGATTGGCTAACGTTCTTTGTTCCTCTATTTTTGTCTACCAACTTTGTTTTACCTCAATAGCTCCAATTTCTTTGCAATGGCCTTTGCCGCCACTGCTTGGTTGACGTCTGTGGTCTTCTTTGGCCTCTGGCCATTTCTGGTGCCTCGCACGTTACAAAAGATCACCTATCATTAGCGGTTGGCAAATGGGTGGGTTGGGTTGAATTTGGACGGGTCAAGATGAGTTAGTCAATAAATGGATCATTGCCCAACCCAACCCAAAGTGAATTTGGGTTAAGATGGGATGGGTCAAGATAGGCTAAATAATGGGTCATAACCCAACCCGCCCAACATGACCCATATTTTAAAATCATGCTGATCTTGCATACAATTATTTTAGGGGGTTTGCGCCCGGGGTGGGGGGTGAGGGGGAGGGGGCATGTGAGGGTAGGGGTAGAAGGTGTAGAAAAATAAAATAACAGAAAATTAAAAATACAACAAAAAATAAATTTTTTAGGGATTTTGCGTGGCAGGGGGAGGGGTAGGGGTAGGGGCTAGGGGATAGGGGGTATGGTGGGGTGGTAGAAAAATTAAAAAACAAAAAATAAAAATTTAAAAATAAAAATAAAAAATAATTTTTTTAGGGGTTTGGCACCGTGAGGTAAGGTGTGTGTAGGGGGAGGGGGTATTGATAGGATGGGGTGGGGTGGGGTGGCAGAAAAACTGAAAAACAAAAAATAAAAATTTAAAAATAAAAATAAAAAATAAATTTTTTAGGGGGTTCGCGCCCGGGAGGGGGGTTAGATGGGAGTTATGGTGGGGTGGGGTGGGATGGCAGAAAAAACTGAAAAACAAAAAATAAAAATCTAAAAATAAAAATAAAAATAAAAAGTAAAAAATTTTTAAGCGGTTTGCATCGAGGTAGGTCTGGGTAGGGGTATTGGGGGGATGGTATGGGTAGGATGGGTGATGTAGAAAATAAAATAATTATAAATTAAAAATACAACAAAAAAATTATCTTTTATAGGGGTTTTGCGCGGGGTGAGTGTGTAGGGGTTGGGTGGGATGTGGTGGGGTGGGTGAGTGAGTGGCGTAGAAAAATAAAAGAACAAAAAATTAAAAATACAAAAAATAAAAAATAAAAAAATTGGAGCAACTAAGTAAATTTCTAAATATGTTAGGTTGAGATATTTTGTTTTGGGTGAGTTTTTGGGTTATATTTGGGCTATTAAATGGGTCAGAATGGGCTATAAAAAATAATGGGTTAACTTGGGCTCAACCCAAATTGACCCATAAGCTAAAATGATTGTAACCCAACCCATTAATCTCTGGGCTAGTTGGGCGGGTTAGATGGATTTGGGCTCAAATTATCACCCCTACCTATCATGCGCCGAAAGGGAAAATATAAGAGGACATTGATAATATTTTCTCTTTATTTATTCTAGAGATTTAAAATAACTTTTGTTAATCCAAGTATCTCAGATACCATTATTACTTGTTCTTAATTATGGGTGTTCATGGTTCTATTTGGATCATTTTTTTTTCTAAAAAAGAACCAAATTAAGTAATTCAGTTTCAACAACCACAAAAATATCCCAGTATAATTCTACAAGTGGGGTCTGGGAAGGATAATATGTACGCAGAGCTTACCCCTACGCCGAGGGGCAGAGAGGCTATTTCCAGGAGAGTCTCGGCTCAAAAGAGGGACAAAAGACAATATATTAGTACTATCAATAGGCTTTTAATAAAATAACATATAATACATAACATAAAATAACAAAATAACAACAATATAAGAAATATAGGAAATACGAAAAAGGATGGAAGGTATACTAATATCCAACAGATAAGGCCTTACATTAGTAGCTAATGAGTAGCATCATAAGACTAACTCCTAACTGGCTAGTCTCACCCTAGTGCATTATATAAATATTTACAATTTCCCTCTAACCTACAACCTTAATGCTCGACCTCCACAATTCCCTATCAAGGGTCATGTCCTCAGTAATCCTAAGTCGTGCCATGTCCTGCCTGATTACCTCTCCCCAATACTTCTTAGGTCTTCTTCTACCTCTCATCATGCCTACAACAGCCAGTCGCTCACACATCCTCACCGGTGCATCAGTGCTCCTCCTCTGAATGTGTCGGACCATCTTAGTCTTGCTTCCCGCATCTTGTCCTCCATGGGGGCCACTCCCAACTTCTCTCGAATATCCCCATTCCTTATCTTATCCATCCTTGTATGCCCATCAGTGCTCCTCATCTGAATGTGCCTAATCATTTGAGTCTTGCTTCCCGCATCTTGTCCTCCATGGGGGCCACCCCAACTTCTCTCGAATATCCTCATTCATAATCTTATCCATCCTTATATGCACGTACATCCACCTCAACATCCTCATCTATGCTACTTTTATCTTCTGCATGCGTGAGTTCTTAATCGTCCAACACTCGTTTTTATACAACATAACAAGCCTAACCATTGCTCTATAAAGTTACCTTTTGGTAACGATGGCACTTTCTTGTCATACAAGACTCACGTCGCTAATCTCCACTTTATCCACCCCACCCTTATTTGATGTGTGACATCCTCGTAGATCTCCTCGATCCCTGAATAACTAACCCAAGGTACTTGAAACTGCCCCTCTTAGGGATTGCTTCAGAGTCAAGCCTCACTTCCATTCCTACTTTCGTCAGCTCGGTCCCAAATTTGCATTCGAGGTATTCCATCTTCGTCCTGCTCAACCTGAAACCTTTAGACTCAAGGGCATGTCTCCAAACCTCTAGCCTTTTGTTGATGTCGCGTCGTGTCTCGTCAATTAGAACTATGTCATCAGCAAATAACATGCACCATGGTACCTCCCCTTGAATATGATGTATTATGGCATCCATCACTAGGGAAAATAGGAAAGGGTTGAATGCAGACCCTTGGTGCAACCCCGTAAAAACCGAAAAATGCTTAGGGTCACCTCCTACTATCCTAACCCGAGTCTTATCTCCATCATACATGTCTTTAATCACCCTAATGTAGTCTATCGGGACCTCTTTAACCTCTAAGCATCTCTATAAGACCTCCCTAGGAACCTTATCGTACGCTTTCTCGAGATCGATAAACACAATGTGGAGATCCTTCTTCTTATCCCTATATTGTTCCACCATCCTCCTAATAAGGTGGATAGCTTCTGTGGTAGATCTCCCCGGCATGAACCCGAACTGATTATCTGAAATAGACATTGTCCTTTGCACTTTCATTTCTATCACTCTATCCCGAACTTTCATGGTATGACTCGGTAATATTATACCCCTATAGTTGTTACAGCTCTGGTCTCCTTTGTTCTTATACAACGGAACCATTGTACTCCACCTTCACTCTTCAAGCATCTTATTAGTCTTGAATATGACATCAAACAGCCTAGTAAGCCATTCCAAGTAAGTCGGTTTCACAATATTAAAACCAAAATAAACTAATTAAGTCGATTTTTTCTCGATTCGGTTTATGTAGAATTTTATTGGTTTTTTAGTTTTTTTCGTTATTTGTCGATTTTTGTTAAATATAAGCCATACACTACTAAACATATATTTCGGCGACTGCATTTTTAACGTAACACTATCAAATTAGTTGCCATTTGAGAAATCTATTATTTACAAAAATATATTGATGATAATTGAATGAAATAATGATGAATAATTTAAGACACAGTTAAAAATATTTTTTTAAACATGAAATGGATTTTTACACTTAACAAAAAAAATTACCAATCAAACTAGAATATAAAGGTAAAGAACAATACTTAAAGTGTAAACGATTACCATAAATTTTTCAAACTTTGTATAAAATATGTATATATGTATATATATATATATATATATATATATATATATATATATATATATATATATATATATATATATATATATAGAGAGAGAGAGAGAGAGAGAGGTGTAATAATAAATTTGAAATCGCTACTCCTATAGCCAGTTTTGGTTCGATTTTTTCGGTTATTTTTTTATTAAAACCAAAATCAAACCAAATTTCATCGGTTTTTAAAATCAAAACTAAACAAAAAAGTATCGATTTTTTTAATTAGTTTGGTTTGGTTTGATTTTTCGGTTTATTATGAGCACCCCTATTCCTAATTATCTAACTATAGATTTGATAAAAGAATCTATATTATATTAAAAGAAGAGTAGTTTGCATTTATATTATATTAAAAGATGAGTAGTTTGCAATATGACTAATCCAAGTGGAAAGCTAAAATGAAATCACTTGGCAAGACAACATAAAATATTTTGGTTATATATGAAAAAATATTAAAGTAGTAGTCCAAAATTTTCTATAGGTATCTTTAATTAAATTTGTGTATAATTCAATTATGGTAGGTATCCTTTTTCGAGCAAGAATCAATTAAAATTTTGTTGAAATAATAATTTTTTATTTGGTACAAGTTTTGTATCTAACCTTATTTGTGAACAATAATATTATTATAGGTATCTTTAATTAAAATTTGTGTATAATTCAGTTATGGTAGGTATTTTTTAAAAGAAAAAAATATTTAAATAGACATTTTGTATCTTACAAAATCGAGAGTTCATATCCAACGATCTCTTACTATTGAAAAATATTTGTTACAAATTTTACTTTAGAGCTAAAAATAGTTTTTCTAGAAACATGTGATGTAACTAAATTTCTATATCTATATCTATATCTATCTATATCTATATCTATATCTATATTATATTAAAAGAAGAGTAGTAAAGCATAAGGTGAAGCCAAATGGCAAGCTAAATAAAAACGACACTTGGTAATTTTAAGATAATATTAAAAATTTGAGTTATAAATGGAAACATAATTAATGGAAGTAGTAGTTCAATAAGAATTAGTCTTTAATTATGATACAAATCTCTATTAGTAGTATAATTTAGTTAATATTTTTTTTTGTATAATTATGGTAGGGATGATTTAAATTGTGGTAGGGACAAATTTTAATTAATTGATCAAGCTTTGTAACTGACCTTATTTTGGTACAATATACATTATTGTAGGAATTATGGTAGGTATCCTTTTTTGAGAAAGAATCAAATAAATTCTTATTTTGTATCTTACACATTAATTTTAAGTTGAAATAATAATATTTTATTTACTACAACCTTTGTATCTTACCTTATTTGGGTGCAATATACATTAATGTAGGTATATTTTCTTGTAATTCTTTCTAATTCAATTGTGGTAGGTGTCCTTTTTTGAGAAAGAATTAATTAAATTTATATTTCGTATCTTACACATTAATTTTAAGTTGGAATAATAATTGTTTTATTTAGTACAAGCTTTGGAATAATAATGTAGATACAAAATAAAAATAATAATGTATCAAAAGTGTTTTTTTAACTTGAAAAATAATTTTACTCATAAAATTTGAAAAATAATTTAATTAAATTCTCTTACCATCATGTGCCATTATAAAAATGGGAATTCCAAAAGTTAAAAGATAAATTGATGAAAGAGTGAGGTTATATTAATGTTTCGAATTTGGACAAATAAATATTCTATACATAAATAAATATATTTTAGAATAATAATTAAAATATTATTGCAATAATTAGAGTTTTTACGATTAATATTTGGATTGAGTATTGCTAGGTTAAGTTTGAAAGTATAAGGTAATTTTTGAAAATGTGGTCCAATGGAGAAAATAGAAGAATAAGATATATTTGAATTTGAGATGAGACGTTTTTTAATATGATAAGAAAAATTATATTTCATGTATTCGAGATAAACAATTTATATTTCTTTCCGACGATTATGTGTATTATTCTTAGAAGTTCGTGAGTATTGTGACACCAGTCTTGGGTAGTGTATCATGTTTGGGTTTCTGTATCATATTTAGTAAAAGTTGCTAAGTCTTCCGCTAAGTTTAATTATTCCGTTGTAGTTACATGGTTTTATTTAAAGTCTTAAGAAGAGAGTTGTAACTAATGAGAATGTAAGTAAGAATTGGTTTGCCTAGCTTCCATTAGTAGGCGCCATCATGACTCCCAATGGTGGAAAATCCGGGTCGTGACATATTTATACTAAGAATTAGTTTTAAAATAAAGTAAATATGTAATGCCTAAAAATATAATTAATGAATTTAAGATATTTAATAATTTTGAGTATTAATTTTAAATAAAATAATTATTTCTATTAATATTAAAAAATCATATATCAATTTATATAATAATATTAAAGGATATAAATAGATTATGATATTAAATAAAGAGGCATGTTAATGAAAGCCACATAAGAAAATAAAATACTACATATTAGGTAACTTAATAACAATAATAAAAAATTTAAAAATATTTAATATTAGAAATAGAAGGGAAAGATGATTTGAACTTGGGATTTAGATTAAAATTATGGTGAATAAGCTCAAAAAAATAAATAGGACTACAAATTAAAATTTTACTAGATAAAAAACTAAAAATTGGATAACAAATTAAATCTAAGGAAATACAAAATAAATATCTCATGTGGGTAATTTTATGAACGAAAATTAAAGTCTAATTTGTATCCTAACGTTAAAAGAGAAAGAAAATTTAATTACACGTGATACAAAAAATAGTTATAAGAAAATTTAATAGATTTAAAATATAATAAGAAAAAACTTATCTATTAATATTTAAACTAATTCAAAGTTATAACTTAAATAAGACAGGATATTATATATTTTTTTATTGGTAAAATATTAGTGTAAAAAACTAATTAAAAATTATTGTAGGAAAGAGGATGTATATAGAAGAAAATAGAGATAGTGTGAGAATATTTATACTTTGAATTAATTAAGTATAAGGAAATTAAATAATTAAATAATACTCAAAAATATTATTGAAAGATTTAAATGAAAAAAGAGTTCCAAGTAAGAGATCGCCCGCCCATTTTATTTTTGTAAAAAAATTTATATTTATATATATTTATCAAAAGGGCAATAAGCAAGATATCAAGTCAATTGATAAGCTAATAAAAGATTATATGAATATAACATTATTAAGTAATAGATAATGCAATTACTACAAGTAAAGATTAAAGAAAGAGTTATTTTAGGTTAAAATGTAAAAGGATAAAACTTATTCGAATTTACAGTGAAATATAAAATGATAGCAAGAATTTTGCTAAATAATATGCTCAAACAAGACATATCACAAATGCGATATGTTTAGTATTATTTAATATTGACCACAAAATAAAATACAAGTACTAAATCAAAGAGTTAGATTGTTACAGATATACAATAAAAATATAAATAAAAAGAAACATGTTATCTGGAAGTAGGGGTGGAAAATGGGCTGGTTGGACTGAATTTGGGCGGGTCAAGATGGGTTAGGTCAATTAATGGGTGATTGCCCAACCCAGCCCAAAGTGTATTTGGGTTAGAGATTTTTACATAGTTGCTCCCTTTTTAAAAACTATTCTCATAAATGAAAGTAATCTTTATTTATTCCAAAACTGGCACATTTTTTTACCTTTTTCGCACTTTCACATTGGCTCATTAACTAAGGGATCACTCTATATCAATACACATTTACTACATTTTCGTTTTCCTCTCTCTTCCATAATTTTTTTTCTCTTTCATAAATAACGCTTACCCAGATATATCAAAGATTCTAAAAAAAGAATATCTAAAAAATAATCTCCTCCTTAATATAAATTTGTCATAATAAATTTAAAAATTATTATGCCATGATTTTCTCTTTCTTTCACTTTAGTCTCTCCCTGCCACAAAATTCAATTACTAAATAATTATACGCTTTAAACGTGAAGCATTCATGACTGATTTTAACACTTTATATAATAGTAATATTATACAATATTTAAACAACTACAATGTGCTCTAAATATATAATATTTATACAATAAATATGTGGTATATTTTATATTATTAAATTTTAATATTCAGAAATATATGTCGTATATATTTAAGTTTATTGTATTTGTATAATACTCCTATGTGTTTTAAATTGTGTATAATTCAATTTAAATATGTATAAAATATATATGCAGGATATAATCAAGACCTATAAAATATATACTCAAAGCATTTTCCACATAAAACACACCAAAATGTAACAAAATTGTTCCAGTATTATAACATGTATCATAGTTGCAAATTATGGGTAAGATATATATCTTAAATTCCAAAAAAATTAAATTATGTTAGTTAGTATACAATAAATCACTACTAGAAATTAGGTCTATGGGAACCCTTCCAAAACCGTAGCAATAGATGCTCAGACCGTCCCTATAGGGCTATCGGAACAGATTCAGAGCCGTTCTGGGATTCAGTGTTACAATAGGTCTATTGGAACGGTTATTGGTAACGGTTTAAAAACCGTCTCCATAGGGGGGGGGGGCTATTGTAACGGTTATGGTTTTGTGCCATTTCTCTATATGGGAACGGTTGTATTTTCTATTAGGAGGGTTATTAACCGTTGCTGTATAATTATTCCCGCATTTTTTTAAGTCTATTGCAACGTTTTTGATGATATATTGCAACGGTTTTTTATGATATTGGAACAATTTTCAGTACCCTATTGCAACGGATATTGTTACATATTGCAACAGGGATCCTGTTACTATTTGCCTTGTCTACTTCCTGTTACTATTTGCCTTGTCTACTGGAACGGTTATATACTCTATTGCAACAATTCACAATTGAATTTCTAATACTTATGTAAGCAAAATGAGGAATATTTTCCTAGCAACTCATATACAAAAACAAAATGTGAATACATTGTTTGATCAACAATTTAAAGGTCAAAATAGATGAGTTTGCATACAAAAATTAAAGTTCTAAACCAAAATATCTTTGAACATAATGATAGAAAGTTTAACAACGATCAACAACACTCAGGTAAGGTCTTCGTCACTGCTTTCTTCCGCAATCGCTGCACCTACAAAAGAAAACCAGAAATAATTAAATAAATATTTTAAAAGATAATTGAATCACAAAGTAATTAAATGACCAATTTGATAACTCCAAAATTTTAAAACGCTCTAAATTCTTAAAATTTTGGCAGAGTTTCCTTTGTAAATAGGACCATCCCAAAATTTTCAAACTGCTCAAAACATCATTATCCTTGTTGAGGTGCATATCCAAATCAGATGACAGCAAAAAAACAACAGTACAACAATATCCAAACATCATTAGGCCATACATATCCAAACATCATTAGCCCACACTAACAACAAAAAGATGAACTTAATACCGGAACAATAGTATCAACTACTCTAAAGGAGACAAAGCAGCAAAAAGGTCAAAGTAACAGTCACTATATATATATACCACAGCCTACTAATTTCTCAACTTGCTGTGGGAAACAGAGGATCTCATCTAATTTACCTCAATAGTAGAGGCCACTCTCAAATCGGGAGGGGCACGCGAATGTTATCTGAGTTACAATATGCTTAGATAAACATTTTCTTGGACCTACAGTACAGGGTTTGCATTTTTGGTCTAAATTTTTTTGATCTTTAGGAAGGACTTATAACCATCTATTGATGATTAACCATGTGCTTTCATAGGAATACCCTGACTGTAAATTTGCACAGAATAAGTGCATTTTCATTGTGGTCAGAACTTTTGTATGAAGCACAGAACATTGAAATATGAATGGAATAGAAAATTGGTTACATTCTATTTTTTTGGCAGTTAGTTAGATGGCTATCACCAATGACATTGTTCTATTATTTATGTCATGCTTCCCATCTATCAAAGCCTTAGTTGACAAAGTTAATGAGTACCTAAAGCACTCTGGTCTGGTGCATATAGCTCGATACATATAGCTGACTGCAGTCAGCTATTTACTTGTTTCAGAAGAGTTACTTGTTGCAGTTTGAGTTTCAGTATATTAGCACCATAACCGAGGATAAACTTCATTAGCCCACACATATCCAAACATCATTAGCCCACAGAATGCGCACATGATTTGACGGGGTAGAGAAGGATTTTGTACACTAGAGGAATACAACAGAATGCGCCAATGAAGTACCAAACTAAGACAGTAGATCTTACAAAAATTATTAAATTTTCAATGAGTTAATTAATACCTGGAAAAAGTTGGCCTTCTTTGTCGATACCAGTAGATGGACGATAGATTGGTTGCAATGTTGTTTGCGAGCAGATGAAGCTTCTCCCAATGAATTATCACCCAATGCCGCCAGAATAATGTTAGCATCAATATCAATTCCTGAACGTTGAAGTCGTGCAAGGACATCTGCAACAACTTCTTGACGAATAGTTGCTTTTTGTTCTTCAAATTTTTCCTCCATTCTTTGTAACTTCTCCTCCAATTTTTGTATAGAATTTGAAGTATTCGAAGAGGGTTCAAAACATCTTACTTTCCCTCCCAAAGAAGTTCTTGTGACCCCCCGTCCATACAATCTCAGACGTCCCGGATGTTCAGGTCCCATGACAATTGCAAATGCCTCTACGGACTCATTGCTATTTAAGTTTTGTTGTGCTTCAACTTCCTCCATTTCAGCCTACAAAGCAAATTCATATTAATTTAATTCAAGTAAATAATAAGTAACCAAATAGAAACAAATAATTGATCTCGATATAACATTAATTAAATATAATCGTACAATTTTACTAGTTGTATCTTCATCCGAGGACTTGTATGATCGCCCAACTTTTCTTTTCCTTGTAGCAACAAAGACTTCCTTTGCTGATAAAGGATCCGAAGTTTCTCTGTCTTTTTCCTAGTTACATGAAAGTGAGTTAGCATTCTTAGTGATCTGGCATGAACTAAACAAAAGCTAAAATTGAAATTTTTATGCCACGATTTACTAGTTACACACCAACTTAGAGCGAACTAAAGCAAAACTTCTTTTTCCAGTAGTGTGAGGATTCTTCAACTTCTTCCGATTCTCAACATTAGTTTTAGACATTCTCTGCAAACAGAAAGAAACATCAAACAATGAAATATATAGAAAACTTGAGTCTTAAGTTGTGTTTTTCCCGTGATGAGAGATCACTCTGTTTTGACTATGTGGGTACAGTGAAAGCGAAGGAAGCGGCCACGTCTTGGGGAGACTCAGATAGACCATGCTGCAACAGATACGAACAGAATACGGAACTTGTAAGTGTAGAGTTTCACGGCATTAATTTCTGTTTCCCAATTCGGAACCACTTGCCACAGGGTCTTTTCTAGCATATGAATTCTTATACATGCAGGCAAAAGTTTAAGCGCGGCACTAATACTTATAGACCTATTGATACCCACCACTAATCTCTAACTGACGGCATTCATGCTCTGCAGAATTTTTAATCTATTCCTAATAATTTTAGGTAGGGCGTATCCAACAGTCACAACTCACAAGTAATACAGGGAAAATCAAATATGACAACAGAAACAGGGTCACCTTTCGCAAGCAAACAAGTGCTAGTACCTGAACAAATGCCTTTACAGTAAGCTCCAATGCCATTAAGATAAACTTAATTTGTTGTTGGATTTCAGTTCTTGGAACTTAGAATTTTGAGTTTATGCTCTATGCGAGTCTAATTCAGTCTGCCACAGAAGAGATCTCATAGTAGAATAAGAAGGAAGTTCAGTTCAAGACTCAAAAAATCGAAAACTCAAAACCTTTCAAAACAGAACTTTCAACTTTCTTTCAACTGAATCCCAAGTAAGCCAATGAATTTTCAATTGTTATCTAACAATTTCAGTCGATTCGACAAGTTTTGGACTCAATTCCGATAGAGAAAACAAAACACATTATTCCCAGAAAGAAAAAAAGAATGGTAGCAACAACAACTACAGCAGATCAACAACAACATGCATCTCTCGAAGCTAGATTTACAGAAAGAACTAAGCACTGTTAATGGCTTCCAGCAAGAAATCAGGGGCTAAATTCGTGGAAATTAGGCAAATGCAACAGGGAAAACAGTAACAACACATAATACTAACAAATAAAATATAATCAATAACACGAAGGTCAAGTAGCAACAAATAATAAGAAAGCCCTTAATGTAAATCAAAAAATTTCTAGATTTAGATGAAACCAAAAACTGGAAATCATATAATACAAACAAAGGACATAGTAACTTAATGGGTTTAGATGAAGTCTTACCAGAGAAAGAAAGTAGAAGAAGCGGCGAAACAATTTTCTGGCGAAATACTTTTCCGGCGAAACAGTAGCGAAAGCGAACAACCACGAACAAGGAGAAATATCGATAATCTACATCTGCAATTCGCTTCTACTAGCTGAAAGGGCTGTCTTTCGTTAGAATTCCTTCATCGGAGTGAGAAGTTGGTCGAGATTTGGAGTGAAGTTCGTCGAGATTTGGAGATTTGGAGTGACGTTCGTCGCTTCTAAGGTTGAAGGCGGATGACTCTAGGCACTGGAATGAGTACGAAGGTTTTGTGACTTTTAACCTATAGTATAATTTAATTATTTTGGTGGGGTCACAAATTATTTTTACTTTATTTTGATAAATATGGTGGAGGGAAATGAGGGAGGGAAAAATACACCGTTCCCATAAATATTTTATTTCAGACAACCGTTCCTATAAATACCCCTATAGTATCGCTCCATTAAACCGTCCTCATAGATTAATTTATGGTGACGGTTACTAACCTATTGGGACGATTTTTCTTCAGAAGTGTACCAAAAGCCTTTTCACTCTATTGAAACGGTTAAAACCGTTCCAAAATATAAGCTATTGTAACAGTTCTGCAACCGTTACAAAATAACTGTTCCAATAGAACCATTTTTTAGTAGTGAATGGTATATTTATTATATGCTTAAGAGATAAAATATTTATACTAGAATATGCCATAATTTTTTTTTAATACAAAATTTACGCATATATCCAGTATATTTGTGAAATACTTATAGTATTAATATATATATATATATATATATATATATATATATATATATATATATATATATATATATATATATATCCTATCATTAAGCATTTAAATATTCAAAAATGAAAAAAAATCACAAATCAAAAGAATATAAACTAAGAAATCTGTTGGGTTGGGGATTAAAGAATAGATGCTTAGGAGATAAATAAGGAACAATTCTTTAAGTTAATACACTGCAAGATTTTAGGCATGTGATTGGGTTTCAGTTTTGGTTCGGTTATGCTATATAAGAAAATATTTTAGGGCTACTATTGATATACTAAGTTTGTTGCTAGAAATATGTATTATATTTTTATAAATTGCACATATATGTGAAGTTCCCTTTGGGTTAAGATGAGTTGTGTCAAAATGGACTAAATAATGGGTCATAACCCAATCCGTCCAACTTGACCCATATTTTAGAATCATGCACATCTCGCATAAATGTTTTTAGGGATTTGCGCCCGAGAAAGGTGGGGGGTGGGGGGGAGTGGGATGATAGGGGTAAGGTGAGGGTGTAGAAAAATAAAATAATAAAAAATAAAAATATAAAATTAAAAAAATGATTTTTTTAGGGTTTGCATGGCGGATAGGGGGTAGGGGTAGACGTGGGGGTGAGATGACAGAAAAATAGAAAATAAAAACAAAATTTTAAAAATAAAAATAAAAAGTAAATTTTTAGGGGGTTTGCGTCGTAGGGTAGGTGGGGGAGGGGAGGTAGGGGTAAAGTGGGGTGGGTGGCAGAAAAACTAAAAAAACAAAAAATAAAAATTTTAAAATGAAAACAATAAGTAAATTTTTTTAGGAGGTTCGCACTTAGGTTGGGATAGTGGTGGTGGGGGGAGGGGGAGGAGGAGAGTTGGGAGTATAAGGGTAGGGTGGGTGATATTGAAAAATAAAATAATTAAAAATTAAAAATACAATAAAAAAGTGATTATTTTGGCAGGTTTTGCACGGCGTGGGTATAAGGGTAGGGTGGGGTGGGGTGGGGTGGGTGAGCGGTGTAGTAAAACAAAAGAACAGAAGATTAAAAATAAAAAAATAAAAAAATTAGAGTAAGTAAGTAAATTTCTAGATAAGTTAGGTTGAGATACTTTATTTTGGGTGAGTTCTATGAGTTGTATTTGTTGTCATATGTGTCAGAATATGCTATAAAAAATAATGGGTTAACTTGTACTCAATCCAAATTAACCCATAAGCTAAAATATGTTTGGTCTCAAATTACAAACCTTGGAAGTTTTAAATTTTAAGACAATTCCGGTAAGTCAAATTATAATTTGATAATTGTGGAAGTAGTACTGTAGTAGTACTAACTATTAATAGGACCGCATTGTACTTGTAGCATAGTTTGGGACTTCAGTGTCATTTGCTCAAGATTCAAGGAAAAGAGCACCACTCTCATTACAGAGTAGAGAAAGGGAACCCATGGAAGGCCCTAAAACTGCACCACCCCCAACTCAGAATTCTTCTCAGCAACAGATGAACAGTAGAAAGAGACCACTTGACACCTCCAAATTGCAGAACACACCTTATTACAAGATGAGACTCATTGTTAAAGATCTCAGACCCCATGTTATTGAGGTACAAATCTCTAAATAAATTGACTTGTTTTGGACTGTTGTTGTTATTATTTCTTGTGCGTTCCTTCAATTTTTGGTTTTTGCTCAGTAGATTTGTTTGGAAGTACTTCCAAATGTGAACTTTTTTTTGTTGTTGTATAAATTGACTTGTTTTGGACTCTTCTTGTTATTATTTCTTGTGGTGTTCTTCAATTTTTGGTTTTTTCCATTAGATTTCTTTGGAAGTTGAATCTAGTAGGATTATATATTTTTGCTCTAAAAAATGTGAACTTTTTTTTTTGTGTGCATAAATTTGACTTCGTTTGGATTCTCTTCTTGCTGTTATTGTTTGTGAGTGTCCTTCATTTTGTGGGTTTTCCTATTAGATTTATCTATCCATTCTTGATGTTTTATGTTCTTAAAAGATAAAAAAAGATTGTCACATTTCCAATTTTTCCCCTCCTGTGATGGTAAAGATTATAAGGAAATTTGTAAATAACTTGACTTTGTTTGGACTGCTTTTGTTAAAGGTCCGCATTTTCTGCTCAATGCTGGAGTACAATTTTCTCCTGTAATTTCTTTTGCCATTTTAAAGAGGTTTTCTTGCTCCGAAGGTGGTAAAAAAGTGACATTTATCATACTAGGGATTTCGGGTTTTATGAACATTTTAGTGCAATTTATCCGTTTATTCACTTCTTGTTGAAAGAAACTACTGTAGAAGCAGTAATAGCTTTTATTTTTTCATGCAATATGATTTACTAGTAGTAGTTATACTATACAAGTTGGCAAGTTGGGAATAGGTTTCCTGGGTGATGAAGTAGGTTCAGAAAATCATACAATCCTGTATGGTTTAGAGCAGGTTAGGTGTTTCATTGAATAAGATTTCACTGTAATAGTTTAAGGAGATATGCACGAAGAGAACTTTGCTAGTTTGTAAAAATGTCATTTTTTACTAACCCTAATAGTAATTCAGAAGCCATATCGCCATGTCTCTTGACTGTTTTGCCATTTTCTCTGTGTGTGTCAACTATGACCTACTCTGTCTTGTTTTACAAAAAGAACTTGGCTGCTTTATTTTGAACTTGATGGTGCTTACTTATCCAAGATCAGACCATTCAGTGGTAATTGACAACTTAAGGGTGTTTTGTAGAAAGGTGCTTTTCAAATTTATACTGAGAAAATACAAGTGTACAGATACCCTTTTTCCATAACCATAAGCATGTACATAAACAATTTTTCTTCTCATTTTATTTAAAACATTTCAATAACAAGAGCTCTTTAGTAAAAAAAATTCCAAAAAGTTTGTAGTAAAGCGCTATTTATGGAAAGAGCATAGTGTTATGTTTCGGAAGTCACTTTTATTCCCATCCAACTCCTGGTGCTCCGCTACCTCTCCCTAGCCTCACCCTCCTCCATCGATGCATACCCTCTGGCCATCTTCTTTTTCCTTTTTGGACTTGGATAAGAGACATTTTGTTTCGCACTAAGTGCTTTTCAATTTTTCCGTTCATTCTAAATGTCACTTACATCTAAGTATTGATAGTAAGGAAAAATGCAAAAACTCTTTGTTTCTAAACCAATAATGAAAGGATTTCTAAAACAAACAAAGTTGGCGATATTTTAAGAGGTTAGAAACTACATAAAGAGTGTCAAGGCAAGAATTGCCGCTATTCTGCTTGCTACTGTAAGTCTCTGCTATTTCTGTCTGTTTATTAGGGGTATAGGTTAGGTAGTTGTTTATATAAAAAGGGCAGCCAAATGTATAAAGCTTCCTGTGTTCACTTAGGGTCCAGGGAAGGACCGTACCCAAAGTGGATATGATGTAGGCAACTTATGTTGAAGCAAGGTTTAGTTGATTCTGCGGCTCCCTTACCATGAGAAATGGTAGTTGATTCTACTGCTCGAACGGAAAACTTTACCATTCCTCCAAGGTTCCCCATCTAAGTGTTGATATCTTGTTTCTATTATAATCCCGCTTTGGGTTTCTGGAACTTTGACAAACATGGGTAGCATTCCCCTTGGGTGCATTTCTACTAATATTGTTTTGCTAGCAAAAGAATTAAATGGCTTAAAGAAGCTTTTCCCATCTAAATCACCCATACTCAAGAGTCAAGATCGTGCCCTTGGCCATTATTTGCACAAAGAAAGTCATTTTGTTTGGTGCCTAGAAGCTCAAACTGCTTGTGAAGTGAATTCTTCTTTTTTTTTATCTTTAAACAAATGAATGGTGCTCAATTTTACTGTTATATTACTTGTCTTCTGCTACATGCTAATGATGTTGTTGGAAAAACTATGGTCAAAAAAGAAAAAAAAAAAAACTAATGTTCAATAGTTTGATGGGTGCTTCCGTGCTCATGAGTTATGAGTTGATTAGCTTCAGACTGTTGAACAGTCAGATTCTAGAAACTTCACTAGTGAGCCCCATGTTGTAGCTAGGAGAAGTCAGTACAAAATATTTACAAAGCTCTTCGGTTCATGGTAATAAAAACATGGGGCTAGACTTGCTTAAAAAACTATATAGTAATAAACTTTAGGCAACAATTAACATCAGTTGGTAGCTTTAGGACAAAAGTAATATGTAATTATATTAGAACGAATACATGTGAGATGCAGTGTGCATGTATAGTCAATTTGGAATGAAGTGGCGTAGTACTAAACTTAAAGCTATTAGCTGGTGTCTATTAACAGGCACTGGTGTAGTTAGAACCTGCCTTTGTGCCTGAACCTATTTCAACATAAGATAAAATCCTTTGTTCCATTACGCTGCTTATGTGCCATAACAGGGAAAGTTGCTCTCCCCATGCATTAGATCTGAATGTCTTAAAGAACTGAGGACTCACTTTTGCCTTGAGCTGATGATGTAATATCTTGAACCAGAATATGAGAAGTATTATGTGCAAAAAATGAATATGATATCATGTTTAATCTGTTTTATTTATTTTCTCATAGAATTTCATTAGTTTGTTGAAGTTCTCTAGCTCCATTCTTAAAAAATGAGACCTCAAGCAATGCAAAATGATAAGCTAAACATCTGGAAGTCTTATCCATAAGCACCAAATGACACTGAGAAGAAAGTCGTAAATGCTTTGCCTTCACGAATGTTAACTCATTCAATTGGATGTTATAGGAGCTTACTTTTGTTTGTCATCTTGAAGGTTCTTCGGACTCCTGACTTTCGGAATTGCAAGGCTGCTACTGAAATTCGTCAACGTAAGCTTCCTATCAAATTTATTTTTTACGAATTTTCGTACACCAGCAAGCTACTAGCAATTTTAAATCCACACTAGTCATGAGATATGTACATGCTTGTGCATTCTCTTTTTTCACGTTTTGCTGATGCTAATGTAATGCATCACGTGAAAGTTCTGAAGTCAGTAAGAAATGCATCTCTATTTACTGCATTGCCTTTCTAGTTACATGGTTGTGTGTTTTTTTGTTTTCTAGTGTGCCTAGTTTTGATACTAGCTGGTTAGTTGCAGCATGCTGGGAGTAGTGAATGTACTTTAATGGTTAAAGTTCTACCTTTTAAGTCATTTCTTCCTCTGGCGCTTATGCCTTGTACATTAATTTATATAGCAGCTGTTTTCAGCTATCATTCAGTAAATGCTTGGATTATGATACACTGGTCAGATATATTCTAAATAAGAACTTCTATTCACTGTTTAGTGTGATTCATTTTCAGGGCATTTTGATGCATCTATCATTCAAGACTCTAAATTTTATTAGCATGATTTGCACAAGACGAGTCATTTTTTAGCTATAGCAATTCAATTGCCTGTGGGCCATGGATATGGTAATTTGTTGTTGCGAGAAAGCACGGAAGAAAAATATATTATTGATGTATTTACATATGTTACAGTGAGCCCTATATATACACACAACATGTCCTACTCCTAATATATATTGGATTAGGGTTATTTATTTACTCCTATTTACATGACTATTCTAATACCCCCCCTTCCCAAATAAATTATATGTATCGAGCTTGCTACATATGTAGTTAATACGAGGACAAGTAAAGGACTTGGTGAAAATATCTGCAAGCTGATCATTCGACTTCACAAACTTTGTAGTAATATCTCCCGAGAGTATCTTTTCTCTAACAAAGTGACAGTCAATCTCAATGTGTTTAGTTCTGACGCAATACGAAGAGAAACTTGATTATCACAAACAAGTTCCATCTGACTAATCTAATCAAATTTCAACTCCTTGAGCAACTGTTTGATCCAAATTAGCTAACATGTCGCCATAGCCATCGCTCAATATTCTGCTTCTGCACTAGACCGAGCAACCACAATATGTTTTTTGCTCTTCCAAGACACCAAATTTTCTCCTACCAAGACACAATATCCAGACGTAGAACGTCTATCAGAAAGTGATCCTGCCCAATCAACATCTGAGTATCCAACGATCTGCTCATGGCTTCGATCCTCAAACAATAAACCTTTGCCTGGAGCTGATTTTATATACCGAAGAATGCGAACAACTGCATCCCAATGACTATCACACGGAGAATCCATAAACTGACTCACAACGGTCACAGAAAAGGAAATGTTAGGTCTTGTCACTGTAAGGTAATTTTATTTACCAACCGACCGTCTATATCTTGCAGGATCGCTAAGAGGCTCCTCTGTCCTAGCATAAGTTTAGAATTCAAATCCATCGGAGTATAAACCGGTCTACAATCTATCATTCCCGTCTCTTCAAGAATATCTAAGGCATACTTTCGTGGTGAGATCAGAACACCTGAGCTAGTCTGAACGACCTCAATACCCAGAAAATACTTTAGTTTGCCTAGATCCTTAGTCTGAAAGTGTTGCAAGAGATGTTGCTTCAATTTAGTAATACCCTCCTGGTCATTTCCTGTAATAACAATGTCGTCAACATAGACCACCAGATAAATACAGAGACTCGAGGCAGAATGCCGATAGAATACAAAATGATCAACTTCACTATGAATCATGCCAAATTCCCGGATAACTGTGCTTAACTTACCAAACCAGACATGAGGAGACTGCTTTAGACCATAAAGTGATCGACGCAAGCGATATACAAGGCCACGAGACTCTCCCTGAGCAACAAACCCAGGTGGTTGCTCCATATAAACTTTATCCTCAAAGTCACCGTGCAAAAAAGCATTCTTTATGTCTAGCTGATAAAGGGGCCAATGGCAAACAACATCCATGGATAGATAAAGGCGGACTGATGCTATCTTAGCCACATAAGAGAAGGTATCACTGTAATCGAGCCCAAATATCTGAGTATATCCTTTGGCAACAAGACGAGCCTTCAGACGATCAACCTTACCATCAGGACCAACCTTGACTGCATACACCCAACGACAACCAACAGTAGATTTACCTGAAGGAAGAGGGACGAGCTCCTAAGTACCACTCGTATGTAAAGCAGACATCTCGTCAATCATAGCCTGTCGCCATCCTGGATGAGACAATGCTTCACCTGTAGACTTAGGGACAGAAACAAAGGACAAAGAAGATAGAAAAGCTTAACAGGGGGATGACAAACGATGATAACTCAAACCGACATAATGGGAATTAGGATTAAGGGTGGTCCGTATACCTTTCCGAAGTGCAATCGGTTGATTGAGAAGAGACAAGTCCGCAGTACTAGCAGGGTCAGGTGCAGGACGTGAATCAGCTGGGCCTGATGCTGGGGACGGACGACGGTGATATGTCAAAAGTGGTGTTCCTGTGGCAGGGAGTCTAGGAGGAGCTACACTAGACTCATCAACGTTTGGAATGGATAAGACTTCTATAGCGGAAGGTGAAGGAGGAGCTATAGGAGACTCGGATAAGACTTCTGTGGCGGAAGGTGAAGGAAGAGCTATAGTAGACTCCTTAAAGGTCGGTATAGGTAAGACCTCAGATATATCAAGGGGGTCAGAATGGTCAAAAGAGGTAAAGAAAGGTTTAGACTCAAAAAATATGACGTCAGAGGACATAAAATACCTACGAAGATCAAGTGAGTAACAACGATATCCCTTCTGAACACGAGAATAAACAAGGAAGACACATTGGAGAGCACGAGGAGGTAACTTATCTTTCCCAGGGGCTAAGTTATGAACGAAACAAGTGCTCCCAAAAATACAAGAGGGAACAGAGTATATGGGTGATTGGGGAAACAATACTACATGCGGTATTTGATTCTGGATGGAAGAGGAAGGCATCCGATTAACTAAATAACAAGCTGTGAGAACTACATCGCCCCAAAAACGCAGCGGAACATGAGATTCAATGATAAGTGTGCGAGCAGTCTCAATGATGTGCCTATTCTTTCTCTCTCCCCATTTTGCTGAGGGGTATACGGACAAGAGGTATGATGAATAATTCCTTGAGAAGTCATAAACTGCTGAAATTGATTGGATAAATATTCTAAGGCATTATCACTGCGAAAAGTGCGAATAGAGACACCAAATTGATTTTTAATTTCAGCACAAAAATTCTGGAATATAGAAAACAAATCAGAACGATCTTTCATTAAGAAAATCTAAGTACATCTTGAATGATCATCAATGAAACTAATAAAATAACAAAATTCCAAGGTTGAATTGACTCTACTAGGACCCCATATATCAGAATGAACTAAAGAAAAAATAGACTCTGCGTGACTCTCAATACTACGAGGATAGGAGGCTCGGGTATGTTTCCCGAGCTGACATGACTCACACTCTAATGTGGATAAACTAGACAAACTAGGCACCATCTTCTGAAGCTTGTATAAGCTTGGATGTCCTAAACGTTTGTGAATTAGGTCCGGAGGATCGGTAACTAGACATGCCTTGGAAGATTTTAGGGAATTAAGGTAGTAAAGCCTTTCTGATTCAAGTCCTGTTCCAATCGTCTGCCCTGTACTGCGGTCCTGTATAATAAAATATACCACAGTGAAGGGCAGTGAAGGGCACGAGTCAAACGACTAACGGATGCAAGATTAAAAGGACAGCCAGGGACATAAAGAACGGAATCTAGAGTGACAGAGGGTAGGGGATTCGCTTGTCCAACTCCTTTTGCTTTGGTTTGAGACCCATTGGCTAAAGTAACAGTGGGAAGAGACCGTGAATACGCAATATTTGACAAAAGTGATTTATTACCAGAGATATGATCAGAAGCGGCTGAGTCCACAACCCATTGTTCAGGAGGATTAGACTTGGAAACACAAGCAAAAGAATTACCAGCAACAAAATTATTAGTCTGAGCAACAGAAGCTACTTGTGGAGATGTCCGCGTACTTGCTTGATACTGAAGGAACTCATTATACTCCCCTTCAGATAAAGAAAATCCTTGGTTACCTGCAGTCTCAGTCTGAGCAACATAATCATTTTTTGGTAGCGGCCATGTAAAGAATACCACACGTCATAAGTGTGTCCAAGTTTATGACAATAAGATCACTTGGGTCTAGATCTTCCAAAACGACCTCCTCCTCTTCTATTCTCCATAGTATGAGATGCCCGTTTGTCCACTGACTGAGATACAAGGACAAATGAGTCAAGTGTCTGTGATGAGCTCACTGGGTGACTAGGTGTTGCAACAAGGCGAAGTAATCGAGAGAATAATTCATCAACCGTGGAGATGGTCGGACTAGCCAAAATCTGGTCACGTACTGAATCAAGGTCATTAGAGAGTCCAGCGAGTGTAAGAACTAGAAACATTTTCAGTCGTTGCTTGTGTTGCTTTTCAATAATAGCAGAAAGTGGCATCAACGTTTTAAATTCTTCCATGACTGCCTGAACTTGTCCCAAGTAAGTAGACATATCCAATTTCTGTTCCTTCAAGCTTGTCATTCGCGATATTACATCATAGAAACGAGATATGTCATTAGTGTATATAGATTACGAGCCTTTTTCCAAACTAAATAACATGTCTGGAATGGACGGAACAAGGGCATCAACTTGGAATCAATAGATCGCCACAGGATACTACATAATTGAGCATCGACTTTATCCCACTGTATTTTGGTCTTTTCATCACCTTCGCTAGCCTTTTTTGTTAAATGATCTCGAACTCCTTGACCTTTACACCGCAACTCGATCGATGAAGCCTAAGCTAAGTAGTTTGAACCTCCCATTAAAGGTTCTGAGGTAATCATAACACCGGAACTGCCAGAACCCGAGTTTTTAGACCCAAAAGAATCGACTCCCAAAGACATCGTTGGATTATCACCAAATAACAGAAAGAATCAACTGACAACTCGCTGAAATAGATGAAGGAAACACTATTTTTGTCGGAAAATTACTGTAGATACCGGAAAAAGTCAGCGTAGTCGCCGGAAAAACTCAAAGTAGTCAGAATCAAACGAAAAGGGTATGGACAGACTCGGAATCACTAGGCGATCCGACTGTCCAACTAGAAGTTTCTCAAAAAATGGCCGGAACAGTGTCCACGCGCCAGCGCGTGGGTCAGATCTCGCCGGTGAGTTTCCGGCCCGTGAGTCAGATCTCGCCGGTGAGTTTCCGGCCCGGGAGGGCGCGTGAGATGGATTTTTCTTGTGGGGTTTACTGGAGTTTGGTCGGCGGAGCCTGAGGAGTCTTGTGGTGGTGTTGTTTTTCTAAAAACACCAACATAAATTAATGTAATTGCGGACAACCTTCTAGGTCGCCGGAAAATTGCACGGCGACGAGGTCATTCTTCCCGGAAGTCGCTGGAATGATGCACAGCGATACATTTCTCACTAAAGCTCTGATACCATGTGAGATAGCACGAGAGAAAAATATATTATTGATGTATTTACATATGTTACAGTGAGCCCTATATATGTACATACACATAATATATCCTACTCCTAATATATATTGGATTATGGTTATTTATTTACTCCTATTTACATAACTATTCTAATAGTTGTTTTAGGAACCATGTATATGTCCCCTCTTTTATTTTATTTTTTTGATGTCAAACTATGATCAAGATTTTCAGCATGATAATCAGTATGTTGTTATATCCGACATGTATCTTTATGTGCATTTAAATGCTGGTATACAGAGTTGAATGTCCTGGTGGATCTTTACAAGGAAATGATGGCTGAAACAGTAAATTCAGAGGCAGCTAAAGATGCACCGGGAGCTCAGCCTATGTCCGTGGATATCAAGGACGGAGAAAAGCCTAGCGAGCAGCAGAAAGACATGAAACCTCCAGAAAATGGAACATATGCTAAAACTGAAGGGAATTCATCTCAGAAACAGCAATCTGGAGATGATGTTGTCCAAGGGACATATGTCGTTGGAGGATCAGCATTCGGCTGGAACTTTATAACATACACCAGCGGGCATGCCATCTATTATGGACGAACTAAAGAATCCTTCAGATGTGCAAATGTTAAATCTGAATAAAGTGCCTAGTACACTTACAACAGTCTAGTTGGAAATTACAATGGTTTGATGTGTGTACTATAATAGATTGGAATATTTGGCACTACAAAAGTTCAGGCTTCAGGGTTAGGCCTATGCAGCTGCTATTACACTCTGCAACCTCTCTTTCTATCTTCTTGTATGTTCTGAGTATGACTTGTGGTTCGTCTAACGCCTTTAAAATTTCAACCAGGAGCCACCTTGCTCCAAGACAATCTCTTTAATTGACAGCTGACACTGCCTGTGTAGAAACTTACATCGCTATTCGCTATAGAGTTGCATAAACTGGAATATATCAATGGAAAAATGTTCTTTTAATTGATTCATTAGCCACCAACATTCTGCTTGCAACAATACAATAAGAAGATTATCCAACAATTTATTGTATTGTCAAAATGAATAACCTCTCAAACATGTTTACAAGCTGGACACCAAGTTTGAAGGGGAAAAAATGAAAGGAAAAAAATCAAGACAAGAATTTTAAATCACAAAGTAAGAGTATTTGCCTTGGGATTTAAAGGAGAACCTTTTCAAACTTATAAAAAAAACAAATATTTTAGGTTAAAGAAATCAATAGTATATTAAAATGTTAAGTGATCAGAATTCCTCTATAATTGGTGGTTGCTCATTTTCATCAGGCTCCTTGTCTTGTGGCTGCTCATCTTCTGCCTTTTCAGTTGGCTCTTGCTCTTCATCTGCCTTTTCAGCACTATTCTTCTTGTTATTAGCAGCCTTGAGGACATGTTGGTAATTTCCTTTCTCCATGAAAAGCTGAGCAAAATGGTGTTTGCAGTAGAGGACTCCATCAAGTGAAGCATAAGTTGCATGAGTTAAGGGACAACCCCCATGAGCACATTTGAAGCATGATTTGTGGAATGCTTCTCCTTCCATTGTCACCTACCAAATCATGATCATTATACGAGGTAAGGTTGGAATCTTTATACATATAGCCGGTCGAATTCAATACTTACTTTTCCTAACTGATATTCACAAATTATACATGATTACACATATATTAATCTCCCTACATTGTTACCTAAACTAAGAGATAAGGTTGGGATCCTTACACAAATAGTCTGTCGAATTCAATATATATTTTTCCTGGCTGATATTCACTAATTATAAACGATTAAATGCATACTATATGTGAAGTGTACAAGTATAATATATTTGCAAGCTATTTTTAGTTAAAGTGGTTGCGTAAGCGACTATTTAGGTTTTCTTAAAAGCTCTTATTTACATAAAAGGTATTAATCCAGTTAATCTTATTGAAGGGTGTGTTTGGTATGATAAAAGTCATTTCCGAATATTTACTCGTTTATTTTTTATTATTTGGTTGGAGGGTGAAAAAATATTTTTCGATAAAAGATATACTTATTAAAGATTGATAGAGTAATAATATTAGCAAACCGGTTACTATTTGATGAAAATTTTGAGTATAAAGATTTATGATATCTAGGTAATTGGTGAGGTTAACATATGAAGTCAACGGTTAAGATAATAGTGAGGAAAAATATCTTCTAACAATTAAACATCTAAAAATGACTTATAACTGTCTGAAAAATAATTTTCCCAAATATAATTTGATACCTTTTCGAGAGGATAAACAGTTTTGTTGCAAGCAGCACATTTGTCTTGAGTTCCAGAGAACAAGGCAGAGAGTTTACTTGGAGCCCTTGTCTACACAAAATTTACAGCATTTAACTATTAATTAGGAGGTTTGAATTAAAACACAAAAGAAAATGTTAGAATTTGCTTAATGATATCCTAATAATAATTATGTCTCAAGTCAAAATAAGTTAAATTGGCTGTATGAATTTTTATTGACCATGTTTTCTTGTTTAATGACAAAACAAAAAAGGAGAACTTGGGGGGTTGGTCGTATCAATCTTAAGACATGTAAAGGTCCAATATAATATTGTCCAGATATGAAGTTTAAGATAACGTAACGTACCAGCGAATTTTCCCTCTCAGGTTTGGCTACATAAATTATAAAAATAAGGTTAAAAATATATAAGTGAATATGAAGAAATTGAATACTATGAAACCTTGCAAATATATCATAAATTATGAGAAAATGATGTCTTACGAGCAGTCTGAAAATTCTTGCTAAAATTTCCAGATTCCTTAAAAAGTTGTTCGAAATGTGGTTTGCAGTAGAGGACTCCATCCATTGAGGAGTAATTGCTCATCTGGCCAAAAACATCACAACTACATTTATTAAAAAAGTGGCCAGATTATTAAATGTACAATATAAAAGAGAAATAGTAAGATACACAAAAACAAGGGTCTAGTTGTTTTCTTAATTCTTTTTATTCTCTCTTAAAGCCACGATGTAGTATGGATTTACAATGAATACATGCCTTCAAGATCTTATATTAGGTAAGAACATTACACCTCTTTTTTTTTTTTTTTTTTTTTTTTTTTTTTAATAATACAGTCAAAATCTTATGTTATCACTATATTTAATTTTTGTAACTGTTTTTTTTCTTTTCTTTCTATTTTATATTTACAGGTGAGGAGAGTTTGGGGTGGGGCCTGAACAGTCTAGAAGCGGAGGCCTGATTTAAAACTTGTAAGTTCGGGATTCTAAATAATTTAATTATATATATTCGATGAATTTCTTAAGGTAAATATATGATTTGGACCAAAACTATTGGATTTGGCCGAACTTGTAGGTTCTCAAAGCAATAATACAAGCAAATTATAGAAGACGAGGAAAACAAGAGATCTATAAAAAGCAAGATTCTTTTACCATATGTTGAGCAAACAAATATATTAATACCTGCGTTTCAGTTTCAAACAAGTTGAGGTCGATATTACTAGTCCCAAAATTGGATAAAGAGAAAGGTAATTAATTAAACATACCACAAGAGTGCCTTTGCAATGGCTACATTTGAAGCAAGACTTATGAAAAGTAGCTCCATCAGCAGACAGCAAATCAACAAAATAAACTGTCTTATCACAAGCTTTGCATTTATCCAATGTACCTGTGAATGCCATTTCCTTTTCCTTTACTCTTATTTCTCTTGCTTTCTTATTCTCAATATAACTTTTCTCAACGTGAAATGGCAAAGAAAAAAAATTTCAAGAATCCTATTTTTCCTTCTTATATTTAACTTTCTTGGTCATTGACATCAAATTTGTCCTGGCCAGTAATGGAGAATTATTCACAAACTTTTTTCCAGTGGAAAATAATTAATTGAATTCTGCTAATACACCGATAGAAACACGACACGTGACTGGGAGATCCACATAATAGGAGGTGAAATTGATGGAATTCAGTAACCTGTAAAGAATTGTGGATATAATTCTCTTAAATTGGAGTGAAATGAGGCCCTTTTCTAACTCTTTACCACGACAATATTTGTTTTCTTTCCTTCGACATTGTTAACTTATTAGGCTAAACCGTTTTCATTACTCTACTTTATCCTTTTTTTTTCTGTCATTTTTCCCGAATTTATCTTTTAAATAATACCATGATTAATAATTTTAAAAAGTTCTTGCTATTGTAAGAGTGTTTTACTCCCTCTGGTTCATAATAAGTAATCAATTTACTTTTTCTTTTTATTTTGGTCCAAAATAAATATCTATTTGTATAATCAACAAAAAATTCAATTTGTTTTTTTAAAATTATCCCTATGTATGTATCCCTAAAAAGTCTTTTACTCCTTATATTCAATTATGCTGTAATATTTAATTAAGAATAATTTAGTCACACTAATTATTTTTGTTTAAAATTTAATATTTTCTTACTGAATATGTCTAAGACAAATTGATCACTTGTTATAGCCCACAAGAGAGTTGTATGTTTACTTTCCAACTTCTAATGTCTCGAAATAATCTTTTAACCTTGAACGTTCGCAATACACTTGAGCATTGCCTCATTCTTTAGAGCCTGTTCGAGTGAATTAAAATTCTATTATTGTATTTTTGCTCTAAAATATACATACAAAACGCATATGAGAAACCTGATTCACATGCATTTTGAGTTAAGAAAGGTAACGAACGTCTGACAGATGGTTTTAGCTTACAACGTATTTTAAAAATGTAATTGTTTGACGCAAAAGATATTGTAACATTTTTGAATAATACTAATCAAAGAAAATGATGGGGTAAATCTTAGCTAAGCATAATAATCTCTAGAACAAAAAGGATACAAGATAAATACAACGGATAATTTTTCTTGATCTTGTGAAGATCAGAGATTGAGCGTTAGAGATGCTAATAGTTCTTTATAGAAGAGTATTACAATCAATGTTTTGTCTGTTAAAAAGATAGAAAAACTGCCCTCTTACAAGGTTCTTTTCTCACTATATATAAGGGACGTGCCCGACGTGCCCCTTCTGGATCCTAAAAGACATATTACGGGGAATATTCCAAACACCCCCTAACATACCTACATTACTGCACAAGTTGTATAGTCTTTGTTCGCTTATCTGTAATTCTTCATAGGTCATGAGCTACGAGGATATCGTCGTTGGTCGTGTTCGTCAACGGTCGTGGTCGTCCAAGTTTGGACCCATATAGTTAGTCTCTCCGGTTGTCGAGGTTGCGACTTGATGCGTCCTTGATAAACAGACACCGTTCACCCTTCATGGAGAAATTTAGTTTCATGGAGCGTGACGACTTGGCCAACAGTGCGGGGTCAACGTGCTTAACAAGACATCGGTGTTGTGTCTTATCGAGGAATGGTATCATCTGCCTTTTCGTCATCATTATGCTTGTTTTAAAGACAGGGGCTGGCGCTTGTCGCTTCGGTTTCGGTACCAACCTGTGATCTTTCTCGTCGATCCTGGTGCTACTCTGCAGCTTTTCGTTTTGATTCCACTGCTACCTAATCCTATAAACAGGGGAGGGTTTGTTACTTTGAAATTCTTGGCCATTTCATCGCTTGTCCTTCTTCATACCTCTCCCGTGTTTAATGTTTTCTTTATTCCTTCTTCTTCCCTTTTTTCGTTCCTATTCCTCTCTGTTATTTACCATATTATCACCATGGAGATTCCTAGATCACACCGATCTCGAGAAGGGGTTTATGGCGCCACTCTGATATCCATGGCGCCTCATTTTGGCGATGAGGGCACGATGGCGGAGGAAGGGGATAGCTTTCCTATCGTCAAGGAGTTTCTTCCCAGACATCCTACGTCTCAAAGTTCTTTTCTCAAAGATCATCCTTTTACTCCTATCCCTGTATTCTCCGAAATAGAGCAAATTCACCGATAACGCCAAACTATGCCTTATAAAAAGACACGCGGACGTTGAAATTATAATCTAAGTAATTCTGGCCAGAGTCATACCACATGGAATTAACCTACCAATTACGTTTGTCGGACTTACTAAATTCAACAGAATCAATATTCCCGAACTTTGTGAATAATAATTGATGATATTTTTAATAACTAAAACTGAAAACAAATAAACAAATGAAAATTAACTATGATTGATGTGTAACATTGTAATAAGGTCTAAGGTAATGGTTTCCCCCGTTGTTGATTTCCTTGGTTGTATATATCTTATAAGTGTGACTTAGTTGTCTTTATTAATCATGAACTCTCCAGCAATAATAAGTCTTTCTCAAGCAATTATGATAATTTACTAGACACACTTTCTCAAGCTACGCTAGCTAGATTCTCATTACAGTTCACTTATATTGTACCCGATGTTTCGTTATCTCTAATCCAACGTCTAATCCCTCGGTTATGACTCTTGTCTATACTACGGGAGTGATGTTGTTCAATCAACTACCTAAATATGCACACTCTCTCAAGCAGATACATACTAAATAGGGACGGATAATTGAGGGCCCTTTCAATTAACCACAATCAAAACGTAAATGAATAAATAAAGATTAACAACCAATTCAAAACTATATTAATACAACAACCAAGTCATCCCCAATGGGTTTCAGCAAAACTTTAGATTAAAGTATTTAGCTACTCATAACAACGATAAAAACTACAAAAGAATTCATAGTCATTAATATAAGAACAAATTAGGGAGATAAAATTGATTTTCCAAGTTGCCTCCTTGCCTCTCTTGCTTCTTCTCAAAACTCGAACTCCCTCATCTATTGGATTGGATAAACCTTGTATAGTTTGTGTAGATGTGCTTGGACTTCCGAATTTACCTTTATAAAATTACTGCTCCCGCATCTGGACTAGCGCGGACGTGCTTAGGCCGCGCTCAGCCCGCACTAATGGGGTTTCCTACTGATTTGGGCACCGGACTAGCACGGGTGCGCAAAGTTCGTGCTAATGCCCGCGCTAGTAGGGTTTTCCACTGGTTTGGTGCTTTGCTCCAATTTTTGTACCTTCACTCCAATGTTTGCTCGGATCACCATCATAAGCCCACATTTGATTATTGAACTCCTGTGAAACATCAAGTCACAATTAGAGCCAATTTTTGCATTATTTACACACTTACAACAGTAAAACATCCTTAAGTTAAAACCCAAATGTAGGTACAATTTATCCTATTATCAACACCCACACTAAAATCATTGCTAGTCCTCGAGCAATCCACTATATCCTACAAGGATTCTTTTCTAAGCTTTACGCTTAACGACTCACACCATGAACATTTTACGAAATTTGCAACTAGTAGTGAGAAACTTTACATCAAGAATCAAATCTATCGTACCATGCTCATTCACACTTACTCAAACCACTCTATACAAGAACCAAGACTTACCTTTCCGTTGTGATTCATATGTCCTTACATCACACAAGAGAGTAGTTCCATATTCAATGATATTTATGACAATTAGGAACTAAGATAGAAAACAATTTGGTCACTCTCGCAAAGAATATTCACATGCTAAAAAGATGCACCATAGGCTTGCTCGTAGTGTAGTACTCTACTAATCGAGCCTCACTCAACCTAAGATCAATATGACTTTATTTGCTTGTAATGTAGGCTAAAGGGACATGTAGGATAAATTTGGGTATAATGACTAACCTCCCTAAGCACTTTTAATACAATTACATTAATCTTCAAGATCATTATTTTGTCAGCCAACACTCCTCTACATTTATTTAAACATCCCCATATATTTGGTGCAATTTTGTACAAGCTACCACGTATCAATTATCAGATAATATATACTATTTTTTTTCGTGGTGCTTCTCTTTTTATGCTTCAACATTCTGCACCTTTTCTCTATTTCCATGGTTCCACTTTACAAACCCAACCACCACCCTACACTTTTGCTTTTGCATATTTTCAATACCATTCTAGTGCTTAGTGAGAGAAAAAATTGGTTCAAACAGCAGGCTATTTAAACAGTTGGGTAAGGTTCACAATATGGTTGCCAAAGAAACAAGCTTATAGGCTCAACGGGGTTTACTAAGATGTAATGCATTCAAGTGGGTTTACTTTATATGTCTGGATCGACAAACAAATGCATATATCATTTCTAAAACTGAATTAAGCTACTATTTCATTTTGCAAACACACAAGGTAAGTTTTAGGCATCAAATGTCAGCATGGAATATAGTAACACTCACACACACATGGCAGATTACTCACTCCGGATTAGTTTATCAAGACATTCTCTTTTTAGTGTTCAAGTTCGATGCAAACATACAATTTTAAGGCACTTAAACAAGATACAACCCTTGAAGCTAAGCGTTACACTCTAGTGTCTATCGTATTCAAGCGTAGAAACGCCAAGGGTTTTTTTTCTTCCGATTTTTAGCTCAAAGCCCATTAATCCTAACCTAAAACAAAACAAAACTACCTATACTCGGTTCAAGATAAACCCTTGAAAAAGAACCGTGGCCCAAAGAAAACCAAGGGGGGCGGGGGTTGTTACACTACCTATAAATAAAATAAAAAATCTTTTTATATTTCATATAGACTAAATTCCCTCAAGAAAATTGTCTAAAGGATCCATCATTACGAAGAGTCTATATTCTAATTTTTTTCCGACTTAGTCCCTCTAGAACCCCGTCGAAAGAGATCTGTCATCGGGACAAGTCACTTACTATTTTTATCTACCTAATGACTATTGTTCTAATACACAAAACAACCAAAGAAACAAAGAAAAATAGTTAAGTGGTACAATTACACACATACAATGAAATATTCCCTATCCCCACCCCACATTTAATTTGAGGACACGTCCTCATGGCCAACTAAATCAAAAGAAGGGAAAGGGAACTTCTCTGACTGCTCAATCTTGGTTGGAGATAGATCCGGCGTCGACATTCCACGCCCGACCCAACGCACGGAGCCAACCCATGATGCGTTTTTTAGATTTCTTTTGTTGGGTGGCCTTCTCATCAACACGGCTCCCCAGGTCAGTCACTGCGGTCCATATTTCAGCTATCTCCTGCTCCATGCGATCTAACCACTGTCCCCGACTGGCCCTAGACGGACCTGCATCATCATCAACTTGTAGTTGAGCAGGCTGCTCACCACCTACCATTTTCTCAACATTAGCTACCTGTTGTTGTTGTTGTTCCTCCTCCTCCGCGTCATCACCATTATTAGATTCATGGCCAATCAATTCCTCGAAAGCTACCACTTCTTTGCCTATGATGACCCTCTCAGTTGTAAAAGGATTTACACAGGAACTCATCCATCTAAAGCAAGGTTGCTTGGCACATTGGATTGAAGGTACAACCGGGTGACAAGAGACGGGTAGTATAACACATAACATTAAACCCGAACCCGCTAGAACATTTCATCGTGTATGACTCTGGCCATGTCAAATGGAACATTATTCATGAAGCACCATATTTGGCACCCTCAAGGGATGTTTACCTCTGACAGACTCTTGGAGGGTAGGAGTCTACTATTGATAAAGTACAACCAGTATTTTGTCTCAAGGGCCAAGGAGTGGAATTTATATCCATATTTGTACCACTGTAGTGTGGCTCCCATTGGCAGATGATGTTTGTGAATTTGGACAAGTTAGTATGTTTTCTATTGTATGATTGGTATGCATTCACATACCCCTAAGCTAGTAGAGGCGGCCTGTAGATAGCCCGGATAGTCTCCAAAGAAGCGTTAACTGGTCTCTTGCGCACTGTGACCGTGTAGTCCTCATGTTCTGAGAGATTCGCATAGAATTCCCTAACAAGCATGGCATTAGCAGTGGTCGGCTCCTCAAAAACTATATCCAAGTTCCACCGCCTCAACTCGAATGGTATACTTGGGTAGGTAGTCCTAGTGCATCGGGGTCCATGGGGTCCATGGCTTGTTTTGAGACAATTATTTTGGCCTCTTTCTTGTTAAATTGGTCATGTGCCTTGGAGGACATGAACTTTTGACTATTGAAGGGCCTTGTATCAACCGACTTTCGAGGCCTACCCCAAGTGTTGGCTATAACTGGGCAGCTAGAGGAGGAACCTATTACCTAGCGTTTGCGAGAAGCCATTGTACCTGCAAATAATCCAATGTCAGTTCTATTCAATCGGGTGACCAAAATGTGGCTACTCAGACTTTACCACGGAATGGTCACAACACTTCCTCCAAAGAGACATTTTAACAAACACCTTGTGGCCAATAGTTAATTTTAAGCTCTAACTCTCCACCAACACAAGGAACACCAACACAATAATTCAATAAGCACACCACACAACCACAATTCAAACGTTTTTCATTTCTCAGCTCAACCTAAATATTGCCATATGTTTCTACTCTACAACAAAACTATCTTCTACTATACAAAGTAAAAAGAAAGAAAAGAAACAAAACTGAAAAGAAAAAAAACAAAATAAGAAACAAAATAAAAAATTACAACAAAGTTGAGGGGGAAAACCACATACCAGCAATGGTGTGATAGCACAAGTAGAAGGATTGAGGGAGAGAATAAATGAGGTGCTTGAAATAGTTAGGTATGAAGGAGAATGAATAGAGGAATATATGAAGAAGAAGAAGGAGAAGGGTTAGGGTCGACAGACGTGTGGGAGAGGAAAAGGGAATTGGGGAATTTATAAGGGTGGGGCGGGTGTTTGTGGTTTAATTTGGTTAAAGGAGTAAGAATAAAAAAAATAAAAAGATAACAAAAAACTTTAATCGGAACTTACCTGGACTAGCGCTGCCTTAGCTCTGGATTAGCGCGGGGGTCCTAGTTCAGTTTAAACGGGGAAGAAGGAAACCCCATTTGCGTGAGATATGCGCTGGCTTAGCGTGGTCGTGCTAGCTTAGCGCGGCTGCACTAGTGGGTAAATTCTGAGGCAGAATGAAACCCCATTAGCATGGGCTGCGTGATGGCATAGTGCGGCCACGGTAGTGGGAACGTGGTGAGGCAGAATGAAACCTCGTTAGCGCTGCCTTAGCACTGGTTTAGCGTGGGTGCGCTAATTCAGGTGTTCCATTTTATTTATTTATATATACATGAGGTTACACTTACAATACCTTCGTGGGTTTCCTCCCATGCAATGCCTGATTTAATATCGTGGCACGACGCAAGTAATTGAGCATCACTCCTCATTCGCGTACTGTGGTTCTTTCAAATTGATCAGCACTATCTCCCTTTTTTTCCAGCTATTCCAAGGTAATGTTTCAACCTTTTCCCATTTACTATAAACTTGTTTGTCCCATCTTCTGACTCGATCTCTACAGCTCCACTCTAAATGGTCCTGACCATCGGGACTTTAACTTACTCAAAAACAATCTTAACCTTGAATTATATAATAATACCTTGTCACCGGGTATGAAGTTTCTGTCCACAATGTGTTTGTCACGCAACTTCTTTATTCTTTCTTTGTAGAGACTCATGCTTTCAAAGGCTTTATATCTAAATTCTTCCAGCTCATGCAACTCTATCATTCGATTTTGTCTAGGTGCATCAGGATCCATGTTCAATTTTTTTAGTGCCCACCAAGCTCTATGTTCTAGCTCCACAGGCAGATGACAGGTCTTTCCAAATACCAACTTGTACGGTGGCATGCCTATTGGTGTTTCGAATGCAGTTCTATAGGCCTAGAGTGCATCGTCAAGATTTTTCGCCCAATCAGTTCTTGTGGCATTAACAGTTTTTGTTAGCACACTTTGGATCTCTTTTTTGGAAACCTCAACCTGCCCACTAGTTTGCGGATGATAAGGGATAGCCACCTTGTGGCATACATCATACTTTTCAAGCAACTTTTCGAAGGCTCTATTACAGAAGGGAGTGCCTTCGTTACTGATGATCACTCTTGGTGTCCTAAATCGGGTGAATGTATTCTTTTTCAAAGATCCCACCACTACTCTTGCATCATTAGTGGGAAATGCTGCAGCTTCCACCCATTTAGACATGTAATCCACAACAACAAGTATGTACTTATTGCCAAATGAGCTGACGAAAGGACCCATGAAGTCAATCCCCAAAAATCAAACACCTCTACCTCTTGAATCAGGTTCATGTGCATCTCATGGCAATGGGAAATGTTCCCGGTCCGCTGACATCCGTCACAGCCCTTCACCTATAGGTGTGCATCTCTAAACACTATTGTCCAAAAGAATCCGGCTCTATCACTTTCATAGTTGTCCTAAACCCTCCAAAATGTCCTCCATATGTTGATGTGTGACAAGCCTGCAAAACAGAAAATTATTCTAT
>JASVEL010009001.1:0-46617 GCA_032618575.1 Nicotiana noctiflora | reverse complement strand
TTCCTCTTTACCAACCTCCCTCACCTGTCCACTGAAGAGCTCCTGAAAAATGAATAAATCAGGAAAGAACATAACAATCCATTTTATTTCCTTTGTGAGCTTGGAAACAGATCGAAGATTATATTTGAAGTCAGGAATGTACATCACATTAGACACTACTAGGTTCTTCAAGAAAGAAGCAGATCCTATGTGACTAACATGAGTAACACTACCAGTAGGTAGATGAACTTTTCCTCCTTTGCCTTCAACAAGTTTTGCATTAATCAATATATTAAAGTCATTCACCATATGACTAGAAGCTCCTGAATCTACAATTCATTTTGTCAAAATTTTATTGATGTCACCACAAAATGGTATACCTGCTGCCATAGCAGTTCCACTGCTCTCAGGTTACTTCCCTAAAAGTTGAAGAATTTGATTGTATTGGTGTTGAGTAAATTGAGGAATTCCAGATTGAATATTCTGAGCTTGCATGTGTGAATTTCCTGCAAAATTCTGAGTTTGCACCTGTGAAATTCCTACAAAAGTTGTGGAACCTGCTTGTACAGGTCTGGTAAGGTTGTCAGATACATAATTGGCTGAGTTTTCAAATCCACCCTTCCTTTTAGACTTAAAGTCCTGTGGATATCCATTCAGTTTGTAACAGTTTTCCCTAGTGTGACCTTTAAAATTGCAGCAGTCACAATGTAAGTTACTTCTCTTAGGTCTATAACTAGTATTAGAATGGCTTCCTCCCCATCCTGACCATAACTAGTTCATGCATTCCCTTTATTGCTGAACAAGGTTGTCATTTCATATCCTGTATGGCTATAACTCTGTCCCAAGTTTCCTCTTCCATTTAGTTGCATTAAAGTTCCAGTTGATACTCATTTATTGCCGAATAAGGCAGTACCTTCATTAACTTCAGTACCCTGAGAAGACCGAGATAATGACCTTCTGCTTTCTTCAGAGATAATCATAGAATAAGCCTTGTTTATTGATGGTATAGGAGACATATTTAGAATCTGATTGCTAGACTGAGAATAAGTTTCATTTAGCCCCATAAGAAACTGTAATAACCTCTGATATTCGAAATGTTCAACATATTTCTTTGATTATTCACAACCACATCCAGGACAGGGCATAAGAGCATCAAATTCTGCCCTAACTCTTTTAATTTTGAAAAATAAGTAGACACAGTAGATAGACCTTGAGTTAGAGTAGCAATCTGTTTATGTAGATATAGCACTCTCGAACCATTGACTTTATCAAATGTTTCTTTTAGATCCATCCGCACTTCGTGTGCACTTGAGGCATAAACCATACAACTAAGCAACTCAGCACTCACATAATTCATAATCCACGATAATACTATAGAATTACATTTTTCCCAAAGTTCACGAAGAGCTACAGGAAATTTCTCCTTAGAATATCTCCCATCAACAAACCCTAGCTTACTTTTACCTAGTAAGCTAACACGCATAGTAGTACTCCACAAAGTGTAATTCTCAGGTCCTATGAGCTTGATAGAGATAAGAGAACTACCTGGAGTATCGCTTGATTGTAAGAATAGCGGATGATGTTGATCAATCACTGGTATAAGTGTTGGACTAGTTGCTACTTCTTTATGAGTCGATGTATTGTCTTCTCCAGTAATTGCCATTGCTAGCAAAGAAAAAATTCACTAGATCTCACATATAATAATTGCTCAAACTCGATATAACCCTAATATTTGGGAATCAAAACAATTGCTCAATTTTAGATGAGTAAATGATAGAAACAGCCGAGACAGAAGAATTGAGCTCTTTGACAATGGCGGAGAAAACCAGAAGAAAAGTAGAAGAAGGAAGAAAGAGAAGCAGTTATTTTTTTACTATTCACATAACTGATAATGTGAAAGTCATTGTACACACACATATATACAAGCTATTAACTAATTAAGTAGTTAATAACAGATGTTATACACTCAACACGACCCTTTCCCGCACATAGCAGGAACTTAATTAGTGCACCGAACTTTTTTTTTTTTTTTGTGTAATATTGACTTGTTTATACAGATAATAAAGCAAGAAAAATTTTAAAGCAGCAGAAGTAGAAACAGCATAATTTATAGCAATCGAAACAAAAATACTATTTTGAGTTTGTCCGTAAACTGTAGGATGGCCCCCTCATTTTAGGACTCATTTACATTAATACATACATTTTGCTCATTTATTAAAATCTACCCCTCCTGTCCACCGACGCTTCACAGTAGCCCCACTTTCCTGCCATTCATACCATATTAATACATTGTCCTTTACTAATTTAAACCAAAACCATAAATAAATTTTAAAAGTACAATTACTAAATGATTTTTCAATAAAAATTGAAATAAGAACATGTTTAATTGTCAATTCAATAGTCAAGTATAATTTCCTTAAAAACATATTTAATTAATTGCTTTTTTTTAAAACTTGTAAAGTATGTAGAGATAATTTGTTGGTGAATGAAACATTTAAAATTACCTCATTTAGAAATTAGAATTCTGTCAAAGTTACTTGCATCTTGGGAAAAAGTATAAATAATTAATCCATTTATCCCAAAATAGTGCCTACTATATATGGTTCCATTAAATTTTGCTAAACTGTGTTAAAATCAGGCCCAAATTAAATTGATAAAAATTAACCACTAAACTAATTATGTCTCTCAAAGTGGAATGGAGGGTGTAAAACTTGCTCTAGACAAAGTTCCACCGATTATTTCCTTTCATTTGTCTAAGTTTTAATGCATAGAGTTACTCATTATTTATACTGGTCGAAGATAATAAATATCTAATAAAATAATTAAAGTGTGTGTAAGTTTATTCAAACATCATTATTAATAAGAAGAAAAAGATAACATAAAACTACAAAAACTTGATTAAAAGAAAAAGGAAAAACCTTACCAAGTATATATTACAACAATAACAACAACATAGCTAGTGTAATTTCACAAGGAGGGGGCAGGGAGGTAGTGTGCATGTGCGGATTTAGGAGGGCGGAAGGAGGTTCATCCAAACCATCTTCGCCGGAAAATTATATTATCCATATAAGGCAAAATCTGTTATGTACCTTTATATGTTGTATTTTGAATCTCCTTGACATAACCAAAAAGTATAGCTTAATGGTTAAAGAAGTTCAATACCTTTGTAAAGTCGTTGGTTCAATTCTCTCTGGCCATAATCTCTTCTAATTAACTTTTTCTCTTTTGAACTCTCTCATCGATTTTTGAACTTCTTTTTCGAAAATTCTACCTCAATCACTGATAAGGTGTACGCAAATATTTCCTTTATCTTGTAAAAGAAGAAATGTTATTTTTGATAGTCTATCGACTGAATAAAAGCATAATCACAAATATTTTGAAAAAAGAGTACTATAGTGAAGAAGCCATGAGAAAGAAAAACAGTAATCACAACTAAGAAAAATAAGATAACAATAATGAAAAATTTAGTGTAATTTTCACAAGTTGAATACAAAAAAGTACGTATATTCGCAATCTTCCCTTTACCTTGTGATGATAAAATATTATTTTCGATAGACATTTAGCTCAAAGAAAGAAGCATAGTCACATCAAGTTTTTGAAAGCTAGAAAAACAAGATGAACTAGTAAAATATAATATATACCCTTTTTGCCCCTTAATCATTTAAAAATCTTCCTAATAACACCTCCAAGAAAGAGACAAGACAAAGTTCATAACTTCATATATATGGAGGTGGTAGATTGAAAGCTACTTAGAGAGAGAGAAACCCAACTACAATCACAAGAATATAGAGCTATCTAGAGAGAGAGAAAAAAAGTTTTTGTGTGTGTATGTGTGAGAGAGAAAGTAAATTGGGTATGGGATTTACAGCAAAAACCAAAGAAAGCAACTCCAATAGTAGTGAAAGTTGGGGAATGGGTTTCCTCTTCATTTTCTTCCCAGAAGAAGAAGATAACAAAAACAAAATTCTTAACAAAAAACCCAATAATTTCTCTTTTTCTTCTTCATCTTCTCCTTCGTTCAAATCCATTAATGCAATTCTCAAACGCTCAAATTCAACTCAACTTCTCTCTAAAGCTCAGTCCACCATTTCAATTTGTGCACTTCTCATTTTCATTACTCTTCTTCTCTTCACTCTTTCCACTTTTGAACCCACTTCACCTCATCATTTCAATTCAAGAAAACAACTAACTTCTTCATATTTAAACCCTAGGAAAAAACCTAGCAAATTATTTTTCCCACATGCATTACAAGGTATGGGTTCTTTATATAGACGAGGAACAAGAGCAATGAATGATCTTATTATTGTTCATGTCGTTGAATCCGTTACGGTTAATGAGCTGAAATCATTCCTCAAGCTTATACACAGATCAAGTGTCACGTCAAAATCAGACACTCTGTTGATATTTAGATACAAATCGAGTTCATTTGATAACGCCATTGTTGAAGAGAACAACTCGTTCTTGAAACTCATTCATGGTTACTATAAGGAAAAAGACAATTATACTTCAACTACTTTCGACCCGACCCAGTTCGTGATTTCAAGCAAGAAAGAGAATTCAAGTGGAGAACCCATCTGGGGTCGCAAAATTCGGAGCAGTAATGAAGAAAATAGGAATAATGAAACTGAGTCAACTCGGTTGAGTTATGGCTCGATTGTGAGTTTTGATGTTGATGAACTCGACCCTGAGAATTCATTAAGTGGATTTTTAGACCATGTTCCATTAAATTTAAGAAGGTGGGCTTGTTATCCAATGTTATTAGGAAGAATTCGAAGAAATTACAAGCACATTATGCTAGTGGACGTAAAGGAATATCTCGTACTCGGTGACTCACTGAGTCAACTCAAGAATCGGAGTCAAGAAACCGTTATATTACCAACAATCGTGCATAAGAAAAAAAAACAAGTTGACTCAGGGATTGTATTTGGTGGAGCTAGAGGTATACGAAGACTGTCAAACGCAATGGTAACAGAAATTGCGCGAGTCGCAATACAACACAAGAAGAAGAACTCAGTGTCCGAGTCGGGTTTATTTAACCAACTCGTTGGAAATGAGTTCATGTTAAAGAATGTGAATTTAGTCAACTCGGGTGAGTCAATTTATGAACTGAGTTCACTCACTGGGTTGAACTCGAAATCGGGTTTTAATTCCTTGTCTATAGTATCAAAATTTCCTATTGTTAGGCGTGGGAATAGTAATTTGGATATTAATTCTGTTTTTAAAAATTATTTGTGTTCTTCTCCTTTGGATTCTATAGCTTATAGTGATTGTTAGTAGCCAAGAGGAAAAAAAAAATACAGTTTTATATATTTTTTGTGCTCTTTTTGGGAGTTTTTGTAGTATTTTGTTCATAATACAATTTGTTCAATAATATTTTGAGTTTTTGTTTTCGTCTTGTAAACTTTTTCTCGTCTTAATTATTATTCTTTTTTGCATTCAAGTTAGTATATAAATTTAATTGTATATTTGATTATGCTACAATATAGGTCACCCGTTTAGTGATTGCATAAATTATTAATGCTAAACTATCGTAAATGCCTCGGGTTGCGCATCAATCGGGCACCATACTTACTTTTTTTCCGTTATGATAAAAAAGTGGTATATTGAAGTAATATTTATGGTTTGACTTCTCTTGATCTCTCTCTTTAGTTTTACTCGTTAGTTAATTTATACTCCCTCCATTCAGTTTTTATTTGGAATATTTTGATTTTTCATGTACTCTAAAAAATAATTAAAAAAATCTATAATTTATTATAATATTTATATTATTAATGTATATTTTATTGGATTTAAAAAAATGATTGAAATTAACAATAAATATTGTGGGTATAACAGAAAAAAAAATTATTCTCTTGATATGCTTAAAATAATAAGTAAAAATAAAAATTTATTTTTTATACACATGCCAGTAAAAATGAATCGAGAAATATAAGGAATTAACTACTCCAATAAATAGAAAAGCTAAAGTAATTACAGAATTTGGTGAAGGAACTGTATTCATAATTATTTGTAGCAGAAAACCTGCTGTCATTCTTAATGAGGGACAGTCTAATCTGGTACTTGTGTCTATCTTGCATTAGCAAATTCAAACTACACTTCCATTCCTATTTTTCCTTTTCTTTTTTCATTTAAATAATTTAGTAGTTGTCACGGGTCGAATTCTATCATCCGAAAAATCGCTAATTGTACCCGTGCAGTTCCGCCCATTTGACTCAGCCTGTCTCAATACTTTGCTAATTTTTCAGCAAGCTTGACCTTAAACGAATTTTGACAGCAAATGCAAAGAGAATACAATCATGTACGGGGAAATCCCTACCTTTGTATTATTTACAAAATACACAAGGAATCTGTTATGATCACAATTAGATCATAATCCCACTTTGACAAAGAACACAAGTCGTTCTTTTGCCACACTAAGACCTGCCTAAACTAAGACTTGCCTAATGCCCAATCTTAATCACTTTTTGAAACACTCAGAAACCCTCACATTTCTTTGTTGTGTATCTTTACATTTGCTGCCAAAATTCGTCTAAGATTCGTGTAAGGCCAAGTTTGCTGGGAAGGTGTTGGGGCACGCTAAGTCAAGTGGGAGGAACTTGACTGTTGCGCGACATTTGTTCTATCATAAACATCCTCATTTTAACATAAAGGTAGGATTAAGGCGACGTACTCACTATCCTTCTTAGATCTCACTTGTGAGATTACATTGAATTTATTTATTGTTATTAATTATATATTAAAATTTAAATTATTTGACTATTTTAAATTCATGTCAGTCTAATTGATAAGGAGTACACCATTACCGTTTGTTTCTTTTTCCAAATATTAAACTTAAGGGTTTAGAAACCATATATTTAGGCCGATAATTTTTCGGGATAGGTCGAACTATTATAAGAAAATAGAGCAAAAAAACTAAGGGGCTGATCACTAAAAAGATACAAATAAATATATTTTCTGACATCACCACAAAAAATTTGGTTCTTTCGCTCCTTACCGGCGAAATGGCATACCAAAAGAAATTGGATCTGGACATAATCAGTGCATACATACCACAAGCGAACTTGGACGAGGAGGTCAAAAAACACTCTTAAAAAAAATAATCACATAAAATGAAGGAAAAGAGTCATGAAAGGAATGTGATGAGAGGCAGCTAAAGGTTTGGAAATTGGGGAATGCATTGATTGAAACCATGTGTTATGTAAGAAATTTACACCCTATTTTTTCCCTTTTGTTCCTTTTCTTTCCTTCCTTTTGACTAAATATATTAAAATAGAGAAAAAATAGAGGTAATCACAGCGGAGGAAACGTGATTATTTTCATACCTTTGCTTTTCTTTTTGTTTTTTCTTAAATACTCACCTTTCACAGCTTTTTCCAGCTAACCAAACACGCCTAGCGGGAAGCGCGGCAAAATGCAAATCTTAGCAAAGTATCATTTTAGAATGTTTCCGACCCACCACCAGTGGTGCAGTGAATGAGATTGCTCTTCCCTTAATCAAAGGTCTCGGGTTCAAGCCATGAGTATGAAAAAATCCTTGGTAGGGAGCCCTACGCGGCACAAATCCGGATATAGTCGGGCTCCAATGTGGATACCGGTACCGGGTGGGAAACCAAAAAAAAAAAAGAATGTTTCCGACACAAAACTGTAATATTTTTTCAAGTAAAATGCATATTCAAACATAATTTTAAATTCTTAACACTATTTTTCAACTTAACCTCAAATAGTTTCAAAAAATACAATTTTATTCATTCAAAAAAAAAAAAAACTTACAAAATTTCATGCACAATCACATTTTTTGAATTTCTTTTTAGAAACGGAAATTTTTTTGGACAAACAGGCTTAAGTAATGCTCATCAATGTTGATTCAGTGCCAAAAAAAGTAGAAAATAGATTGTTCGATACCAACACATATCGAGTGTAAACCCACAAGGATGTCCGTGGAGAGAAGTATGTATGCAGAGTCAGACTATACGTTTACCTTGTAAAAATAAAGAACTTATTTGTAATACTTGGCTCAAGAAAATTATAATTATAACAGTTATGACAAAGAAATACAGAAAGAAAACAATAACATAATATAACACCAAACTAAGCAAGAGTGAGTATACATCTAATTTTCGCTGCTACCAAGGAAAATAAAATAAGACCTTAAAAGGGTCTTGGTATTTAACTATTTATGAATAGGTAAAATAAAGAAAATAAGAATTTATTTCTAAGTTCACTATTCTCTACGTTGATTTCCTAACTTGGCGCTATATTGCCTTTCCTCGAATCATCATATTGATAACCAAACTTTAATTAAATGTATATTAAATCAAGCACACACAATTTATGTCTCCCCATTAATTACTTCTTAAGAAATTAAATTACTAAAAATCACAATTATTTAAGCAATCATCCATGATTAATGGCAGGGTAAACTCAAAAAGTTAAAGATATATTGAAGGAATATGAGGTAGTTAAGCTTTTTGGGAGTGGAGAGAACATTGATTGAAACCATGTGATGAATCTTTTATTTAACACACTTCCACCCTAATTTCTCTTTTGTTTCCTCCCTTTTTGTCCAAAACTTTAGTAAAACTATAAAAAGGAGAAACACACCACAAGGAAATCTTAGGCAAGAAGATATGACTATTTCAAGTATTTTCACTTCTTTTTTGTTCTTAAGACTAACTTTTTGCAAGCTTATCCGCCTAACTAAAGTGTCCTAGAGTTGACATAGGAGGGTGATCAGCCCGCTGCAAAAAGTATTTTACGTTCACGTTAGATACGGACAAAAAGCTGGACTTAGAATTTGAAAGTCGAGGTTGTATTTTTAATTTAATCAAAATTTATTTTATATATATGATGTCCACTATTAATATACCACTATTTTCTAAAGATATATATATGTATGTATGACTTTTTTGTTGAACTTTATGGGTGATGATGACCCTCTCGATATAGCATAGGTCCATCCCTGGAGGTGAACCTATGCTATACCGAGAGGGATCACTGACACTCATAAAGTTCGGCAAAACTTGATATATACATGTATATGTCTTTAGAAAATAGTACTATATTAGTAATGGACACTCTATATACAAAGCAAATTTTGGTTGAATCTAAAAGTGCACCCCGAGCACTCAAATCCCGGGTCGATCCGCTTCTGATTCACGCAGGGTCTCGAGAAGAGCCACATCCTAAAGGATGTGATGTAGACAACCTACCTTGATACAACCATCAATTACGAATTTCAAAGCTCGATCTCATGACCTATATGCCACGAGAATATAACTTGAATATTGCTCTAAGGCTTCCCTTCGTGAGAATAAAACATGAAAAAGTGCGGTAGCAGAAAATCTCGTATTTGTCCTTAATTCCAAATTGAGCTCCATCGTGATAGTAATTTTAAACTATAGGTTAATTAAAAACCTATAGAGCAAGTTATTTAAGAAAGGGTTTTGCTAACATACTACATGAAGGTAGTATATTAGCACCCTGCCCATTTTTTATTTCACATAAATATCCCTGCCACCTCAATAAGTGCTTAGCCCTTTTAGTCTTTTCACCCAAATTCTCACAATTCACTTAATGCTCTAAAAATTATATTTTCAAGACCCTCCCGCTAAATCACACCATTTACTGTACTAGATTGGCGGGGAAAAAGGGGAGCAAGCAATTAATCATTTTATCCATCTCTACCAGTTATGACTGATACAAGCTTGGAGCAACAGCTTGCATATAGCCTTTTTTGCCCTGTTCCTTAAAAATTCACATATTTTCTCTACGTGAAACCAGATAACCAATAACAAAAGACCAGTGCTAGCTTATACCAAAGGAAAAAATAAAGTTTAACAAAGGCCTGCACTAACAACTCAACCATGGCAGTTTAGCTCATAACTCAATTACTACTGAAGAAACTTCAGAAAGTCACTAATTATGTTGTATACTCATAATGCATACAAACTGAAGTAATCAATTTTGAATAGAAATATTCTTTATTACATGTAAAAACTGGTTTAGATGTACAAGAGGAGGGGACTTCAAGCCTAACCTCCAATATTACTTTTGGTATAAGAGAACATCCTCTCTTACAAAATTTCAAGAATAAGCTACTGGTTTCTAAAGCCAAATTCATGAAGGAGAATCTCCTCATTGTAGAATTTTTAAGTGCTATAAATCTAAAAATTTCTTGAGCTTCAAACATATCAAACTTTTCAGAAATCATGCCTTCCAGCTACTATCCATCTTCAATCACATAGAACTGACTTCTATGCTGCAAAAGAAAAGAGTTACACCCATCTAGTTATTTATCCATCAAATTATGAACATGAAACATCCTAATTCCCAATTGTAAATTGTAGGAAGTAATTAAAAATCTAAACAATCTAAGGAAATTAAGTTGACTTACAATTTAGTGAAATACGCCTCCAACCTTCACCCTTCTTATACTTTCTGTCATCCATAGGGAAGCAAGAAGAAGAAAACAGAACAGATCTGCGTCTTGAAGCAAATATTCAAAATATAATTTTTAGGACATTATTTGAAGCGGTACTGAACTAGAAGATTACCTCAAAAAATGGTAATACAAATTCACACAACTCCAAATCCCATAATAGTTTGTCTTAGGAAGAGAAAGAATAAAAACCATAAGAGAGAAGAGAAGGGGCGTGGACGGAGGATGAACTTGATGGGGAAAGAACATGACTTGGCTTTAGTGTTTTATGTGGAAGGACAAAAATAGCCTAAAAGTGCTAAGCACTTATCTGGAAAGAACGTGACTTGACTTTGGGTGAAAAGACTAAAAGGGCTAAGCACTTATTGAGGTGGCAGGGATATTTATGTGAAATAAAAAATGGGTAGGGTGCTAATATACTACCTTCATGTAGTATGTTAGCAAAACCCTTTAAGAAAATAGGGGAAATAAAGAAAGAATAAACTTATTTTTTTAAAATTACCACAAAAAAAAAGACTTAATTTTTGACTACACTACTCTCTATGCTGATCTCCTTAGTACTTAGAAGCTACATTGACGTTTCCTCGAATTATCTGATTATTGTTATTTTAAGTCATTGAGATGAGCAAAAGAATTATCCTTTAATTAAGCAATCTCTCTTTAATTGCACCTTAAATATAGTACACTTTTTTATGTCTCCACTACTATTATTTAAATTTTAGAATATTAAAATACTATAATGGTTATTCAAATCTTTCCACAACCCAAGTCAACTTTCAATTATTTAACTTTGTTAAATTTTCACTTTGTAGATCCTTTTGCAATAAAATATTTTTTAATGTCTTGGCGGGGAATTGACCCCATTCTTAATAGTTCAAATTTCCCCTTAAAAAACTAAGGGAAATAAGGGACTCAAGCATTCAACACAAAGTCCCACTAATTAATAAAGAGTGGAATATCTCAAAAGTTCTTTCAAAATAAATTAATTTGAGTCACGAAGTAGAAATCTACATCTACAATAGTTTCAAATCCAAGTTACTTATTCACTGTACTAAAAATAAATGCTCATTTTTACTTGTCCAATTTAAAAAAATAAATAAATAATTTATCATTTTATATTATTTTGTCCTTCGTATTAAGTACTCCCTCCGGTCTACTGTCACGACCCAGATTTCCCACCATCGGGAGTCATGATGGCACCTACTAATGGAAGCTAGGCAAGCCAACTCTTACTTACATTTTCATTGGTTACAACTTTCTTTTTAAAACAATTAATAAACTTCTGTAATTACAGCGAAATAAATAAATTTAGCGGAAGACTTAATAATTTTACTAGATACGATACAAAAACCCAAACATGATACACTACCCAAGAACTGGTGTCACAATACTCACGAACTTCTAAGAATAATACACATAACCATATGAAAGAAATATAAACTGTTTACCTCGAATACATGAGATAACAGACTGAAAAGTAAAGATAGAGGAGACAACGGGTCCTGCGTACGCCTCCATGACTACCTCGAAGTCTCGGTGACCGGAATATCAACAATCGCACTACTGTCGATGTTGCTGTCCGAAACTTGTATCTTGCCAAAAAGAGCGCAGAGTGTAGCATCAGCACAACCGACCCCATGTGCTGGTAAATGCCTGGCCTATCCCGGCAAAGTAGTGACAAGGCTAGGACCAGACACCCACATAAAATTGTGCAGTTAAAAATATATACATATAAGACAACATAAGCGAAAACATTATTGAACATTTATAAGGAAAAGAATATGCTCTAGAGTAGCAACCAACAATATAATATCAGAAATAATATGAACAATGGAATAAAATTCACTTTCATGTCTTAATTCATTTTCATTTCGTATCTTGTGGTAGGCGTACCACTCGCTCCTAATTTAATAATAGGCTACCGGCAACCATGGCCAATGCCAACAATCATATAACTTTGTGGTCGGCGTAGCACTCGCTCCCATTTCATATAGACTACCGGCAATTGTGGCCAATGCCAACAATCATATAAACTTTGTGGTCGGCGTACCACTCGCTCCCATTTTATATAGGCTACCGGCAACTATGGCCAATGCCAATAATCATATAAATTGTGGTAGGCGTACCACTCACTCCCATTTTATAATATATAAGTGGTCGGCGTGCCACACGATCCCTTGTTCTTATATGTATAAGTGGTCGGCGTACCACAAGATCCCATTTCTTTATATATAGGTTATCGGCGTGCCACACGATCCCATTTTATTATATGTATATCTACCTGTATAAAACCAATAATTCTTCAATCAACAACATATATATTACCGGTGTAAAACCAATAATTATGTAATTCGACAACATTTATATTACCGGAATAAAATTAATAAATAATAATTAATCAAAAATATATGTATATTATCGGTGAGAAACCAATAATAATTAATCAGCAATATATGCATATTACCGGGGTAAAACCAATAATCTTTCATCAACAATTTATATATATTATCGGTATGAAACCAATAACAATTCTTTTCATATAATCACATAAGATTAATACGAATTTAATCCATTTAAGACCCACTGTTATGCTCGACCCTCAACGTATAGATACTCGTCACCATGCCAATACGTCGGACTCTACACATAATAATTAGCACATAAACTCAACTCCTATTCCCTCAAGCTAGGATAGATCAAAAACTTACCTCGAAAGTTTACGGTCAATTCAATCCTTAGCAATGCCATTTCCTTTCGAATTTAGATCCAATTCAATCGTATCTATACACAATTGATTTAATATCATCAATACTACTCAACAAACTAGTTTAAATGACCAAATATAATTATTCCAACATTATGCCCGGAATAGTAAAAATCGACCCCGGGCCCACGTGGTCAAAACACAAGTTTCGAACCAAAATAAATTCACCCATTCATCCACGAGTTCAAATATGTATTTTTTTCTTAAGTTCGACCCCAAAATGAGGTCTAGATCGCAAATTCTTTGAAAAACCAAACTCTACCCAATTCTCAAATTTTCTTCCTATTTTCACATGTTTAGGCCAAAAAATTCGAATAATATTGATGGAATATGAAGAAAATGAGTCAAGAATCACTGACCTAAAAAAGATGTTGAGAAGAGAGAGATTGAGAAATGGGATTTTTATCCCGTTTCTGTTCTGTTTCAGAACTTAAATCACTGGGCAGAAAAATTGCTCTATGCGATCGCAAGGCCTGGGATGCAATTGCATAGAAGAAAATAAAAGGGCTAAAATTTGCTCTATGCGATCGTAGGGGAAGGAATGCGATCGCATAAAAGAAAAATGAGGGGGCTGAACTTTGCTCTATGCCATCGCAGGGCCTGGGATGCGATCGCATAGAAGAATTTCTGGGCCTCAACATTTACTCTATGCGATAGCGAAGGAAGCTGTGCGATCGCATAGAAGGAACAGACAAAGCTATGCGATCGCAAGGCTATTATTGCGATCGCATAGAATAAAAATAGGCAACAAAAATTTTACTCTATGCGATCGCATGGGCTTCTATGCGATCACATAGAGTAACGTACTAGATACCAGCAGACAGCAAAATACCAGATTTTTCTAAGTCTAAAACATCTCGTTACCTATCCGAAACTCACCCGAGCCCTCGGGGCTCTAAACCAAATATGTACACTAACTCAAAAATATCATACGAACTTGATCGAGCGATCAAATCGTCAAAATAACATCAACATCAATGAATTGAGCCTTAAAACTCAAAAAATCTTTCAAAATTTCATTACTTCCAAATTTTCCAATTTAAGGCCAAAACACGTCAAACGACGTATGTTTTCAACCAAACTTTACAGGAAGCATTTAACCAACATATATGACTTGTACCGGGCGTCAGAACCAAAATACGAGCCCCATACCATTACTTTTTAATCAAATTTTAGTTTCATTTTCGTTAAAATTTTCAGAAAATAATTTAACAGAAAAATTCTTTTACCGGGGTTCTAGACCTCGGATTTTGATTCCGGGCATATGCCCGAGTTCCATATTTTTCTACGAATTTTTTGAGACCGTAAAATCATGGGTCCCGGTCCGTTTACCAAGAATGTTGACCAAAGTCAACCATATCAATATTAATATCAAAATTCTTCAGATTTTTCACATAATTCATATATTTCAACATAAAAATATTTTCCAGCTTCGCGCCTAGAGTGCGTACGCAAATTGAGGTGACTATAAATGGGGTTTTCAAGGCCTCAAAAGCTCAAAATGATTAAGAAAATAAGTGATGACCCTTTGGGTCGTCACATTCTCCACCTCTAAAATAACCGTTCGTCCTCGAACGGACAAAAGAAAGAAGTACCTGAGTTAGGGGATAGATGAGGATAGTGGCTCCGCATGTCAGACTTAGACTCCCAGGTTGATGCCTCGGGAGGATGACCTCTCCACTGAACTCGCACAGAAGGAAAACTCTTCGACCTCCACTGTCGAACCTGCTGGTCTAGAATAGCTACCGGCTCCTCCTCATAAGATAGATCCTTGTCCAATTGGACAATGCTGAAATCTAACACGTGCGATGGATCGACGTGATATTTTCGGAGCATGGATACATGGAATACTGGACACACAACTGACAAGCTAGGTGGAAATCCAAGCTTATATGCCACCTCTCCCACACGATCAAGAACCTCGAATGGGCCAATAAACCTAGGGCTAAGTTTGCTCTTCTTTCCAAATCTAATCACGCCCTTCATAGGCGAAACTCGGAGCAATACTCGCTCCCCAACCATGAATGCTATATCTCGAACCTTGAGATCTGCATAGCTCTTTTGCCTGGACTGAGTTGTACGAAAGCCTATCTTGAATGATCTCGACCTTATCTAAGGCCTCCTGAACTAGATCCGTACCCAACAAACAAGCTTCTCCCGGTTCAAACCATCCAACCGGAGAGCAACACCACCTACCATACAAGGCTTCATAAGGAGCCATGTGAATGCTAGATTGATAGCTATTATTATAAGCAAACACTATCAAAGGCAGGAATTGATCCCATGAAATTCCAAAATCAATAACACACGCTCGAAGCATATCCTCCAATATCTGAATAGTCCTTTCAGACTGACCGCCCGTATAGGGATGAAAGGATGTACTTAGCTGGACTTGGGTGCCCAACTCTCGTTGAACCGCCTTCCAAAAATGCGAGGTAACTGCGTACCTCGATCTGAAATGATAGAGATAGGCACACGATGAAGGCGAACAATCTCCATAACATAAATCCCAGCTAATCTCTCGGACGAATAGCTAGTGGCAACCGGAATAAAATGAGCTGACTTGGTAAACCTATCAACAATAACCCAAATAGCATCAAACTTCTTCCGAGTCATCGAAAATCCAGAAACGAAGTCCATAGTGATCCGCTCCCACTTCCATTCAGGAAGCTCAATTCTTTGAAATACACCAGCAGGTCTTTGATGCTTATATTTAACCCGTTGACAATTCAAACACCGTGACACATGTGCCACAAAATTCTTCTTTATTCTAAATCACCAATAATGTTACCGGAGATCCCGATACATCTTTGCTGCGCCTGGATGAATAGAATACCGCGAACTGTGAGATTCCTCTAGAATCAATTCTCGAAGTCTATCAACATTCGGCACACAAATTCGCCATTTCAATCTCAAAACTCCATCAGCATCTAAGGTGACATGTTTGACACCTCCTCACTAAACCGTGTCTTTAAGGACACATAAATGAGGATCAACAAATTGTCGATCACGGATACGCTCCAATAATGAAGAGCGAGTGACCGTTCAAGATAGCACTCAACTAGGCTCAGAAATATCCAACCTCACAAATTGGTTGGCTAAGGACTGAACATCCAAAGCAAGCGGCCTCTAATTGACTGGAATATAAGCAAGACTGCCCATACTGGCCGACTTCCTACTCAAAGTGTCGGCCACCACGTTTGCCTTTCCCGGATGATATAAAATGGTGACATCATAATTTTTCAGCAATTCTAGCCACCTTCTCTGCCTCAAATTCAACTCCTTCTGTTTAAACAGATATTGAAGACTCTTATGATCGGTGTATACTTCATATAACACTCCATACAAATAATGTCTCCAGTTCTTCAACGCGTGAACAATCGCCGCCAGTTCCAGGCCATGAACTGGATAATTCTTTTCATGAATCTTCAATTGCCTTGAAGCATAGGCAATAACCTTGCCATCCTACATCAACACTACACCAAGCCCAATACGGGAAGCATCACAATAAACAATATAAGGTCCCGTACCTGTGGGTAAAACCAATATCGGTGCTGTGGTCAAGGCGGTCTTGAGCTTCTGAAAGCTCACCTCACATTCATCTAACCATTCAAACTGAACACCTTTCTGCGTCAATCTGGTCATTGGGGTTTTAATAGATGAAAACCCCTCCACGAATCGCCGATAATAACCAGTTAATCCCAAGAAACTTCAAATCTCTGTGGCTGATGTCGGTCTAGGCCAGTTCTTGACTACCTCAATCTTCTTTGGATCAACCTAAATACCTGCTGCCTTCACAATATGACCCACGAATGCAACAGAACTTAACTAAAATTCACACTTTGAAAATTTTGCATATAGCTGGCTATTTTTCAGAGTCTGCAGAGCCATTCTGAGATGCGACGCATGCTCTTCCTGACTGCAGGAGTATATTAATATATCATCAATGAAGACTATTAAAACAAGTCTAACTAAGGCCGGAACACTTGATTCATCAATTCCATAAAAGCTGCTTGGGCATTTGTCAACCCAAAAGACATGACCATGAATTCGTAATGTCCGCACCGAGTGCGGAATGTTGTCTTAGGGACATTAGATGCCCTAATCTTCAGCTGATGATAGCCAGATCTCAAATCTATTTTCAAAAAGACCTTGGCACCCTGAAGCTGATCAAATAAATCATCAATTCGTGGGAATGAATATTTATTTTTGATAGTCACCTTGTTCAACTGCCGATAATCAATGCACATTCTCATCGAACTATCTTTCTTCTTTACAAATAATACCGGCTCGCCCCACGACGAAACACCAGGTCTAAAAAAACCCTTTTCTAGTAAATCCTGCAACCGCTCCTTCAATTATTTTAACTCTGGCGGAGACATACGATATGGGGGAATAGAAATGGGATGAGTGCCTGGAGCCAAGTCAATGCAAAAACCAATATCCCTGTCGGGTGGCATACCCGGCAGGTCTGAAGGAAACACTTCGGGAAACTCACGGACCACGGACACAGAGTCAATACAAGAAACCTCAACACTGGAATCACGGACATAGGCTAAATAAGCCAAATACCCTTTTTAACCATACGCCGAGCCTTAACATAAGAAATAACATTACGGCTAGTATGACCAGAAATTCATTTCCACTATATACGAGGCAAATTCGGCAGAGCTAAGGTCAGAGTCTTGGCATGGCAATCCAAGATAATATGATATGGAGATAACCAGTCCATACCTAATATAATATCGAAGTACACCATATTTAAGAGTAATAAATCAGCACGGGTCTCAAGACCCTCAATAACCACAATACATGACTGATGAACTCAATCAACCATAATAGCATCACCTACTGGTGTAGACACATGAATAGGAACACTCGGTGGATCAATAGGCTGAACCAAGTACGGTGAAAAATAGGAAGACACGTACGAATATGTAAACTGGGGGTATAATAGCTCTCAAGTATTTCTAATAAAATTCAGAATTGGTACCTGTAATGTCTGCACCTGAGGACTCAGTCCCTGGCATGTCTCTAGTGACCTGAGGTCCACCTCTAAGACCTCTACCTCCACCTCTAACACCTCTGCCACCACCTCTAGCAGGCTGGGCAGGCTGTGGAGCAACTGGGGCCTAAATCCTAGCACGAGAATCCTGTTATTGCGACTGAGCACCTCTCAATCTTTGGCAATGTCTCCTGATGCGACTAAAATCTCCACACTCATAACACCTATGCGAATAATGCAACTGAGGAACTGGGACTATCCCGGTCGACCTAAACAACTACTTGAAACACCTTGAGTGACAGGGAAGGCTGACTGAAAGGGCCCGGGAACACGACTGCAGCCATATTCACCTCTACCTCCAGACGAGGTACCACTGAATTTACCTACATGGCGGGGCCTCTTTTCAGTCCTACGTTCGCCTCCTTATGGCAGAACCACCTCAACTTCACGGCCCACATTGGTTGCCTCCTGAAATGTGGCCTTACTCACGGCCTGAGCCGTTACGTCTGGCTGAACTATCACAACTGGCAGAACCCTTGGAAGTAAACATGCTCGAACGATACTTTCCAGAAAGCCTACCAATTGGACCAGAGCGTCCTGAAGAACTGAGATAGAAATAAACCCTTATAGGACTTGAGTTGGGCCTACTGGAACTACTAGGGTTAGAACCTCTTCCTCAACATGAATCTGAGGTTCTTCCACTGGTGCTGTTGCTCGGGGCTGAGCTTTGCCCCTGCCTCGGCCTCTAGGACAACCTCGTCCTCGGCCTCTGCCCCTAGCGGGAGTTGCTGCCGGGGCCTCAGGTTGTTGGTCATTAGATAAGGAAGCGCGTGTTCTTGCCATATGCGGAAGAACAGAGTAGAAATTCAATTAGAGTTTGAAGAACAAATTTGCACGATATGAAAGAATGAAGGTGAAAATTTTCCGAACTTTGTAGCCTCTAAGGGATAAATACAGACGTGTTAATACCGATCCCCTAGACCCTACTAAGGTTGTTCATGAGTTGTGAGACTTGTGCAACCTATAGCTCTGATAGCAACTTGTCACGATCCGGATTTCCCACCATTGTGAGTCATGACGGCGCCTACTAATGGAAGCTAGGCAAGCCAACTCTTACTTACATTTCCATTGGTTACAACTATCTTTTTAAAACATTTAATAAAATTATGTAATTATATCGGAATAAATAAATTTAGCGAAAGACTTAACAAATTTTACTAGATACGATACAAAAACCCAAACACGATACACTACCCAAGAACTGGTGTCACAATACTCACGAACTTCTTAGAATAATACACATAACTATCAGAAAGAAATATAAACTGTTTATCTCGAATACATGAGATAACAGACTGAAAAGTAAAGATAGAGGAGACAACGGGTCCTGCGAACGCCTGTAAGACTACCTTGAAGTTTCGATGACCGGAATATCAACAATTGCACTATTGTCGCTGCAACTGTCCGAAACTTGTATCTGCGCAAAAAAAGCACATAGTGTAGCATCAGCACAACCGACCCCATGTGTTGGTAAGTGTTTGGCCTATCTCGGCGAAGTAATGACAAGGCTAGGACCAGACACCTACATAAACCTGTGCAGTTAAAAATATATACATATACGACAAAATAACCTTAAACATTATTGAACATTTATAAGGAAAAGAACATGATGTAGAGTAGCTGCCAAAAATATAATATCAGAAATAATATGAACAATGGAATAAAATTCACTTTCATGTCTCAATTCATTTTCATTTCGTATCTTGTGATAGGCGTACCACTCGCTCCCAATTTAATAATAGGCTACCGGCAACCATGACCAATGGCAACAATCATATAACTTTGTGGTCGGCGTACCACTTGCTCCCATTTCATATAGACTACCAACAACTTTGGCTAATGCCAACAATCATATAAAATTTATGGTCGGGGTACCACTTGCTCCCATTTCATATAGGCTACCGGCAACTATGGCCAATGCCAACAATCATATAAACTATGGTAGGCGTATGACTCGCTCCCATTTTATAATATATAAGTGGTAGGCGTGCCACACGATCCCTTGCTATTATATGTATAAGTGGTCGGCGTGCCACACGATCCCATTTCTTTATATATAGGTGGTCGGCGTGCCACACGATCCCATTTTATTATATGTATATATTACCAGTATAAAATCAATAATTCTTCAATCAACAATATATATATTACTGGTGTAAAACCAGTAATTTTATAATTCGACAACATTTATATTACCGGCATAAAACCAATAAATAATAATTAATCAACAATATATGTGTATTACCGGTGAGAAACCAATAATAATTAATCAACAATATATTCATATTATCGGGGTGAAACCAATAATCTTTAATCAACAACTTATATATATTACCGGTATGTAACCAATAATAATTCCTTTCATATAATCACATAAGATTAATAGGAATTTAATCCATTTAAGATCCACGGTCATGCTCGACCCCAAACGTATAGATACTCATCACAATGCCTATACGTCGGACTCCACACATAACAATTAGCACATAAACTCAACTCATATTCCCTCAAGCTAGGATAGATCAAACACTTACCTCGAAAGTTTACGGCCAATTCAATCCTTAGCAATGCCCTTTCCTTTCGAATTTAGCTCCAATTCAATCGTATCTACACACAATTGATTTAATATCATCAATACTACTCAACAAACTAGTTTAAATGCCCAAATATAATTTTTCCAACATTCTGTCCGGAATAGTAAAAATCGACCCCGGGCCCACATGGTCAAATACGAGGTTCGAACCAAAATAAATTGAATCATTCATCCATGAGTTAAAATATGTAATTTGTTCTTAAGTTCGACCCCAAAATGAGGTTTGCTCGCAAATTCGTTGAAAAATCTAACTCTACCCAATTCTCAAATTTTTTACCTATTTTCACATGTTTAGGCCCAAGAATTCGAATAATATTGATGGAATATGAAGAAAATGAGTCAAGAATCACTTACCCAACAAGTTTGATGAAGAATTGCCCAAGAATCGCCCAAAAAGCTGTGGAGAAGAGAGAGTTTGAGAAATGAGATTTTGATCCCGTTTCTGTTCTGTTTCAGAACTTAAATCACTGGGCAAAAAAATTGCTCTATGCGATCGCAGGGCCTGGGATGCGATCGCATAGAAGAAAATAAAGGGGCTAAAATTTGCTCTATGCGATCGCAGGGGAAGGAAAGCAATCGTATAGAAGAAAAATGAGGGGGCTGAACTTTGCTCTATGCGATCGCAGGGCCTGAGATGCGATCGCATAGAAGAATTTCTGGGCCTCAACATTTACTCTATGCGACCGCGAAGGAAGCTGTGCGATCGCATAGAAGGAACAGACAAAGCTATGCGATCGCATGGCTATTATTGCGATCGCATAGAACAAAAATGGGCAACAAAAATTTTACTCTATGCGATCGCAGGGGCTTCTATTCGATCGCATAGAGTAACGTACCAGATACCAGCAGACAGCAAAATACCAGATTTTTCTAAGTCCAAAACATCTTGTTACCTATTCGAAACTCACCCGAGCACTCGGGGCTCTAAACCAAATATGTACACTGACTCAAAAATATCATACGAACTTGCTCGAGCGATCAAATCACCAAAATAACATCAAAATCAATGAATTGAGCCTTAAAACTCAATAAATCTTTCAAAATTTCATAATTTCTAAATTTTCCAATTTAAGGCCGAAACACGTCAAACGACGTCCGTTTTTAACCAAACTTTACAGAAAGCGCTTAACCAACATATATGACTTGTACCGGGCGTCGGAACCAAAATACAAGCCCGATACCATTACTTTTTAATCAAATCCAGTTTCATTTTCCTTAAATATTTTTAGAAAACAATTTAACAGAAAAATTCTTTTACCGGGGTTCTAGACCTCAGATTTTGATTCCGAGCATACGTCAGAGTTCCATATTTTTCTACGGATTTTCCGAGACCGTCAAATCATGGGTCCGGATCCGTTTACCAAGAATATTGTCCAAAGTCAACCATATCAACATTAATATCAAAATTCTTCAAATTTTTCACATAATTCATATATTTCAACATAAAAAAATTTTCGACTTCGTGCCGGACTGTGCACGTAAATTGAAGCGACTATAAATGAGGTTTTCAAGGCCTCAAAAGCTCAAAATGATTACGAAAACACATCTACTCTAATTAATTTTTGGTACTTTCACATTTATTAAGGAATTCACCTTTTAGCATTAATTAATAATGAGATTTACCATATTAACCCCAATTTAATCATTGATAGTGTAACAAATATCTCTAGGCTCTTTACTCCTAGGGCAACTTAGAAAAAATGAAGTTACTTCCTTCTTGATATCTAAAAAAGTCAAATATTTGGAACACGAAAAAAGGTCCTTAACTTTGCTAGCCCAAAATGTTGATGATTTTAATCATGTTATTGATTAAGTCAAATTATAATGATTTATGACAAACAAGTTGTTTGCTAATCACCACTAATTAAGCACTAGCCATTAACCTTGCAAAACAATTTCCCTGGCCATTTTTACCTCTCACTTTAGGTAAAAGAAAAAAATTATGAAATTAACATAATATGTTTAGAACCACATGAATCAAAGGATTCTTTTGGTAATATTATAAACACGGTTAATTTAAAATCATAAGATTCAAAAAAATACTTAATATTATACGCTTTAGTCCAATCAAACTAAAGCAATCCGTTTCAACTTAGTTGATGGGGAAAACATTTACATAGGGATTATTACAATCCGAAAATCTCGTCAAAATAGCACGGGCTAGTCATTTGCTGGGATCGTAATCAAAAAATAGTCATTATTTGCGAGATCATTGAAAAATCTTTTACTGAAACACAAAAAATTCCAAAATAATATGCTAGATTATGGAGTTCCTACCTATAAACTTTCAGCATAATATGTTGGAACTACATAACACAGAAAGTTCCAGCATAACATATGGGATTATGTATTCCTACATATAAACTTCCAGCATATTATAATGGAACTCCAGCATATTATAAAATTTCAGCATATACTGGAAGCTCATATGTAAAAATTCAGACTCGAGCATATTATACTAAAATATTTTCGAACTTTTAACAATATTTTTATTCAAATTTTATCTTTATCTGAAAAGTAACTAAAATTCGATTACTTTTAAAATTGTAACTATTTTTTAGTTATCAGTAATAAATCTAAATTGACCCGAAAATCTCTTTCTATGCTATAAGCTTTTGAAACTACTTGCCTAGGATACCCAACCTAATGAGTTCTTCATCATAAACATTGATACAAATTTGGCCAATAGCCAATAGCCACCGACAGTCATAATTGTGCCACGTTTCGAACACTCAATCAAAAAGAGACAATAATACTCTAAAGAAAAAGAAAAGCCTTTGATTTTTGGCCTTTTAGATTGTTCATTTAAATAGTGGTCCAAGCAACAAAAAAATTTGGCACTTTGGGTTCAAGTGGGAAGAGTTGAAGAATCATCCATAGAAATTTGGAAAAAAAAAAACCTTTGAAATTTTGAGTGGACTAAATAGAAACTTGCCATTGTGCTTCAATAGAACAAATTGAGGTCCTTAACATATTTTATGTTATCAAATAACTCTTTTATATTTTCTATTAATTACATATTGTCAAATATTTTTATAACAGTATTATTTATTTCGATAAATTTTTGACTGCTAGAGCAAAATACTATTATAGTAAATATATAATATAAGATAGAGATAATACATAAAGTACCCATTAAACTTGTCCGAAAAAACTATTTATACACTTAAACTTTACGAGCGACCTTTTACCCCACTATTCTAAACTTAAGTGAATTTAATACCCCTCGGCGCAAAATGCACAGTTCACGTTGTAGCTGCGCATGAAATAAAAAAAAACTTAAAACTAATTTAGTGGTCTAGATGTCACTTTCTAATAAGATATTATAACTAATTAACTTAATATTATTTTTTTCTCTTTTATTTTTCGATTTTTCTTTTTTAACATGAAAATACTATGTTAAAAAAAAATTTTAATCTATTTTTACAAAATTTATTTTCCAGTTTTTACAAAGGGAAAATCTTTAAAAATTTAAAAAACCGAAGAAAAAAAATATTTTTCAAAAAACAAAAATATTTTGTTAGAAGTATTTTTTTCAGTTTTTTAAAAACGAAAATATTTTGTTAAAACTATTTTTTTCAGTTTTTACTATTTTTCAGATTTTACAAAAAAAACAATTTTTGATAAAAAGAAAACATTTTTTTAAGTTTGTACAATTTGTTATACAAAAAAATTTCGGTATCCAAACTGAGTAAATACAATTTTTTCTGTTTTTAAACTGAGTAGATACTGAAAGTTTTTGCAAAACAAATCGTAAAAACTTATAAAAATAGTTTTTTTAACAAAATATTTTAAATTTTTAAAAACTGAAGAAAAAATTCCAGCAAAGTATTTTGTTTTTGAAAAATGTTATTTTTTCAGTTTTTAATGATTTTCTTTTTTGTAAAAACTGATTTTTTTTCTGAAAACAAAAAAAATTAATTTCAGTTTTAACAAAATATTTTTGTTTTTTAGAAACTGAAAAAATTATTTTCAACAAAATATTTTCGTTTTTAAAAAAATATATTTTTTATTTTTTTATTTTTTTTTGAAAAAAAATTGTTTTGTAAAAGCTGGGAAAACTTATTTGTAAAAAAAGATTTGTTTTTTTGTTTTTTAAACATAATATTTTTGTTTTTTAAAAACTAAAATTTAAAAAAAAAAAACCTGAAAATAGGGGACTTTATGGCGCGTGTAAACATAGCCACCACAAGACTTGATTCAGTTTTTTAAGGGGGGTATTAAATTTACTTATGTTTAGAATAGTGGGGTAAAATGTCGCCCGTAAAATTTAGTTGTGTAAATAATTTTTTCGAACAAATTTGATGGGCACTTTATATATTATCTCTATAAGATAACATGAAAGTTGGTTCTAGAATAAACTTGGCCATTAAAGGAAAATACTGTGATCAAATAACTCTTTTATACTATTTCTTATCATAATCACAAATACAGTCAAATTTGTCTATAAAAATATCGTTTATTTCATATCTTTTGGCTACTATACGAAAAATTGTTATTATATACAATATAAGATAACATGAAATTTAGTTCTAAAATGAACTTGGCCAGTATAACGAAATACTGTTATAAAGGAAAGCTGTTATAGAGAGGTTTGATCTCATTTGTTTGCATTTAATAGAGGTCTGAATCATAATCATCCAGATTTCAGATATAAAGTGCATTTGTTTTAAAGTCTGAATCTTAATTATTCAGATCTAAATCATTAAGTGTGTTTATTTTTTTATTTCACAACCATTTAATGAGTCGTAATAGCTCTCTATGATTGAGATCTATAACAGAGACTTAATTTAATTAAGATGTTACCACATATTCACTATTATCTGTCGTCACCATCTATCATTATCAACTACCACCATTCACCACGATCACGACCACGCTACCATCATCCTTAATCATAGCCGCCACCATTATCGACCATCACTACCCACTATTCTCATCACTCCGACCACCATCATTCTCCCCCACAATCAACACTCATCCAACTCAACTGACACAACTAACCACCCTATCACCATCAACAACCACAGTCAACACTGCTCATCATTATAACCTACCACCACCCATCCACCACCTTCCTCAATCACAACTACTACCGCCACCTGCCATTATTAACTATCATCAACCACCGCTATCATCCACAATCATATTCGTCACCACTACCAATTACTATTATCTACTAGCATGAACCATCATCATCAACCAAAACTACCACCAACCACTGCCTCCAGTCGGCATTCACCCGTTAGTCATCACCACCAACTATCATATTTTTACAAACTATATATTTTATTGATAGAATATTAGATAAGTTATTTCATAAGAGTTTTATGTTTATTTATATTTAAATAAAGATAAACTTTATATATTCAGATGTTAAAAATTAATTAGTCTTAATTATTTCTATTCAGATCTTAATACACGTTTTAATATATTGAAATGTGTATTTAAATTAGGGTGTGCTACTCTTAATACACAGCTTAATAATCTTAATACAATTTGATTACCAAAACTGGTATAGTAAGATTTTAGAATGTGTTTGATATGAGTATGAAAAATATTCTTTAACTAAAATATTAAGATTACGTAAAAGTTGTATTTGTTCACTATCCATTTCCAAAATGAGGAAATTAAGCTTTTCAAGTTTTGAAAACTCCAGGAGGCACTGTAACAATTTCTGAAACTTCATGAACCTAAGAGTAATTCCAGTAGTCTGGACCAATGGTGACAGTTCAATATTGTCTTATGGGTCAAAGAAATCTAACTAAAAAGCAAAATACTAAAAAAAATGTGGGTATTGTTTTATCTAGTACGTGGATGTTGTATTTTCTGAACTGTTTTTAAATATTTGGACTGAACTGCAATTGCATTATTTTTGGATGTATGGAATTTCTTATTCTAAGTTGAAGTCATCAATCATACAAAACTACAAAATTTAATTTCTGTCCCACTTTGGTTCAAATAATTGAGAATCTTGAAGATTTTATATGGCTTCCCCTACATGAGAAAACTCAAAGAAGTTATAGAAGAAAAAAAATCCTAAAGTAGCCGTCCCATTTTATATTCTTTTTTTAAATATTCATGCTAAACATTTATAATATATTATTTTAAAGGAATTTTTACCAACGTTAGCACCTTATTTATTTTAAATAAATATCATTTATAAAAGTTATACCTTATAGTTACCTTTTAAAGTTTATAGCAAAATATTTAATTTTAGTTATCTCCTAGCCCTAAGTCACTAAATACATTATCAGTTACACTATTTTCTTTCTCTGTCTACTTTGATACATCCCATCAAATTTTCGATCTCCTCCTCCTCCCACCGAATTTGTGCTAAGGTATGAAAATTTTCCTATATCGTTTAGCAAAAGACAACTCGACACAATTAAGGAAGACAAAAGACCGACTAATTGAAATTACGATAATGGCCTCAAGAGGGGAAGGAATGTTGGAGAAGGGAAAGAGATGTTTGAAAATTGTATATTTCATGGTGGCGATGTTAGCGTCACTATTGGTATCAAGTGTGTTGATTTCGAGTTTCTTCTATTTAGGAATTTAGAGTTCTCTTCAACTTCATCAATTCAGGGCAATTCCATGTCGCCTTTATTTTTGTTTTGTCTTTATTTTCATTGTACTTTAATATATCTCATTGTATTTCATGTATTTTATTATATTCTTTATCTTCTTTTTTTTCATTGTATTTTAATGTATCCCGCTATATTTTACGTATTTCACCGTACTCACTGTCCCACTAAATGCTATGAATGTATTCATACACTTTTTTAATTAATATAATTTATGTATTCAGATGTATTATATAATTTCTCTGAAGATTGCTATATTGTTTGGGTATTTTCAATTGAGAATCTTTTTTATAACTGAAAATACAAAATTTATGTGTTATAATTGAGTTTGTTGAGTTATATTAGGAGTATATTATGTTAATTGATTCACTTTTCGTTTTAAAAATAGTGTAATTCCTTATTTCACGCCGTGAATACAGTACAATAATCTGTCCAGTTGTAATCTCATGTTTCACTCCATAAATACAGTCGAATATACTCGAATACAACAACTGATTGGCTGGACTTTCCTGCTTTACGCCTATTTTTACTACTGTATTCATGGATACAATAGCTTAAATACATCAAATACGATTTATAACAACATAAAATGTATCTATAATCCGTAATATAGTAAATAGTATCTATAGATGGCTAATTACTACTATAAGATAGTGCTTTATGAAAATTTTCCTTTTTTAAATGTGATATTATGTAAAGTTCTCCTTTTTTGGTTGGGTTCACTTATTCGGTGTTTGGTGTCTGGTACCCGCATAAGAGTCTGACTATATTTAGATGAAGAATTAACTCAAATAGCTGCTCTTCCAATCACTTAAACCAAAAATAGCCCGTGAAGGTATAATATATGTATTATATGTGTGTGCTTATGTATAATCTCTGTATATGCCAGAAAAAAAACAGTAAATATGACCCGCTACTCGTAAAGATAACTATTTAGATTTGTGCAACATTAGGTTCATTTAAGGGGAAAATGCTCCCTAACAAAAAAAATTCATACCCAATAGCCGTCCCATTTGAATTATTTATTGGTCCTAATGATGGACAAGTTATAAAATATACATTTTCAATTTAATTAATATGTTTTATGAAGATTTCATCTGACAAAAACCAACAGTATTTTGCCATGTTAGTATTGATATTATTTTTAAAGCCTATGGTTTAGATTTCAAATCAAATGCCGTACTTATCAAACTTCTAAATATTGATTTTGAGATATGACCATGATAGAACGTATAAGTAAAGACAAGAGTTTGATTTTATTTTCTTAGTTTTTGGGCAGAAGATTCTTTCTACCATGTTACAGAATTTTGTTACATTGTTCTAAAATGCTTAAATATATTTATGGAAGCGATTATTTTCAGAGGTTGAGCCAAAATTTTAAAGTTTATGGGTTTAATATTATAGTCCGATTAAGTTACTGAGTTCTTAATTAAAAATTCATACATATCGAATAAATTTTTAAGACAAATACATAATTTGAACCAAAACTGTTGAATTCGACTGACCTCATAATAAGTTGTATGCTAGCTGCATGAAGAATGGCTATGGGAATTTAATTTCTTTTATGTATCATGTGGAGTAGGAGCTATTATTCATTCCTTTCTCTTTTTCGAGCTCACTAACAAAAGTTACATTTAGTTTGTGTGTATTTGTGATCGTACCTAGCTAGGTAGTTCATCGGGAGCTTTTAGCTGGGAGCTTCGGAAAAGCACTAAGAACAAAGAAAAAGATAGTTTGATGCATAAAGTATTCATATTCATATATGATTTAGTACAACTTAAGCAGTCTATTACCAAATATAAGTATTAGTAACTGATATCTTTTTAGAGCCCATCTGGATTTATAAAAAAAAAAATCCTTTTTTTCAGTTTCTTTCTTGGAAACAATGTTTGGTTATTAAAATCATACAATTTTGCCAATCTCACTTGAAAAACATATTGAAAATGGGAAGGTTGCTAGAGTTTTGTTGCAAAATATGTGGAAAAAAATACATCCAAATATATTGTAAAAATTATAACCAAACACAACTTCATCTTCAGTTCAAATTTTAATGAAATTCAATATTTGAAAAAAATAATTAGAATTCATGTCCAAACGCTTACTTAAAATTTTTCTTCACCTATGCTAATTCTTAATCACAAGACTTGGTATAAGTATTAATTTAAAGTAAACTTACTCTTAAGTTCACAAGCATTTGGAATCTTTGTCACGACCCAAACCCGATCGTGATGGCGCCCAACACAACTGCTAGGCAAGCCCGACCATTTACACTCTCATCCCGAGCATGAAGCTCAAACCAATTACTTGAATATTATTATCAACAATAAAGTTAGAATCTTAATTGATAGATAGAAACTAAACTGAATAATCTCCCAAAGACCTGGGATCACGAGTTTAGAGCCTCTAAACAAAACTGGATAACAATATCTGAACGAAATACTCAAGTCTAAAAATATATATATATAAATAGAACTGAAATAGAAAGAGTAGTCAGGTCCTGCGAACGTCAAGCAGCAGCTACCTCAACAACTCTCATAAACTCTAGAACAAATACTGCTCAGCTAAACCTCCGGCGTACCTGAATCTGCACACAAAGGTGCAGGGAGTAGGGGCGAGTAATAAGCATATAAAAGTCTGAAGATAAGGAATCTACGAAATACCACAAAGTAAAGCTAAAACTAACAGTCCGACACCTTACCACAAACCAACAACAACAGCTAATAACAGCTAGCACAAGTAAATAACAATACATGAATACAATATAATGCAATGCACATGACCACTACGGCGCGTAGCCCGATCCATTTAACGTCGACGACGCTCACTGGGGGTGTGTACAGACTCCAGATGGGTTCCTTCAACCCAAGCGCAATATAATTATAACATTCGATGTGGTGTGCAGCCCGATCTATACTCAATCATAACATTCGCTGCAGCGTGCAGCCCGATCCATACTCAGTCCGCAATATGCATATGAGTCACATAACATATTCAATAAATTTTCCAATTTCTAATTAATTAAGAAGCCTATATTTTGGATATTTAACTTCAGGAAAAGTGACTTAGCATTTCATAACAGTGATTAAACACAGGACTGAGATCAATGATTATAAAAAGCATGTTATCACAATGATATTCATCCTCTGAGGATACTTGTCACGACCCTAGTTCACCAATTGTGAACATGTCGTGATGGCACCCAGTTCCCACGACTAGGTAAGCCTAACACGTTGCGGAATATACAAGTTATAAACACCTAAATAAGAAACAGCAGAAAAATAGCATAAAAAGATATGTAATCCATGCCGCTTGGCACATACATCCGTCACACAGTAAATAAAACACTACCAAGATCCGGAACCCCACGGTAACACAGACTAAAAGAGAATATACAACTGTGGCTCTATGTGTAAAGAGTATCTAACAACGAAATGAAGAAAAATGTCAACTAGTACTACTAGAATAGAAGGGAAGCCTCCAGATCCGCGGACGTAGCAGATCATACCTCGAAGTCTCCCAGAAAGCTGCAGAATCACCTAGCACGAGCCTGCTCTGATGTACCTGGATCTGCACAACAAAGGTGTGCAGAAGAGTAGCATGAGTACACCACGGCGGTACTCAGTAAGTGCCAAGCCTAACCTCGATGGAGTAGTGACAAGGAAGGTCAGGACCCTATTGAGAAAAACAATAATATGATGATGATAACAAAAATAACAGTTTAAATGATAATAATTTCCGAAATAACAACAATAAGATGATTACTGCAACTGTCTACAATTAAGCTAACAACAAATAACCAACTCAATAAAACAAATCCAGGACTCGTGGGAATTGAACCCACAGTCCCATTCTCAGTACCTCTGGGTCTCCGGGAATCGAACCCGCAGCCCATGTCTCAATAATATCTCAATAACTCGGGAATCGAACCCGTAGTCCCTACCAATAACTCGGGATCTCGGGAATCAAACCCGTAGTCCCTACCAATAACTTAGGATCTCGGGAATCGAACCCGTAGTCCACATCTCAATAAATCTCAGGATCTCCGGGAATCGAACCCGCAGTCCACATTTCAATAAATCTTCAGGATCTCCGGGAATCGAACCCGCAGTCCACATTTCAATAAATCTCAGGATCTCCGGGAATCGAACCCGCAGTCCACAACCACAACAAGTAAAGGAATACATAGAGAGAAGTATAATATGCTTAACGATAACTTCGCCGATAAACAGTGCCAGCGATTACCAAGAAAACTCAAGTAAGATCAATTAAGCAACTAGACAGTTAAATTCTATCTAATCATGCTTTTCTAACTACTACCGGGTAGGAATATCGAATTTAACAACTAAAAACAGGAATATCACTCATTGAACATTTTGAGTAAAGTATGTGTTCAACAACCAGCGCATGTACACGCCCGTCACCTCGCGTACAAGGCATTTAAAGTATCACATAATATCCTAGGGGTGAAAGTCCCCCACACGAAGTTAGACAAGCCACTTACCTCGACTCCGGTACAAAACCGCTATGAAACAACTCTCTTGCCCCGAATGTCGGCCTCCACAAGTGTAGAATCTGATAAAAATCAATAGAATCACATCAAAATAGGCCAATTGGGCATTACCTCAAAATAACTCAAAATACACCAAAACCCACAAGTTGCCAAAATCCGACTTTCAGTACGCTTATCGAAAAATTACGAAAGTTATATTTTCGGAACCCTTGTCTCAATACGAGTCTAAGCATATAAAGTTTATCAAATTCGGACTCCATTTGCCCACTCAAAACCTTGATTTTCTAAAGTTCAAGCCTAGGGTTAAATCTTCCATGAATCACCCCAAATTCCTCCATTTTCATGATATAATTGCATAATATTATCAATACTAATTATAGTTTAAGTCCTTAGTTGATTACCCGATGATTCCCTTTGAATTTCTCTTCAAAATCGCCCAAATCGCCTCTTAAGCCGAGACCCCAAATGTTGGAATGTTTCTGAAATTTTCTAACTTCTGATATAATTAACTCTCTGCGATTTCCGCTTCTGCGGACAAAATTCAACTCTTGCGAGCCCGTATATGCGACCAACTGGTCGCTTCTGCGATCCCAGGCCTAACTGGCCAATCCCGCTTCTGCGAGAAAAGGACCGCTTCCGCGCGTCCGCTTCCGCGATTGGACAACCGCTCATGCGAGAATTTCCGCTTCTGCGCACCAGATTCCGTTTCTGCGGACCCACCGAGGCGATAAATCCTCCGCTCCTGCGGATCCCCCTAATCCGCCTCTAGACCGCTTCTGCGTAACACCTTTCGCACCAGCGACACCGCCTCAGCGGAATAATACCCGCTTCGGCGAGCACAAGCGCTTCTGCGCTCCTCAGTCCGCTTCCGCGGGCTCGCCTCCGCGCCCATATTTCCGCAGGGGCGAAAATGACAGAACCAGAATACTTCAACCTGCAATTTCCATGTTTTCTCCCGTTTAACCATACGAAAACACCCCAAGGCCCACGGGACTCCAACGAAAACCACCAACATACTCCAAAACATGATACGAACTTATTCCAATCATAAAAACATGTCTAACAACATCAAAACCCATAATTCACATCGAATTCAAGCCTAAATTTCTTAAAACTTTCCGAATTGCACATTCGATCTAAAACCCGACCAAACGACGTCCGAATGACCCGAAACTTTGCGGACATATCCAAATTCACATAACGAAGCTACAGAAATTGTCGGAATTCCATTCCGACCCCGGATCAAAATCTCACCTATCGTTCGGATTCGCCAAAATTTCAACCTTCGGCATTTCAAGCCTAATTGAGCTACGGACCTCCAAAATACATTCCGAACGCGCTCCCAACCCCGAAATCACCCAACGGAGCTAATGGAACCATCGGATTTCCGTTCCGAGATCGTCTTAACACTGTTCCGGCTACGGACCATTTTCTAGCTTTAAAGCTCTCATTTAGGGACTAAGTGTCCCAAAATGCTCCAAATTTCGAAACCGACTCTCCCGGCAAACCCCAATAGTAGAAATGAACTTAGGGAAATAGTTAAATTGGGGATTGGGGTGTAATTTTCTAGAACGACCGGTCGGGTCGTTACATCTTCCCACACTTAAAAGATTCGTTCGTCCTCGAACGAGCATAGAAAACATACCTGGAGTAGTGAAAAGATGAGGGTACTGGCTGCGCATATCCTGCTCGGTCTCCCAAGTCGCCTCCTCGACCGGCTGGCCCCGCCACCGAACCTTTACCGAAGCGATGTTCTTTGACCTTAGCTTTCTGACCTGCCTGTCTAGAATGGCTACTGGCTCCTCAACATAAGACAGATCCTTGTCTAGCTGAACGGATGTGAAATCCAACACATGCGACGGGTCACCATGGTATCTCCGGAGCATGGAGACATGAAATACGGGGTGAACTCCGGCTAGGCTGGGAGGTAAGGCCAACTCATAAGCAACCTCCCCAACACGCCTCAAAATCTCAAAAGGGCCAATAAATCTAGGACTCAGCCTTCCTTTCTTCCCAAACCTCATAACGCCCTTCATGGGCGAGACTCGAAGAAGAACCCGCTCACCAACCATAAAAGCCACATCACGAACCTTCTTGTCCGCATAACTCTTCTGTCTACACTGGGCTGCACGAAGTCTGTCCTGGATCGCCTTGACCTTGTCCATAGCATCCTGAACCATATCAGTACCTAGCAACCTGGCCTCGCCCGGCTCGAACCAAACAATGGGAGACCTGCACCTCCTACCATATTGGGCCTCATACGGTGCCATCTGAATACTGGACTGGTAGCTATTGTTATAAGCAAACTCCGCCAGTGGCAGAAGTGATCCCATGAACCTCCAAACTCAATCACGCACGCACGGAGCATATCCTCCAAAAAACTGAATAGTGTGGTTAGATTGTCCATTCATCTGGGGGTGAAAGGCTGTGCTCAGCTCCACCCGAGTACCTAACTCCTGTTGTACGGCTCTCCAGAACCGTGAAGTGAACTGAGTGCCTCTATCTGAAATGATGGAAACTAGAATACCATGCAGCCGAACTACCTCCCTGATATAGATCTCCGCCAGTCGCTCCGATGAATATGTAGTGCCCACCGGTATAAAATGGGCGGACTTGGTCAGCCGATCCACAATGACCCAAATGGAATCAAACTTCCTAACCGTCCGTGGAAGTCCAGATACAAAGTCCATGGTAATGCGCTCCCATTTCCACTCGGGAATTTCAATCTGCTGCATCAATCCACCCGGACGCTGATGCTCATACTTCACCTGCTGGCAGTTGAGGCATCTGGAAACATAATCAACTATATCCCTCTTCATCCGCCTCCACCAGTAATGCTGTTTCAAGTCCTGATACATCTTCGCGGCTCCCGGATGGATGGAATACCGCGAGCTATGGGCCTCTCCTAGAATCAGCTCTCGAAGATCATCTACATTGGGCACACAGATGCGCCCCTGCATCCTCATAACTCCATCATCTCCGATGGTAACATCTCGAGCATCACCACGCCGAACTCTATCCCGGAGGACAAGCAAATGAGGGTCGTCGAACTGACGCTCCCTGATGCGGTCAAATAGAGAAGACCGAGAAATCACACAAGCCAGAACCCGGCTGGGCTCCGAAAGATCCAGTCTAACAAACTGCCTGGCTAAAGCCTGAACATCCATCGCCATAGGCCTCTCCGAAGCTGGTAGATACGCCAAACTCCCCAAACTCTCTGCCCGACGACTCAAGGCATCGGCAACCACATTAGCCTTGCCCGGATGATAGAGAATAGTAATATCATAGTCCTTCGGTAGCTCCAACCATCTCCTCTGACGCATATTCAGGTCCTTCTGCTTAAGCAAGTGCTGCAAGCTCCGGTGATCAGTGTAGATCTCACAAGGAACCCCATATAAATAATGACGCCAAATTTTTAAGGCGTGAACAATGGCAGCTAGCTCCAAATCATGAACAGGGTAATTCTTCTCATGCACCTTCAGCCTGTCTCGACGCGTAGGCAATCACCCTACCGTCCTGCATCAATACCGCACCGAGTCCAACTCGCGAGGCATCACAATATACAGTATAGGACCCCGAACCTGTAGGCAACATCAATATAGGGGCCGAAGTCAAAGCTGTCTTGAGCTTCTGAAAGCTCGCCTCACACTCGTCTGTCCACTGGAAAGGGGCACCCTTTTGGGTCAATCTGGTCATAGGTGCTGCAATCGAAGAGAACCCCTCTACGAAACGATGGTAATAGCCCGCCAAACCAAGGAAACTGCGAATCTCAGTAGCGGAGGAGGGTCTGGGCCAACTCTGCACGGCCTCCACCTTCCTCGGATCTACTCGAATACCATCACTCGACACCACGTGGCCCAAAAATGCTACCGAACTCAACCAGAATTCACATTTAGAGAACTTGGCATAAAGCTGCTTCTCCCTCAGAATCTGAAGCACTATCCTCAAATGCCGCTCGTGCTCTTCCCGGCTCCGAGAATATACTAGAATATCATCAATGAAGACAATCACGAACGAGTCCAGATAAGGCCTGAACACACTGTGCATCAAATGCATAAATGCTGCTGGGGCATTAGTCAACCCAAAAGACATCACGAGGAACTCATAGTGACCATACCGGGTCCTGAAGGCAGTCTTCGGGATATCTGGCTCCCGAATCTTTAGCTGGTGATACCCAGAGCGCAAATCAATCTTAGAAAACACATGTGCGCCCTGTAGCTGGTCAAATAAATCATCAATACGGGGCAAAGAATACCGGTTCTTCACTGTAACCTTGTTCAGCTGACGATAGTCAATACACATACGCATAGAACCGTCCTTTTTCTTCACAAACAATACAGGAGCACCCCAAGGCGAAACACTGGGTCGAATAAAACCCTTGCCCAATAACTCCTTTAACTTATCCTTCAACTCCTTTAACTCAGGAGGAGCCATACGGTACGGTGGAATAGAAATGGGCTGAGTGCCCGGCAACAAGTCAATAGCAAAGTCAATATCTCTGTCGGGCGGCATGCCCGAAAGATCAGCTGGAAATACATAAGCAAAGTCACGTACCACATGAACAGAATCAATAGAGGGAGTGTCAACACCGACGTCCCGCACATAGGCTAGATAAGCAGCACACCCCTTCTCAACCATACGCTGAGCTCTGAGAAAAGAAATAACACGGCTAGGGGTGCGATCTAGAGTACCACTCCACTCAATACGTGGAATGCCTGGCATAGCCAACGTCACGGTCTTGGCATGACAATCAAGAATAGCATAATGGGGCGACAACCAGTCCATGCCCAGAATAATATCAAAATCGACCATCCCAAGCAGCAATAGATCCGCTCTGGTCTCAAAATCACAAATGGTAATCAAACACGGCCGATATACGCGGTCCACAACCAAAGAATCACCCACCGGAGTGGAAACATAAATGGGGGCACTCAAAGAATCCCGAGGCACACCCAGATAAGAAGCAAAGTAAGAAGACACATATGAAAAAGTGGAACCAGGGTCGAATAGAACCGATGCCTCCCTGTGACTAACCAGAATAATACCTGTGATAACAGAGTCAGATGCAACAGCCGCAGCGCGATCATGAATAGCATAGAATCTGGCCTGTCCCCCCTCTCTAGGGCGGCCTCTAGAACCCTGACCCCCGCCCCTGGCTGCCTGGGCAGGTGGAATAGCAGCTGGAGCCGGAATGATAGCCTGCTGACCCTGAGAGCCACGCTGATGCTGCGAAGACTGGTGAGGGTGCTCCTCTCCTACGCCTAGGGCACTCCCTAACCAGATGGCGAGTATCCCCGCACTCAAACCAAGCTCTGGGAGGACGCGATGGCTGTGACTGACCGGCCTCACCCCCACTAGTCTGACCCCTGTAGGTACCCCGCGCATGAGGTGCACTGGAAACTGGGGAGCATAATAAGGCTCCTGAGGTGCTGGAAGAGCTGGAGTACTACCGGCTGCTGGCAATGCTGAATGAACTGGACGACCGGAATAACCTCTGCCAAAACGACCGGCTGCTGAAGTGCGGGCACCACAGAAATGGCCCGACTCACGAGACCTCTTGGCCTCTCTCTCTCCCCGCTCTCTAGGGAGCATACTCTCGATCCTCTTGGCAATGCTAACTGCCTGCTGATAAGATATATCTGTCTCCAGCTCTCTGGCCATGCTGGATCGGGTAGGCGGAACAAGGCCCTCAATAAATCTTCGCACTCTCTCCCGAACCGTGGCTACCAAAGCCGGTGCATGCCTGGTTAGACGGGTGAAACTGATAGCATACTCCGATACTGACATGGAGCCCCGTCGCAACCGCTCAAACTCCGAGCGCCAAGAATCCCTAAGGCTCTGTGGAACAAACTCCGTCAAAAACAGATTTGAAAACTGCGTCCAGGTCAACGAAGCGGACTCCTCCGGACTATCCAACTCATACGTGCGCCACCAATCATAAGCGGCCCCACGAAATTGAAAAGCGGTGAAGGAAACCCCGCTGGTCTCCACAATCCCCATAGTACGAAGAATATGATGACACTCCTCTAGAAAACCCAATGCATCATCCGAAGCCAAACCACTAAACACTCGGAGGGTCATATTTCTCGAACCTCTCCAATATACGCCGCTCGTCCTCGCAGGGCGCTCGGTCCACCTCCGGCCGTCGCTGGGCGGCAGGAGGCATAACCAAAACATCCGGAACTCGTCCCACCGGCACACGCTCGCTCCGGTGTAACGACCGCGGGAGTCCGGGCCCTCCCCGCCCTCGGATGTAGCCGCGATGAGAGGAAGCAGTCCTCGCTCGAGCTAAAGTGGTATACATACTCGTGAACTGGGCCAGGGCTCCCGTAGTCGTCGGAGTAGTAGCGGTTGTAGTCGGTGTACCGGTGCCTCGCGCTCCAACCTCGGTCTACCCGCGGCACCTCGGTGGCGGCGCGCCCCCGTCCTCTCGACCGGCGGCAACGGGGGCGCGGTGCACCGATCATCGCGAGTAGATCGTGTCCTCACCATCCGCGAGAGAATAGAAAGCAGTAGTTTAGATTTTCGATGTCAAAAATGTCGCACGACAAGGAATCCAAAAGAAATAAAGAGTTTCCTAAACGATTACATAGCCCCTCGTAGAAAAATACGTACGTCTCCGTATCGATCAGACCGAGACTCTACGTAACCGGTCCGTGTCCCGTGACTCCTATGAACCTGGAGCTCGATACCAACTTGTCACGACCCTAGTTCACCAATTGTGAACATGTCGTGATGGCACCCGATCCCCATGACTAGGTAAGCCTAACACGTTGCGGAATATACAAGTTATAAACACCTAAATAAGAAACAACGGAAAAATAGCATAAAAAGATATGTAATCCATGCCGCTTGGCACATACATCCGTCACACAGTAAATAAAACACTACCAAGATTCGGAACCCCACGGTAACACAGACTAAAAGAGAATATACAACTGTGGCTCTATGTGTAAAGAGTATCTAACAACGAAATGAAGAAAAATGTCAACTAGTACTACTAGAATAGAAGGGAAGCCTCCGGATCCGCGGACGTAGCAGATCATACCTCGAAGTCTCCCAGAAAGCTGCGGAATCACCTAGCACGAGCCTGCTCTGATGTACCTGGATCTGCACAACAAAAGTGTGCAGAAGAGTAGCATGAGTACACCACGGCGGTACTCAGTAAGTGCCAAGCCTAACCTCGATGGAGTAGTGACGAGGAAGGTCAGGACCCTACTGAGAAAAACAATAATATGATGATGATAACAAAAATAACAGTTTAAATGATAATAATTTCCGAAATAACAACAATAAGATGATTACTGCAACCGTCTACAATTAAGCTAACAACAAATAACCAACTCAATAAAACAAATCCAGGACCTGTGGGAATTGAACCCACAGTCCCATTCTCAGTACCTCTGGGTCTCCGGGAATCGAACCCGCAGCCCATGTCTCAATAATATCTCAATAACTCAGGATCTCCGGAATCGAACCCGCAGTCCCTACCAATAACTCAGGATCTCGGGAATCGAACCCGTAGTCCCTATCAATAACTCAGGATCTCAGGAATCGAACCCGTAGTCCACATCTCAATAAATCTCGGGATCTCCGGGAATCGAACCCGTAGTCCACATTTCAATAAATCTCAGGAGGATCTCCGGGAATCGAACCCGCAGTCCACATTTCAATAAATCTCAAGATCTCCGGGAATCGAACCCGCAATCCACAACCACAGCAAGTAAAGGAATACACAGAGAGAAGTATAATATGCTTAACGATAACTTCGCCGATAAACAACGCCAGCGATTACCAAGAAAACTCAAGTAAGACAATTAGGCAACTAGACAGTAAAATACTATCTAATCATGCTTTTCTAACTACTACCGGGTAGGAATATCGAATTTAACAGCTAAAAATAGGAATATCACTCATTGAACATTTTGAGTAAAGTATGTGTTCAACAACCAGCGCATGTACACGCCCGTTACCTCGCGTACAAGGCATTTAAAGTATCACATAATATCCTAGGGGTGAAAGTCCCCCACACAAAGTTAGACAAGCCACTTACCTCGACTTCGGTACAAAACCGCTATGAAACAACTCTCTTGCCGCGAATGTCGGCCTCCACAAGTGTAGAATCTGATAAAAATCAATAGAATCACATCAAAATAGGCCAATTGGGCATTACCTCAAAATAACTCAAAATACACCAAAACCCACAAGTTGCCAAAACCCGACTTTCAGTACGCTTATCGAAAAATCACGAAAGTTATATTTTCAGAACCCTTGTCTCAATACGAGTCTAAGCATATAAAGTTTATCAAATTCGGACTCCATTTGCCCACTCAAAACCTTGATTTTCTAAAGTTCAAGCCTAGGGTTAAATCTTCCGTGAATCACCCCAAATTCCTCCATTTTCATTATATAATTGCATAATATTATCAATACTAATTATAGTTTAAGTCCTTAGTTGATTACCTGATGATTCCCTTTGAATTTCTCTTCAAAATCGCCCAAATCGCCTCTTAAGCCGAGACCCCAAATGTTGGAATGTTTCTGAAATTTTCTAACTTCTGATATAATTAACTCTCTGCGATTTCCGCTTCTGCGGACAAAATTCCGCTCCTGCGAGCCCGTATCTGCGACCAACTGGTCGCTTCTGCGATCCCAGGCCTAACTGGCTTCTGCGAGAAAAGGACCGCTTCAGCGCGTCCGCTTCCGCGATTGGACAACCGCTCCTGCGAGAATTTCCGCTTCTGCGCACCAGATTCCGTTTCTGCGGACCCGCAGAGGCGATAAATCCTCCGCTCCTGCGGATCCCCCTAATCCGCCTCTAGACCGCTTCTGCGTAACACCTTTTGCACCAGCGACACCGCCTCAGCGGAACAATACCCGCTTCGGCGAGCACAAGCGCTTCTGCGCTCCTCAGTCCGCTTTCGCGGGCTCGCCTCCGCGCCCATATTTCCGCAGGGGCGAAAATGACAGAACCAGAATACTTCAACCTGCAATTTCCATGTTTTCTCCCGTTTAACCATACGAAAATACCCCAAGGCCCCCGGGACTCCAACGAAAACCACCAACATACTCCAAAACATGATACGAACTTATTCCAATCATAAAAACACGTCTAACAACATCAAAACCCATAATTCACATCGAATTCAAGCCTAAATTTCTTAAGACTTTCCGAATTGCACATTCGATCTAAAACCCGACCAAACGACGTCCGAATGACCTAAAACTTTGCGGACATATCCAAATTCACATAACGAAGCTACAGAAATTGTCGGAATTCCATTCCGACCCCCGGATCAAAATCTCACCTATCGTTCACATTCGCCAAAATTTCAACCTTCGGCATTTCAAGCCTAATTGAGCTACGGGCCTCCAAAATACATTCCGAACGCGCTCCCAACCCCGAAATCACCCAACGGAGCTAATGGAACCATCGGATTTCCGTTCTGAGATCGTCTTAATACTGTTCCGGCTACGGACCATTTTCTAGCTTTAAAGCTCTCATTTAGAGACTAAGTATCCCAAAATGCTCCAAATTTCAGAACCGACTCTCCCGGCAAACCACAATAGCAGAAAAGAACTTAGGGGAACAGTTAAATTGGGGATTGGGGCGTAATTTTATAGAACGACCGGTCGGGTCGTTACAATACTACAGATCGGCACAAGGCCCCAAACACGACAATAAGCCCAGATATATTCAACATAGGGTGAGTATCAATCGCCAATAAGCATTATTCTTGTTCGGGATGGACCAAGTCACAATCCTCATTCATAAATAATTCTGCACCTGTCATGGGGTGCGAGTCACGCCCTAAATAGCGTCACAGTGTGATAAGCCGGGGTTTCAAACCCTCAGGCCATCATATACACCAACTACTCACCTCTAACCAGCCGTAGACTGGTCCGCAATGCCTTTTCCTTTCGTATCGACCTCCTCGCGCGTCAAATCTAGTCAAAACCATAACGAATACATAAATATAGGTCAAAGAAACATAACCCAGTCAAAAATACTCGAAAAGTACTAAAATTCACGAAGTTGGTAAAACCCGAGCCCCGGACCCACTTCTCGAAAAAATCTAAAAATCATACCACCGGATTCCTCGTCTCTCCATGAGTCTGTACATATAAAGTACACCAAAATCGGAGTCCGTTTTGACCCCTCAAATTTTAACTTTACACATTCTTAGGTTTCAAGCCCTAACCTCCATTTTTACCCCTTAAATCCTTGGTTTTTCAGTGTTTAATCTATACTTTTACATCATAACAACATAATCCGAGTCTAAGAACTCTTACCTGATGAAATCCCACGGATTCTCTCTTAAAAATTGCCTCATAAGCTTCTTCCCGTTCTAAAATTGGAAGGAAACTCGACCTGCTCATTATAGATATACTTTTCACGTGTTTTACTGCTCCCAATGGATTCATTGTGAAATTCTAATGAATTTAGGATTTTGGATTACTCAATTTGACCTTATAATGAAGGAGATATGTAGGTTTTAAGATTTGCAAATAGTGCAGGTTTTTAATACGCCGTCAGGGGCAATTTCGTTATTAACCTGAAAATCTGGGCAACCTTAGTAAAATGGCCATAAAATCCTCATACGATGTCCAAATTCGATGATTCTTTTTGCTAAAGGTCCGTAATTACGATACGGATGTAATCCTTCATTCAAAAGAGTAATCAGAGCTCATTTATTCAATATAGTATCCCTTTATGTCCAAAGATACAACGTTGAAACATCAAATAAGAGTGATCCCAACCCGAAACACACCCGAGGCCTCCAGGACCTCAATCAAAGGCACCAACATATCCCAAAACATCATCCAAACTTGTTCCAATCATCAAAACACACCTAAAAACATTGAAATCATCAATTCACATCGGATTCAAGCTTAAGTTCTTCAAAAACTTTTGAAACACGCATTCGATATAAAACCCAACCAAACGACGTCCGAATGACCTGAAATTTTGCACACGCATCACAAATCACATATCGAAGCTATAAAAACTCTCGAAATTCCATTCCGACCCTCGGATCAAAATCTCACCTATCAACCGGAATTCGCCAATATCCAGTCTTAGCCAATTCAAGCCTAATTCTACACCGGACCTCCAAATGCATTTCCGATTGAACTCCTAAGACACAAATCAACCCCCGAAACTAGTCAAATCATCAAAAATCTATTCCGAGCCTTCTAACTCATAAGTCAATATTCGGTTGACTTTTTCAAACTAACCTTCTCATAAAGAGACTAATTGTCTCATTTCTAACCGAACTCTATCTGAATTACTTCAAATTCTCCAAACACATATAATGAAACATATAGGAGTATAAAACGGGAAAAATGGGTCGATAACTCCCGTAACAACGGGTCGAATTATTACAGTCTTTTTGTAGAAATTTTAATATATAATAATATCCTCATGGGTAGCATATATTATGAGTTAGGTAGGGCTTGTATTTCGTATTCTTCTTTTTTTTTTGTACGCCATGCACAACAAAGAATTTTTTATTCTCTTTTTTCTGGAGTAGGAGATAGCTTTTTGCTACGAGTTTATATGAAATCAATATCATAAGTGGATTATAAATATATATATATATATATATATATATATATATATATATATATATATATATATATATATATATATATATATATATATATATATATATATATATATATACAAAAATCAACTACTATAATTTAAAAAATATTATATCCGAATTCATAATTCTAAGTACAATGAATTTCGTACAAAGAACCTTAAAAATCAAATTCACTAAGTTTAAATCTTGGATTTGTCTTTGAAATTATATATATGTTTGTGAACGTCTTGTGAAGCTTATAGGCCATGTCTTTTTCTCAGTTTCTACCTTGTGTCAGGTACAAGCAGTGGGACCTCAATTAATTCAAATTTGCACCACGTAAATCCGTTAGAGAGAAAAACGCTCTCTATAATTAAGATATCATGATTCTTTTCATATTTAGTATTCGAACCGAAAACATCTAATAAATAGTAAAGAGATCATATCCGTCTCACCTCGACCCGTCAATCATAAACATGTCACTAAACCTACCTACTTCCTTAAGGGTTCTTTTTTGCTAACTATTTGGTACTCCATTTGTTTTCCTTTTGTTTACGATTTAGGATCTAGAGTTTTCTACTTATCTCCTCTTTCAGAGAATTGTCAATAATTGTGTAAATTATTTGAATATCGATCATACAAACCTACAAAATTTAATATCCGTCCCACCTTGATTGAAATAATTGAAGAATTTATGATATTTTATATTGAAATTAGCTAAGATGGAGACACGAGATTGCAATCAGAAATATAAATAAGAAAAATCCTAACTTTGCCATCCCACATGAAACCATTTTTGGCTCTAATGATGGCAAGTCATGGACAAATTGGAGGAGATGACGTGCCCAATTTTTTAATTTTAGTAAATCTTTATGAATGAAAGATAGAATTTATACAATATGGGAGATTGCATTTGAATAATTCAAAAATAGTACTCCCCGTTTTAGTTTAGATGGGGTAATTTAACTCAGCACGAAATTTAAAGTTGAATTACAGAAATGTGTTATTCTTTTGGAATAGACTAATAGGGAAAGTATGTCATCTAAATTGACGGAGGGAGTATTTCAGTATTTTAAAAGTAAAATTTTAGATGTTCAAAAATTATACAAAAAGTACTATAAGTTACAATTTTTCTCATATAAATATGATTAAAGAAATTTATTTTAATATGTTGGTCACAATTCATATAATTTAACTCTCGATAAGCAAAATATATCATCTGAATTAAAACGAAGGAATTACTTGTTGTGGATAAATGATCAGATATCAATATAATGATGTTTTGGATAAGTGATCATAATTCATATATCAGTATAATTAATTAAATGGAAAAGGTCCAAATACCCCTTATACTTTGCGAAAAGGGCCAAATATACCCCTCGTTAAAAATTTGGCCCATATCCAACCTTGTCATTATATTATTGGCCCGGATACCCCCCTGAACTTTAAACGGAGCAAAATACCCCCCTGAACTTTACGATAAGGTTTATATATAACCCTCATTTTTTAAACAAATTATTTTTTTTTTGTAAAAACTGAAAATATTTTGTTGAAAATAATTTCTTCAGTTCTTAAAAACGAAAATATTTTATTAAAAAATATTTTTTTTTCTTTTTACAAAAAAAAAAGTTTTTACAAATTTGTTTTTCCATTTCTTTCGATTTTAAAAAAAAACTTTAAAAAACTGAAAAATGAAGAATTTTCTTTTTTCAAAAGCGAAAATAATTTTTTGAAAATATTTTATTCAGTTTTTAAAAAACAAAAATATTTTGTTAAAAACAGAAAATGTTCTAATTCCCCTGTTTTTATATTTTTTTCAGCTTTTACAAAATAAAATATTTTGTTAAAAAAATAATTTTTGCAATTTGTTTAAAGTTTCACAAAAAGAAATGTCTTTTTCTTTTGGAAATGTTCTAATTTTCTTTTGTAAAACTTTAAAAAAATTGCAAAAATCATTTTTGTTAACAAAATATTTTTTTTGTAAAAACATATTTGTAATTATGTAAAAATAGAGGAATTAGAACATTTTCAGCTTTTACAAAAATATATTTATTTTTTAAAAACTGAATAAAATATTTTCAAAAAATTATTTTCGCTTTTGAAAAATATTTTTTTCTTCATTATTTAGTTTTTTAAAACTTTTTTTGTAAAAACTGAAAAAACAAATTTGTAAAATCTGTTTTTTTTTTGTTGTAAAAAAGGAAAAAAAATATTTTTTAACAAAATATTTATCTTTTTTTAAGAACTGAAGAAATTATTTTCAATAAATATTTTTCAGTTTTTACAAAAAAAATGTTGTTAAAAAATAAGGGTTATATATAGACTTTATAGTAAAGTCTAGGGGGATAGTGTAACGGCAAGGTTGGATATGAGCCAAATTTTTAACGAGGGGTATATTTGACCCTTTTCACAAAGTATAAGGGGATATTTGGACCTTTTTCCGTTAATTAAAAGTATGTTATACAAGAGAAGAACAGAACAATTTTTTTTTTTAAATATGGAGATCCTAGTTCCTCAGTCTCATTTTTCTTCTTTTTTTTCATTTGAATTTCGTCCATATTCTAACATGGTGTACTTCATTCATTGTCTTAAAATTTTGGATTGGATGCTCAGATTTTTCACATAGTATCTACATTAAATTTTGGTAAGCCCGCTTTCGCTACTGCTAACCGCTTTCTCTCTTCATGTTCGACCTTTTTGAGCTTTTGTCTTTCAACTTAACCTGTGGAGTTTACAAAATAACTATTTTAAACGTCGCTAACCAATAACCATCGGCCAAACTTATGTGGGCATTAATACGACTCATTTGGACAAAAAAACATGAATTACACGCATTTATGGCGTAGGAGATTGGTATGTCAAAACGGGTAAAATTCAAAAATAGCGAGATTCACAAGTAGTAATTGAAAAATAGCTACATTTTCAAAAGTGAATGAATTTAGTCATTTTTCATATAAAGATATTGAATGAAAATATTGTTCAAAATTTAAGAAATATTTTATCATAATATATTAGAGTTCGAATTTTTTTACATGTGAACTTCCAACATAATATACTAAGTTCCAACATAAATATGCTAGAGTTCTAATGTAA
>JASVEL010009000.1:0-174783 GCA_032618575.1 Nicotiana noctiflora | reverse complement strand
ACTCAGAGTCGGAGACAGTGGATGGGTCGACATGGCATGCTCTCCCAAGTGCTCTGAACCATGCCATGAACCTGTTCTCTGACCGGGCTTGCCTAGTGGACATGGCATCTAGTCGTGTGTGTAGACCGTCCACTGAAGTGCGCAAAGCAGCCACTTCCTCCTCCATTGATCTCAACATAGGTCGTGTGGACTCGGATCTAGACATGCTTGCTCCACGAGGAGCAGGCCTGGAAGGTCCGGCTGAATCCATGGAGTGTCTGGCCCGGGCATCCGGTACAGGATCGTCCTCCTCATCTAAGTCAATGGGTGTTGTGTCTCTTCCAACCCGGATAGTAGCAGCTCTAAATGGAGCTTTTGGTAGTAGCTCACCGTCAGTATCAGTAACTGGGGTGTGGTTGAGGAGACACAAGGCAGTGACAAGAGATGGGTAATAGAAACCCTTGGCAGTGAGGGATCCCCTCAAAACCATCTCGTCACTAATAACTCGGGCAATATCAACATCCCGATGTGTTACAAAACACCAAGTCAGAACAGCCCTATTAAAGTTAACATCTGTCGTGTTACTTGAGGGCAATATACGGTTGCAAATAATTGAGAACCAACACTTGGCAATGTGTGTGAAGCAGTTAGAGTGCAGAGTTTGATTTCTAATCCATACAGGAACACCATCGACACATAAGGCCTCAATTAGCATGTCCCATGTGACACCGGGCCTATCATGGTAATAATCAATATCACTAGTGTGTGGTGGTAGGCGAAGTACCTGCCTAATGGTGGGAATATGGGCATTGACTCGCTTACCTCTGACGAAAACTTGTCTCACCGAGGAATAAGGGGCATTTGCATAGAATTCTCTAACAAGCATCTTGTTCACCTTAGTGGGAGTTTCAAAAAGGAACTCCATCTCTCGTCTCCGAATCTCATCATACATTTCCGGCTTTTCTGAGCGGATAGCTATCCTGTCCACTTCCACCTCTTGAAGCCACTTCTTGTTAGCTTTAGTATGAAATGCATTTTCCGCCCCTTCATCGGCAAACCTAGATTCGTCATAAGTTGATTGCCTGGATGAGCTAGCACCATGTCGCGGTCTCTTTGGAGCCATGATCCTGTATAATTAAGATAGCCAAAAAAAATTTGTAAACCGTTAGTCAGTGGAAGGCTACTCAGACTTCGCCATCCTTGATAATTATCAATTATGTGTAATTCCCTCATACACTTTATCTAACTATTTCACACATGCCCAATTGAGTACCCCACACTTAGTTCTTGGAACACATCTACGAGCACCTCATTGACTTAGACCATCCCCCATAAAATCTTCAATAACCAATTTAAGAGTTGGGCATTATGTCTCCTAATATTCATTAGTCTATTATGCTCAAGGTAATGTGCCCCAACATGGCTAATCAACCCATATATATGCTAGAACTACTATTGGGTCTCCAAATCATAGAATCAACATCATAAACACAATTGAAACAAAACAAAACCCATTCTTTCCAAACATCAAATATATAACAAGGATTCTTAAACGAATTTCATGGCAAAATTAAAAGTAAAAATGAGAAACTAAGCAATGTTCATGAATGGACCCAAAACTAACACTAACTAAATATTTATACAAAATCAACAACTAGAAAAAAAAATAGAACAAAATCAAAGAGAAAAGTAGAGAAACTTACAAGTTATTGCAATGGAGAAGTAGGGTGGGAGAAGGGGATGATTTGGAGAAGAGGGAGTTGGGGATTTTTAGAGAGAAGGGAGAGGAAAAAAATTAGAGAGAGAGAGTTTTTAGGGGGGAGGGGCGGGGCTGAATGAGGGATTGGGAAGGGGGGTTTGTTATTTTAGGGTTTAAAAGGGGGAGGGAAAAAGAAAAATAAAAAAAACTTTAAATTTTTGGCCGACCGCGGAACTGACCGCGACGGTTCGCGGTTCGTTCGCGGCCGCGGATGGACCGCGAACAGTCGAGATTCAGAGAGGTCAGTTCTTCGCGGTTGGTTCGCGATCGCGAATGGACCGCGAACAGAGAAGGTTCAGAAAGGGTATTTTTCCGCGGTTCATCCGCGGTCCGCGGGTGAACCGCGGACAGTGCTCCTTTCAGCAAAAAAATTTTTTGTTTTTCTTATATTCCTTTATTACTAAGATTAAATTACTTACAACATGTTCGTGGGTTGCCTCCCACGTAGCGCCTGAGTTAACGTCGCGGCACGACTCAACTTAGCGCATTTTACGGCTCGTTGGACCTTTGAGGTTCATCCAACCGCAATTCTATCTTGTCCTCCATGTCATCCAGGCCTATGTATTGTTTCAACCGCTGTCCGTTTACCTTAAATGTACGTGATCCATCCATAGTTTGAATTTCCACAGCTCCGGACTCAAATGCCTCAATTACCTTGAAGGGTCCTGACCACCTTGATTTCAATTTACCTGGGAACAGTCGTAATCTTGAATTGTATAGTAGTACCTTGTCCCCGTTTTTGAAGGTACGCTCAACGATATTTTGGTCATGGATCCGCTTCATCCTCTCTTTATACAATCTTGTATTTTCGAATGCTAGATACCGAAATTCTTCCAACTCATGCAATCCAGTCAATCTTGCCTTACCTGCTTCATCCAAGTTGAGATTCAATTGTTTCAGTGCCCACCACGCTTTATGTTCTAATTCAACCGGTAAGTGACAAGCTTTTCCGAACACCAATTTGTAAGGAGACATGCCAATGGGTGTTTTGAATGCTGTTCTATATGCCCATAGTGCATCATCAAGCTTCCTGGACCAGTCGGTTCTTGTGGCGTTCACTGTTTTGGTCAGTACACTTTTTATCTCCCTGTTGGAGACCTCAACTTGTCCGCTAGTTTGCGGGTGATATGGAGTGGCCACCCTGTGTTTAACATCATACTTGGCCAATAATTTCTCAAAAGCTCGGTTGCAAAAGTGTGTGCCCCCGTCACTAATGATGGCCCTTGGAGTCCCAAACCGGGTGAAAATATTCTTCTTCAAAAATCCCACTACCACCTTAGCATCATTGGTGGGTAGTGCTGCAGCTTCCACCCATTTGGAGACGTAGTCAACAGCAACAAGTATGTACTTATTGCCGTATGAGCTGATGAAGGGCCCCATGAAATCTATTCCCCAGACATCGAATACTTCCACTTGCTGGATTGGATTCATTGGCATCTCATGACGCCGAGAGATGTTCCCGGTGCGTTGACATTCGTTGCAACCTTTCACCCACAAGTGTGCATCCTTAAATACTGTCGGCCAATAGAAACCGGCTTCAAGTATTTTGGCAGCTGTACGTATTCCTCCAAAGTGCCCGCCATATGCTGAAGCGTGACATGCCTGCAAAACAGAAGATTGTTCTATCTCGGGGACGCATCTCCGGATCATGTTATCAAGACATATCCTAAACAAGTATGGTTCATCCCAATAATAATTCTGACTTTCACGAAAAAATCTTTTCCTCTGGACCGATGATAAGTCATAAGGAACAATGCCACTGGCTAGATAATTAGCGTAGTCAGCATACCATGGAGCTTCCAGGAGAGTGGTGGTGAGCAATTGCTCATCTGGAAAGGTTTCCAGAATTTCCCCACTCTCTTTGACAAGTTCGGCTCCTTCAAGTCTTGACAAATGGTCAGCTACTTGATTTTCAGTACCTTTTCTATCTCTGATTTCGAGGTCGAACTCTTGGAGAAGCAACACCCAACGAATTAGGCGTGGCTTAGAGTCCTTTTTATCAATTAGATATCTTAAAGCTGCATGGTCTGTGTATACGATTACCTTTGATCCTATGAGATAGGATCGGAATTTGTCGAATGCAAACACAACCGCTAGCATCTCCTTTTCCGTTACTGTGTAGTTTAGCTGTGCTCCACTCAGAGTTCTGCTTGCATAGTATATTGGATGCATCAGCTTATCTTTCCTCTGGCCCAGTACTGCCCCCACTGCATAATCACTTGCATTGCACATTAACTCAAACGGTTGCTCCCGGTCTGGGGCAATGATGATGGGTGCTGTGACCAGCCTCTTTTTCAGTTCCTCAAAAGCAATCCTGCATTCGTCAGAAAAAACAAAAGAATGATCTTTCTCAAGTAACTTACAGAGAGGGTTTGATATTTTGGAGAAGTCTTTAATGAACCTCCGGTAAAAACCGGCGTGTCCAAGAAAGCTTCTTATGGCCCCGACGGATGTTGGTGGAGGCAACTTTGCAATGATGTCGACTTTAGCACGGTCCACCTCAATGCCTTTGCTTGAAACCCTGTGCCCAAGTACTATACCTTCTTGAACCATAAAGTGGCACTTCTCCCAGTTTAGTACTAAGTTTGTTTCCATGCATCTTTGTAATACTCTATTTAGATTGGCAAGGCATTCGTCGAATGAATTCCCAACCACTGAGAAATCATCCATGAACACTTCCATAATGTCTTCCACCATGTCGGTGAAAATAGCCATCATGCACCGTTGGAATGTGGCAGGTGCATTGCATAGTCCGAATGGCATCCTCCTGAAGGCGAAGACACCATAAGGGCATGTGAAGGAGGTCTTCTCTCTATCTTCGGGGGCTATGGAGATTTGATTGTACCCCGAGTATCCATCTAGAAAGCAAAAGTGAGATCTCCCTGCCAACCTGTCAAGCATTTGGTCAATGAAGGGAAGTGGGAAGTGATCCTTGCGAGTGGCTAGATTCAACTTCCTGTAGTCCATGCATATTCTCCATCCGGTGACGGTTCTTGTTGAGATCAGTTCATTGTTGTCGTTTTTCACCACCGTCATGCCTCCTTTCTTAGGCACACATTGGACCGGACTCACCCAGCTGCTGTCTGAGATCGGGAAGATGATTCCCGCATCTAGCCACTTTATTACTTCCTTCTTCACTACTTCCTTCATGTTGGGGTTCAGCCTTCTTTGATGTTCCCTGGAAGGTTTGTGTCCATCTTCCAGGAGGATTTTATGCATGCAATAGGCTGCGCGGATCCCCTTTATGTCTGCCATGGTCCACCCGATGGCAGTCTTGCATTCCTTGAGTACCTGTATAAGCTTTTGGGCCTGCACTTCTAACAAACTTGATGAGATAATAACGGGTAATGTGGAGTTAGGGCCTAAATACTCATACCTGAGGTGTGATGGTAGTGGTTTAAGTTCAAGCTTCGGAGGCTCTTCTATGGATGGCTTTGCTGGTGGGTTTTCTCTTTTTTCTAGGTGTAGGGGTTCGAATTCGATCTCTTGCTTCCAAAATCCCTTGCCTTCCAAAGATAATACCCATTCGGCCAAACTTTCACCATTTACCTCTTCCATGTTCATCAGGCATGCTTGCAGTGGATCTTCGATAGTTAATTCTGCATCGTCGGTTTCCACTATCACATCAACCGTATCAACTAGAGAGCAATTTGCGAACTCACTAGGGCGCTTCATGGATTTTTGCACATTGAAGATGATCTCCTCATCATTCAACCTCATCTTGAGTTCCCCGGTTTCACAATCAATTATGGCTCTCCCGGTGGCTAGGAATGGTCTTCCCAGGATTATGGTAATTTCTTCGTCGACCTTGCAATCAAGAATAACAAAATCGGCGGGAAACACAAACTTCCCAACCTGGATTAGCACATCATCTATAATGCCAAATGGACGCTTAACCGTCCCGTCAGCAAGCTGTAAAAGCATAGAGGTGGGTCTGGCTCTCCCAATACCTAACCTCTTATAGATAACTAAGGGCATGAGATTAATGCTTGCTCCCAAATCACATAAAGCCTTAGTAAAGGCATAATTCCCTATAGTGCATGGGATGGTGAAGCTACCTGGATCGGATAGCTTCTCAGCAATGGGTCTGGAGACTACTGCACTACAAGTCTGTGTAAGTGTAACTGTGGCCAAGTCTTGGAAATCAAATTTCCGCGACATCAAATCCTTCATCATCTTAGCATAACCAGGCATTTCTTTTAAAGCTTCAATTAATGGAATGTTTACCTGGATTTGCTTTAGCATGTCGAGGAACTTTTTGTATTGTTCCTCTTTTTGGTGTTTGGCCAACCTTTGGGGGAATGGTGGTGGAGGCCTCTTCTTCCCGGTGACTTGGGATTTATCTTTGTCTATCGCTTTCTCATCAATCTGATGCTCTACCTTTTCAGCTACTTTCTCCGTTCCCTGTTGTGCTTCTTTGTTTTCAGCAACTGGCTGGACTGTGACTTTTGTCAACCCTGTGGATTCATCCAGTTCAATGGGCAATGGAGTAGGTGTCTCAGCCTGCCTATCAATTTTCTCACTTTCATTCTCAGCATCAAGATCTCTACCGCTTCTTAGAGTCACTACCATTATTTGCTTTGGGATTTGGTCCTTTGGGTTCGTTTGTGTATCTGCAGGTAATGTCCCTTGAGGACGATTGTTAAGTGACATAGCAATCTGCCCCATCTGCACTTCCATATTTTTGATCGCTGCATCATGTGCATCTATTCTTTCATTGGTCTTAGCATTTGACCCAATTACCTGCTGCATCATAGCTTCCAACCTTGCAAACCCATCGTCATGCCTGCCCCCATGTGGTGGTGGGGGTGGATGATATCCCTGCTGCTGATTGCCGAAATTCTGAGGTCTAGGATATGGAGCCATGTTGTGTGGTGGCCTCATACCTGCTGCATTGAATTGTGGCTGGGGAGGTCTGTATTGCATTGGAGCCTGTTGGCCCCAGTTTTGATTACCTTGTCACTGCCCTCCATAATTTGCTACATAGTTCATATCTTCTTGCTAGTGATGATGTTCTTGGTCCGCAGCCCATGGATTACCTATGGGTTGGCTAATGCAAGATGTGCATAAACCACCATTGGTAGTATCTACAATGTGAACCTGCTGCTTGACCCCAGATTCTTCCACCTTCTTCGTCAGGATGCTCATTTGTGTCAATAGAGTTGCCATGTTCTCTTCCCGAGTGTTGGATAGATCCAGAGGTACAGAGTGTACCACTGGTGTAATAGGAGCATTCCTGGATGTCCACCCGGAATTTTGAGCCATCTTGTCTAGCAAATTTTGGCCCTCTCTCCAAGTCTTGCTCGGAAAAGCCCCACCTGCTGAAGCATCTACAATATTCTTCATACTGTCTGAAAGCCCCATGTAAAACCTTTGACCCAACATCTGTTCAGGAATCCCATGGTGAGGACATATAACAAGCATGCCTTTGAATCTCCCCCAAGTTTCATGTAGTGTTTCCAATGGTTTTTGTTTGAAGCTCACAATCTCATCAATTTGTTGAGCTGTTTTGTTGGGTGGATGAAACTTGTTGTGGAATTGTTTGACTAACTCATCCCAAGTTGCAATGGAGTTTATTGGGAGTGAGTTTAGCCATATCTGTGCTGCTCCTGTAACTGAGAATGGAAAAAGTAGTAATCCGATAGCTTCCGGAGTTACATTCGGTTGCCTTTGTGTTTTGCATATTGATAGAAAGTTTTTGAGGTGCTGCTGTGGATCTTCAACCTGAGACCCAGAGAATAATCCCTTGTTTTGCAACAAGTGAAGCATGTTGTTAGTAATCTGGAAGGACTCGGCTTGAATTGCTGGCACAACGATGGCAGTTGCCAAATTATCCGCTGTGGGTTGTGCCCAGTCGAACAATGCACCTTCTTGTGCCTCCTGTGCCTCTTGCATGTTTAGCCCTGCTTGCTGGTTTTGAGCGTTCATGTCACCCATGTCGAAGTCTAGTTTGATTGGTTGTTGAGATTGTTGAATTTGTTTGATGGCTTTGTTACGTGCCCGGAAGGTTTGCTCGGGGTCTGAGAGTCCTTCAATTAGTTCTCCAGTCCTTGCAGATTTTCTAGGCATGCACCCGAATACCCAAATCAACAAACGTCAAAATATTCAATGTAGAGTGTAGAAAGAACCTGAATACACAAGAATCTTGAAGTTCTGGCAATGGCAATTGATAATTCCGTTAATTCCCCGGCAACGGCGCCAAAATTGATTCACGCCCAAGCAACGGTCGTAGTCAATATAACTTGGTCTAATAAGTCCAAGATCGATCCCACAGAGAATTAACCTACCAATTGCAACTTTCACAACCCCAAAAGTACTTACGAATCAAGTTCCCAAACTTTGAATATATATATGTGTGGTTTCGAACAACTACTTTGCAAGAATTAAAGAATGCTTTAAAAGAAAGAATTGAATGTTGAATAAAATAATATAGAGAAAGACTAAGGTGTTGATTTCCCCTATTGATGGAATCCCTTATCGTTATGCTCTTACAAATTGATAATATATTCTATCAATCATGAACGCTATGTGTATCGTAACCCTCTCCCGAGCAATTACAATAATTTACTAGTGCACTCTCCCGAGCTACCCTAGCTAGCTTTAATTTGAATAGTTCACTTTAGATTGCACCCAAGACTTCGTTATTCCTAACCCCGTCTTTACGCCTAAAATTATAGATTCCTCTAATAACCTAGGTGTGGTGTTGTTCAACAATAAACCTAAATATGCACTCTTTTCCAAGTTATGCACACTAAATAGGCACAGCTAATTGGGACGTCTACCAATTAACTACAATAAGAATGAAGTTGAACAAATAGAAATCTAATTCACAATTTGTAATCACATAAACGATAAGTTCATCTAATCAATAGGTTCCATCAAAACCTTAGAAAAGAATTTAGCTACTCATGCTTGAAGAAACAAGAATAATAATTGAAATCATAAAGAATTGCTTGATATAAAATAATAGAAAGAGTTTTGAGAGGAATCTCTCCTACTAAAACCTTGCAAAAGTATTGAAGAAATAAAGTACATGCCTCTATGGGGCAAACTAGGAGTTTATATAGAGGTTTTAGGGCTTAAAAACTAAGTTTGAGTCCAATTGGGATTTGCTGCCGCTGGGACTTCCGCGGTTCGTTCGCGGCCGCGAGCGGACCGCGAACAGTCAAACTTCAGAGGGCTTCGTTTTTCGCGGTTCATCCGCGGCCGCGAATGGACCGCGGATGAACAACACTTCTGTTTCTTTACTGCTTCGTCCAGCCCTCTTCACTTAAGCTCTTCTCTTGGCCTTTTCATCCACCTATGACTTCAAAATGGCTTTTTAAGGCATCCAATGCATCACATGTACCTGTAAAACACAATCAAACACTAATCAAAGCATTTTGTCCTCATAACAACATTAATCTCATAATAAGGTGTGATTATTTAGGGTATAATTATAGTCAAATTCACCTATTATCACTTCTGAGGAAAAGTCCACCCCCTCAGAACCTTCTATGCGATCGCAGATATACCTACATGGCCGCATAGAGTAAAATTTCTCTGCAATTTTCTATTGCACTATTCAGGTTCAAAATTTCCCGTTAGCCATCCGAATTCACCCCGAGGCCCTAGGGACTTCAACCAAATGCACATATATGTTCTATTACTTCATTCAAACTTGCTCGTAACATAAAAACATTATCATAAACACCAAAATCATGGAATTGCCACGGATTCAAGCCTAAGTTAAACTAAAACTTTCAAAACTTGCATTTGATCTAAAACCCGACCTAAACACCTCCGAATGATATTGAAACTTTGCATGCATATCCAAAATCACCTAACAAAGCTACTACAACACCCAGAATCCCATCCCGACCCTCGAATCAAAATCTCACCTACCATCCGGAATTCGCCATAATCCAACCTTAGCCAATTCAAGCCTAATTCTACATCGGACCTCCAAATTCAATTCCGATTGCGCTCCTAAGTCACAAATCATCCCCTGAAACTAGTCGAATCATCGGAATTCCATTTATGAGCTTTCTAACTCATAAGTCAACATTCAGTTGACTTTTCCAAACTAACCTTCTCATAAAGAGACTAATTGCCTCATTTCTAACCGAACTCTATCCAAATTACTTCAAATTCTCCAAACACATATAATGAAACATATAGAAGCATAAAATGGGGAAAACGAGGCAGTAACTCCCCTGACAACGAGTCGGATCATTACACTCACGTGTAGACTCTTAATATTATGCCTTAATTTTGCACTCTTTGTCTTACTTGAATGCTCTCGTAAATATGTTGAAAAACTAATTCGGCATGAGTTACATGCCAAGTATGTGAGAGGTTATACACATATTCTGTGCTTGCATGAGATACATAGAACTTGCCCCATGTGTGTGCAAAGCGAAATAGTAGTTGTTTGGTCTTAGAGATGATTTAGGAATTTCTTTATGTAGCATATATAATCATGAATCCACATATACATATTATCATAGTTAACCCCTTTGAGTCTATAATCCTTTTTCTTTGGCAACCACATTACAAGCCTTACCCATTTGTTTGAATTAACCATCTATTTAAACATTTTCACCTCTTATGAGCACTTATATTGTTATGAACCTTTTAAAAGTTAAAGTGTGGGGTGGTCGGTTTGGCTTTTGAGTAGAACTAGTTGAATAAGAAGAAAGGTGCACTATTTTGAAAAAGGAAGAGCCACTTGAATTGAAAAAAAAAGCATAAAAAACTCCTAGATAAGTGGTGGCTCTTGATGTAAGTGTGCTTAAAAAAGAATGGGGTAATTATAGTGATGTGAAGGTGGAATTTTGGGGTGACATAAGGATGAGGCTTAATTGAGAAAATGTATGTGTTTAAAGTGCTTAGGTAGGTGTAGTCACTCTTATAAATAAATGTATCATACCCATTCCATAGCCTACATTACAACCAAATGAAACTCTATTGATCTTAGACTAAACAATTCGATTAGTTTAGTATTACACTAAGGGCAAGCTTATGGCGTATATGTGTGGCATATGAATGTTCTTTTCTTAGAGTGAGTGAATTCGTTTATTCTACTATTCCTTGTTGTTTGATTTTATATGTGTGAAACTTTTCTTAAAATGTGATGTGAGGGCATTTAACTCAAGAAGAAAAGGCAAGTCTTCACTTCTATTAGAGTACATAGAGTAAGCATGAGTGTGGAATGGCATTAGAGTCTTCATATGAGGTGTGGATATTGCACTACTTGCGTTGTTCTTTCATAATAGCAGGTGTGACATAAAAAGGGTAATGCATCTAACGAATAGGCCTCAAAGTATGGTTCAACTTGCTCGAGGACGAGTAAAGATTTACGTGTGGGGTGTTGATAATAGGTGGATTACACTATAATTGGACCCTAAAGAACCATATTTTTGTATAGCTTTGTTGTAAAAAGTGATAATCAAATGCTCTGATTAGTGCTTTTCAGGCTTTGCAGACTATATCCAATGAAAGAAGTCTATAGAGCATGTTTGGGATAAATTATGGAAAAGAAGAGGCCAATCAAAAAGTGCCCAATAAATGCACCAAGTGAAAAGTAAAAAAGCAGTGCTGAACTTAGCTTGCCGTAGTCAGACCGTAACACCGGTAGGACCGTGGTAGAGTAGAGCTGCAGATTCAGAGGAACCCTTTGGCTGCGGTCCTGGCATAACCGTGGTGGGACCGCGAAAAAGCTAGGGACGAAAATGTCAAGTCGAGAAAACTTGGTGTAAAACCCTTATAAAAAGTAGGAATTAGGCCGCATTAAGTCAGATTTGTTTGGAGAGTACATTGAAAAAGAAACACAAGTGTGAGAGATCACCCAAAATATCATAGTTCTTTATTTCTTCTTTTTCTTGCAATTTTACATTATGAATATTTTCATAGTTTATCTTCAATTTGGTATGAGTATTCTTGATTATGTTCATATTGTTTGGAACCTATTGAAGGATGAGCTTATTGATTATGTTCATATATTTTGCCGGTTAATCTCTATTTGTTCAATTACATGTTTATTATAGTTAATTGACAGGATTCTCAATTAGCTATGCATATTTAGTGTGCATAACTCGGGAGAGAGTGCATATTTAGGTAATTATTGAACAACACCACTCCCAAAGTATAAGAGGGATCTATAACTACGGGTTTAAATGCAGGATTTGGGGATAACGAAGTCTTGAGTATGATCTCAAGTGAGCTGTAATAAATAAAGTCAGCTAGCATAACTCGGGAGAGTACGTCTAGTAAATTATTGCAATTACTCGGGAGAGATTTACGGTAAAAAAAGTACTCATGATTGATAGAGATATTTTGGTGAATCTATATGAACATAACCGGAAATGATTCCATCAATAGGGAAAATCACTACCTTGAAACCTTCTTAGTTTTTTTTACAACCAAGAGCATTTAGTTTACAACTCTTATTTATTTACTTTCAATCTTAGTTAGTAGAGAATTACCATCAGCTATTGTTTACAACATTTGGGGAAGTTAATTATAAAGAATTTAGTGATTCCAACAAAGGTAATTGATAGGTTAATTCTTTGTAGGATTCGACTCCAGACTTGTAAATCGGATTATATTTACAACGACCGCATTGTGCTTTTTACAAAGCATAGTTGGGTGTGATCAAGGAAATACACTTGTAGTTGAAAAGTGGACATGGAAAAGTTGAGAACACGGAACAACGAATCAAGAAGGTCAACAAGACTTAGAAGAATATTCAACACTTAGCCAAAACTAACACATTGGCAGAAACGTATTGCAAGAGATAGAGAAGAAACAAGTTTGCAAGATTAACAAGATTATCTTACAAAGGATAATACCAACCTAGTCAAAATAGGGTACTAACCTAAAAGGTTTAACGCTTAAAGTTCCAAATTATGCTAAGAATTTATCACACTATCATAAGAGCCGTGTTAACTTATATCATGAAGCAAAATAATTTTTGACACGGTATGGGAACATAAATTAAGATAGCCATTCCAAAGGTTCCAGATAATCACTAAGGTTACCGAATCATGCGAACCAAAGATATGTTGAGGTATATATTAACAGGGGATAAAGTCATAATTGATAGTGAAGGTCATAGACTAGGACACATTACAGATGTAAATCATCCATTACAGAGATTCAGAATAGAGTGGAAAAGCAAGCTTATGTCAAATAGCAATGTAGACATTCAAACATCAACCAATAGACCACCATGAACTTAAGAGGGTCTAAATCATTCAAGTTAAGCGTGTTCAAGTAGCATCTCTTAGAACTAGTTGCTGTAGGAAAAATTAAATACTAAAGAGGTCCAAAACAAATGCAAAACTAATAAGGTTGCACCCGAAAGTAGCCCCGAAACACATTAAGCCATGAATTTCAGAGGTAAGATTGTGCAAATCATAGACACATAAGAATTAAATTGCAAAAGCCAAGTGTCTTACTAGTTAAACAGATAACAAGAAAGAACAAAATTCCACAGTATTTGGAATATCAATAAGGATCAAGAACCTAGAATCTCAATGCGTCAAAGTTCCTAAGGGCTTCGAAGGAACCCTGGTTAGTGATTGCACCAAGAAAAGGTTAAAAAATAAAATCCCAGTGGCCTCGGCTTTCTGCCAGCCAAGAACCAAAATACATAACAAGAGAATAACAGAATAATAGCTTCAATTTTTAGTGAGATCTAACAACGGAAAAGGTCCTTTTCAAAGGGGAATGGGGAGGGGTTCATATAGTTGTAGAAATCCAGCAAACATATATGGAAATACTATAAAATCAACATAAATAAAGAAATAATATCATGTAAAATTTGTAAAGTTAGACTTAGGAAAAAATTAGGTAAATCCTATTTGATAGAAATCGGAAATTGGCTGGAGATCTTGGCTAATCGGGCCCATATAGCCTGGCCATAATGCATATGGACGGGATATCTTCCAGATCTAAGCGATTGAAGTAGAACGGGCAGAATCTGAGAGATAGTATTTGCCATGTTTTGAAATGTACTAAATGATACCATGGTCTTGTAGATAATACTGAGATAACACATAAAAGTTAAGAAAATGATGGAATGAATGTCACAACTGAGATGAATTTGGAGAAGATTAAGAGGGTGACTAGGGTTCTCGTGGAAAGAAAAAATATTTGAGGGAGGCTGCTGAAGAGAAAATGGGGACTAGGTTTTTGAATAAGGATATTAGGAGAATGGGGGGAAGTGTTGTGAGTCGTTGATCAACTGTGGAACTAAAATAGGCTGGGGTTGGTTTTTGGACTAGGTCGGGGAATTGGGTCATTTTGGGATGACGAGGTTGTTGGTCCAGGGATTTGTTTGAACCTTAATGGTCTGAAAAAAAGGCAAACAAAAACAAAAAACAAAAACCGCATTAGTTACTCCAACATACACCTCATAAAAATTATCTAAACATAAGATGCATATGTACCATAAAGAAACAGGCATGCAATGATATCAAAACAGTAACTACCAGAAATGACTACCAAAAGAGAACACAAACTAATCATCTATGGGCGGCCCTACCACGCCTCACACCTCGGGAAAGGAGTATGGAAAATCTAGAAACCCCTATCCTACAACCCTGATACTAGAAACTCCTATCCTACAACCCTGATACTAGACCTCCAGACTTTCCTATCAAGGGCCATGTCCCGTCTAATTACCTCTCCCCGGTATCTCTTAGGCCTCCCTCTGCCTCGCCTCACACCGACCACCGCTAGCCGCTCACAACTCCTCACCGGGGCGTCGGGGCTTCTGAAGAGAAAATGGGGACTAGGTTTTTGAATAAGGATATTAGGAGAATGGGGGGAAGTGTTGTGAGTCGTTGATCAACTGTGGAACTAAAATAGGCTGGGGTTGGTTTTTGGACTAGGTCGGGGAATTGGGTCATTTTGGGATGACGAGGTTGTTGGTCCAGGGATTTGTTTGAACCTTAATGGTCTGAAATTAATCCCAATTTCGGGCCAAATTTTAAAATAAACATTAGGGTAAAATAATTTAAATAAATAATAGTTAAACAAGATATAACAATGTTATTTATGCAAATAAATACTTTAAAATAATAGTAAGATTATTATAAATGTAATATATTTGACTTTGAATAAAATAACAAATGTAATATAATTGTAAAATATGAGCTATTATTGCAAGATTGTGCAAATAGCCTAAAATGCTAATGTAATTACAAAAAAAAAAAGTAAAATATCTGAAGAAAGTATTATAGATGAAAAATAATAATTTTAGATAATTAAGTTATCACAGAATAATTGAAATGAGTAATTAATAAATATTTAAGTAATTTAAATGTAACAAAAAATCAATTTTAAACCTCTAAAATTATGGGAAATTATTGAAAATGCTTGTATATATTTGTAAACTAAATAATGATACAAAATATTATTTTGAAAGCATTTCTATTATTTGGAAAAAATATGAGGGCAAAATTAGGTATCAACAGCTGCCCCTTTTTACCCGAGAATGATGAAAGAGTTATCAGATAAAGAAAATGATGATCAATTTTGGTCGAATTGAGTGAGGAATGATGTGATTTGAAAAAATGGAAGCCAAACTCTAGTTCCTGAGTTGCCTACATATCCCTGGTGTTACAAATATCATTCCATGTGTAGTTTTGAATCCAACACTAAACAAAACCGATAAAGTTGTTATATGAATGTTTGCATGTTTTGGAGAGTGTTCATTTGGGTAGGACAATCTCAGATGAATTTATGCGGAGTCAGACGTGTGAATTTGAAACATTACAAATGTATCACAAAGCAAATATCTGAACAGTCATAAGAGTAAAAGTGGAAAATTACTGGTAGTCGGTTATGTGTGAAACAATTGAAGGATGTGAACAGAAACCCGACCAAAGATTGTTCCCGTTCATAGAACGGTTACTTCCTGTATTAGATGCGAAACTGGCTGCACGTTATATATATATATATATATATATATATATATATATATATATATATATATATATATATATATATATATATATATATATATATATATATATATATATATATATATATATATATATAACGTTATGCAAATTCCCTTTGGACTATGAAGGCTGTCTTTGGACGGTGAGGATGACGTCCTCACACATTGATGTTCTGGGATTTGAAGTGTATGACAAGGGATTTACATGCCATGAAATGATGTCCTCGAGCCATTTGGATAGTTGTGATGACCCAACCAGTTCACACGTGAGTTACCATCCCCTGTTTCCCTCTTCTTATGTTTCTTTATGCTTCATTATCGTTATTTGAGGTGATCGAGTCGAGTTGGATTGGTTTTAGTTGGAAATGAGACGCTTAGACTCTTTAAGGAAGGCTTATTTTGGAAAGTCAACCGGAAGTTGACTAATTAGTTGGAGGACTCGGATATGAACTTCGGTGATTCGGTTAATTTCGGCGGATGATTTGTGACTTAGGAGTGTGATCGTAATTGGTTTTGGAGGTCCGGTGTAAAATTAAGCTTGAATTGGAGAAGTTTGTATTTTGGCGAATTCTGGTTGGTAGGTGAGATTTTGATCCGGGGATTGGAATGGAATCCGAGAGTTGTAGTAGCTCAACTAAGTGATTTTGGATGTACGGGTAAAATTTTAGGTCATTTGGAGGTGTTTTGGTTGGGTCTTTGATCGGATGCATGTTTCAGAAGTTTTGAAGAAACTTAGGCTTGAATCCGATATGAATTGATGATTTTATGTTGTTCGATGTGTTTTGATGATTGGAACAAAGTTTTATGTTTTTTGAGTTATGTTGGTGCCTTTGGTTGAGGTCTCGGGGCCTCGGGGCCTCGGGGTGATTTCAGATGGCTAAACGGAAGATTTTTGGACTTAAGATAGTTTAGAAAATGCATAGCTGTTGCAGGCCAAATTTAGCCTTCGCGCTCGCGGGAGGGACCCTCGCGTTCGCGTAGTGGAGTTTCCTAGGACATCACGTTCACTTGGTTGGCCTCGCGTTCGCGTAAAAGGGGTCTGGGGCCTTTTTTGGTTTGTGCTTCGCATTCGCATGAGGGGGTTCGCGTTCACGTAGGTGGAGGGCCCTGTGCATCGCGTTCGCGTATTGGGGATCGCGTTCGCAAAGTTGGAGGACTTAGAGCAACCCGTTCGCATATGGGTTTTCGCGTTCGCATAGAGTAATATTTTGGTCAAAGGAATTTGGCCTTCACGAACGCGAGGGTGTTGACCGCGTTCGCATAGGGTAAAATCAGGGCGTCCAGAAGGAGTTTTTATATTTTTCATCTGCGACCCCATTTATTGTTTCCTCCATTGTTGACCTCCTTAAGAGTTTTTTGCTAGAAATTGAATGGTATTTTGACGGGAATTGATTGGAGGTAACTCTCGTGACCTAGAAACGCTATTTTATTGAAGAATAAATCTTTAATTCTTGGAAAATCGAGTGAAAATTTGAAGAATTAGGGATTGGGTTTTGAAATGAAAATTTGGGATTTGAGGGGGCATTTGAACTCTGATTTTGATAAATTTTATATATACGGACTAGTAGCGAGGCAAGGAATCCGGTGATGTGGATTTTCTAATTTTTCAAGAAGTGGGTCCGGGGCTTGGGTTTTGCCAACTTCGTGATTTTTGATGTTCTTTGAGTCTTTTAGATTGGGCTATATTCCCTTAGCCTATTGTAATGTATTACTTGTCATTTTGATCAGATTTGACACGCGAGGAGGCCAATTCGAGAGAAAGGGCACAACGAGCTAGATTTCGGGCCGACTTAAGGTGAGTAATGGGAGTGAATGATGAACCGAGGGTTTGAAACCCCGGAATTTCACATCGTACCACTATATTGAGGTGAGGCACACGCTCAATGATGAGTGCAAAGCTGTTGGTTTTGGGGATTGTGACTTGGTCCGTCTCGGTGATGATTTACTATATTTTTTCTACTAGAACTTGTTGGAAACTATTGTTACTTGGATTTGACTATTGTATTTGAGCTTCGTGCTGGTTATTTGAATCCTTCAGGGATTGATTCTACTGATTTACATACTTTTCACATTGTTTAACCTTTTTTAAGGATCTTAGTGATTTTGCAAACTCATCCCCTTTTTCTAAATTTGGAAACTTAAATGATATTTTGGGGCTGTGGATTACTGATTTAAAAGTGCTTGAAGGGTTTACACTGATTTCTGAAAAAAAGTATGGATGGCTCGAGCTGCACGTTGCAGCAATGGTATATGATATTGAGGCCGGGGGCCTGGTTGGTGCCACGATATGGCTTGTTTATTGCGCATGGGCTATAGTAGCCCCTCTGGAGTCTGTACACACCCCCAGTGAGCGCCGATGATGTAAAACATATGGTTGGCTTGGAATGCACGCTGCAGTGGGTACCTGAGTGTACCGGTATTGCATTGCATTGCATTGCATTATTACATCATTTCTTACTTGTCACCTGTCAGGGTTTCTTTTCTGTACTACTATTGTATTGGCTTACAGGTTTCACTGTTAAAGGTTTGGTTTTGCCTGTTATAGCTACCTTGTGTTTTTAAGTGATTTGTTATCTCCAGTTGTTATTTATGCTTATTACTCACTGAGTCGGAGTACTCACTTTACTCCCTGCACCTTGTGTGCAGATTCAGGTGCATCACAGTCCAAGGGAGGACCGATCTAGCTGAGCAGCATTTCTTCGGGAGCATCAAGGGAGTTGCATAGCATTCACAACCCTGATTCTTCCCTCCTACTCTTATCTCTTATTATTCTTCTCCTTAGACAGTATTATTTAGACAGTATTGTTAGGATGGCACTCTATATTAGAGGCTCATGGCCGTGACACCAGATCCTGTTATGGGCTTATGTTTCTCATATTCTGTTGGATTTCAGTACATTTTCCCTGTATTTATAGCCTTTGGTACAATGGTTTAGAAATGTAATAACTGTGTTTAAACTCTGGAATTACCTATAGTTGGGGTTATTGTTTGAATGCACAGGCTTGCCTGAAAAAGGTGTTGGGCGCCATCACGACCGGGGTTTGGGTCGTGACAAGTTGGTATCAAAGCCTAGGTTACTTGGTCTCGCGAATCATGTGTCGATTTAGTAGAGTCTCGCAGATCGGTACAGAGATGTCTGTATTTATCCTCGAGAGGCTTCAGAACCTTTAGGAAAACTTCATATTCTTGAAATTCTTGTTGTGAGACTTTGTTGATCCGAGAACTAAACTTATGTATTCTATTCTCTCACAGATGGCAAGGACGCGTGCTACCGGATGTGAGAGATGACCACAAATACTCCCCACTAGAGGCCGTGGGCACGGTCGTGATCATAGTTGGGGCAGACAAGACCCAGCTTAGCTGGTAGCTCCAGTTGACTGGTTGTTCTAGTTGCACCAAGTCAAGACAATGTGGTTCCAACGACGAGCAGCATCGTCTTGAGAGGTTTAGTAGGCTCCAGCCTCCAGTCTTCAGTGGTGCTCAGGGGGAGGATGCCGAGGGTTTTCTCGACAAGTGTCGACGTATGCTTCGGACATCAGGGATCTTAGAGAGAGGTATCATTCGCTACCTTTCAGTTCTCAGGAGCAACCTTTACTTGGTGGGAGGCACACGAGCAACGTAGGCCGATAGGTGCAGCACCATTGGCATGGCAGGAGTTCTCCACTATTTTTCTGGAGAAGTGGGTACCACGATCACAGAGAGAGTAGCTGCGTAGGGAGTTTGAGTGGCTTCGATAGGGAGACATGACTATGACCCAGTATGAGGCAAGATTTTCCGAGTTAGCCCATCATGCCTCGTGGATGGTTCCGACTAAGGAGAGAAGATCGAGAGGTTTTTAGATGGACTTAAGTATCACCTTTATGTTCTGATGACTTGAGGGTGAGTACTGGGTATTTCCTTTGAGGATGAAGTGGATATTGCTCGTGATATCTAGATGGCTCGCTGTCAGGACTGAGAGGAGAGGGAGGCCAAGATTCCTTGAGGTTTTGGTAGCTTTAGTGGTGTTCTATCTAGGGGTCTGTTCTAGCATGGCAGAGGTCATTCATTCAGGCCTCCCTAGTTAGCTCGCTGTGAGTATCATGGGTCATCTTCTGGCCGAGCTCATCAGGGTTATCAATAGAGCCAGCCAGCCCTTAGCAACTCTTCTAGCTCAGGGTTCATCACGATCCCCATTTTTTAGGGTTTCTCCAGATTGAGTACGTCAGTCAGTTAGTCTGATGCGCGGGGTTCCCTTCATTCCTCGTCTCCAGTACCAGGCAGTTGCTACGAGTGCGGTGAGTTTGGCCATATGAAGCGGGATTGTCCATAGTGTCGTGGCGCCCAGTTTAAGCAGAGGTATCAACCCACATCTTCTTCCCCATCTACTTCATCACCCTCCCACTCAGGACAGTCAGCTAGAGGCCGCCCTAGGGGTGGAGATCGATCTGGTGGTGGTCAGGATCGATTCTATGATCTCCCGGATAGGAGGCATGCCATTGCACCAGATGCTTTTATCATATGTATTTTCTCAGTCTGCCACAGGGATAACTCTGTTCTATTTGATCCCGGTTCTACTTATTCCTATGTATCTTCATGATTTTGCCCATCATCTGGGTGCGACCCATAGTTGTCTTGCCTTTCCCGTGCATGTATCTACCCCGGTGGGTGAGACTATTATTATGGATCATGTATATCGATCTTGTCTAGTGACTATTAGGGGTCTGGAGACCCGAGTTGACTTGTTATTGTTCGGCATGGTAGATTTTGATGTCATTTTTGGCATGGACTGGCTATCTCCGTGCCACGCTATTCTAGATTGTCATGCCAAGAGAGTCACTTTGGCTATGCCGGGTATTCCGCGGATTGAGTGGCGAGGCATGACTGATTATGTACCCAGCAGGGTAATATCTTTCCTAAAGGCCCAGTAGATGGTTGCGCAAGGTTGTTTATCGTATTTGGCATTTGTGAGAGATGTCGGAGCTGAGACGCCTAGTCTTTATTTGGTTCCCATGCTAAGGGATTTTCCTGATGTGTTTCCAGCAGACTTGCCGGGCATGCTGCTGGACAGGGACATTGATTCGGTATTTATCTGGTGATGGGCACTCAGCCCATCTCTATTCCTCCATATCGTATGGCACCAACAGAGTTAAAGGAGTTGAAAGGGGAAGCTTCAGGAACTCCTAGATAAGGGGTTCATTTGCTCGAGTGTGTCATCGTGGGGTGCACCTGTTCTATTTGTTAAGAAGAAGGATGGCATAATGAGAATGTTCATTGACTACTGTCAGTTGAATAAGGTGACAGTGAAGAATAAGTATCCACTGCTTCGTATTGATGATTTGTTTGACCAGCTCCAAGGGGCAAAGGTATTCTCCAAGATTGATCTTCGTTCAGGCTATAACCAGTTGCAGATACTTTCAGGACGAGATATGGGCACTTTGAGTTTTTGGTCATGTCTTTCGGGTTGACTAATGCCCTATAAGTTCGGGGTATTATACTGTCTATTGTGATGCTTCGAGGATTGGCCTTGGATCAGTATTGATGCAGGACGGTAGGGTGATTGCCTACGTGTCCAGACAACTGAAGGTGCATGAGAAGAATTATCCTATCCATGATCTCGAGTTAGCTGCTATTATTCACGCCTTGAAGATCTAGCATCATTATTTGTATGGTGTTCCTTGTGGGATCTACATTGATCACTGGAGTTTACAACATCTATTCAAGAAGAAGGACCTTAATTTGTGTGAGAGGAGGTGGTTAGAGCTGCTTAAGGATTATGACATCACTATCTTGTATCACCCGGGCAAGGCCAATATAGTGGTCGATGCTTTGAGCCGGAAGCCTGTTAATATGGGTAGTTTAGCGTACATTCTAGTTGGGGAAAGGCCCTTTGCAGTTGATGTCCAGGTCTTGGCCAATCGGATGGTGATATTAGACATTTAGGAGCCTAGATGGGTGTTGTCTTGTGTGGTTTCTCGGTCTTCCTTGTATGACCGCATTAGAGAGCATCAATATGCTGATCCACATTTGCATGTCCTTAAGGACAGAGTCCAACATGATGATGCCATGGATGTGACTATTGATAGTGATGGTGTGTTGAGGATGCAGGGCCTAATTTGTGTGCCCAATGTGGATGGGCTTCGAGATTTGATATTGGAGGAGCCCCACAGCTTGCCGTATTCTATTCATCTAGGTGCCGTGAAGATGTGCGAGGATTTGGGACAGTATTACTTGTAGAGGAGGATGAAGAAAGATATTGTGAGTTATGTAGCTCGGTGCCTCAATCATCAGCAGGTTAATGTGACTATTGATAGTGTTGGTGTGTTGAGGATGCATGGCATTTTTGTGCCCAATGTAATGGAGCTCCAGGATTTGATATTAGAGGAGGCCCATAACTCGCGGTATTCTATCCATCTAGGTACCGTGAAAATGTATCGAGATTTGAGATAGCATTATTGGTGAAGGAGGATGAAGAAGGATATTGTGAGTTATGTAGGTCGGTGCCTCAACTGTTAGCAAGTCAAATATGAGCATCAAAGTCCCGATAGTGTACTTCTGCGGATGGATATTCCAGAGTGGAAGTGGAAGAGGATTACTATAGATATTGTGAGTGGTCTACCTCGTACCTCGAGGATGTTTGATTCTATTTGGGTTATTATGGATCGGCTGACCAAGTCCGCGCACTTCATTCCGGTGTGTACTACCTATTATTCGGAGCGGTTAGCAGAGATTTTAAACCGGGAGATTGTTCGGTTGCATGGGGTTCCAGTTTCTATTATCTCATATAGTGGTACTCAGTTTACCTTCTAGTTTTGGAGGACTTTTCAGCTGAAAGTGGGCACACAAGTGGAGTTGAGCATAACATTTCATCCTCAAATAGACGGGATGTCCGAGCGTACTATTCAGATATTGGAGGACATGTTGCGTGCCTGTGTTATTGATTTTGTAGGTTCTTGGGCTGAGTTCTTTCCACATGCAAAGTTTGCTTATAACAACAACTATTAGTCCAGCATTCAGATGGCACCGTATAAGGCCTTATATGGGAGACAGTGTAGGTCTTTGGTTGGTTGGTTTGAGCCCGGAGAGGCTAGGCTATTGGGGTTAGAGTTGGTCTAGGATGCCTTAGGTAATGTGAAAGTGATCCAGGAGAGACTTCGTACATATCAATCATGTTAGAAGAGTTATACGGACCGAAAGGTTTGAGATGTATCTTATATGGTGGGCGAGAAGGTCTTGTTGAAGGTTTTGCCTATGAACGGCGTTATGTGGTTTGGAAAGAAAGGTAAGCTGAGTCCGAGGTCCATTGGGCCTTTTGAGGTACTTAGGAGGATTGGGAAGGTGGCTTATAAGCTTGCTTTTCCACCCAGCCTATCTAGCATGCATTCGGTATTTCATGTATCTATGCTCTAGAAGTATGTTACGGACCCACCTCATGTTTTAGACTCCAACACGGTTTAGTTAGATGATGATTTGACATTTGATGTGGTGGCAGTGGCTATTTTGGGTCATCAGGTTCGTAATTTAAGGTCAAAGGACATAACTTTAGTGAAGGTACAGTGGAGAGGTCGGCCCGAGGAGGAGGCCACTTGGGAGATGCGGAACATATATCCTCACTTGTTTGAGACTCCATGTATGTTTCTTGACCCGCTCAAGGACGAACGTTTGTTTTAGTTGGGGTGGATGTGACAACCCGGCCCATTGTCACATGGGTTACAACCCTGTTTCCCCATATTATGTTTCTCTATGCTTCAATATCGGTATTTGAGGTGATCGAGTCAAATTGGATTGGTTTTAGATGGAAATGAGACACTTAGTCTCTTTGAGGAAAACATGAAAGTCAACTGGATATTGACTAATTAGTTAGAGGACTCGGATATGAACTTCAGAGATTCGGTTAGCTTCGGGGAATGTTTTGTGACTTAGGAGTGCGATCAGAATTGGTTTTAGAGGTCCTGTGTAGAATTATGCTTGAATTGGCGAAGTTAGTATTTTGGTGAATTCTGGTTGGTAGGTGAGATTTTCATCTGGTGGTCGGAATGGAATTTCAAGAGTTGTAGTAGCTCTGTTAGGCGATTTTGGATGTACGGGTAAAATTTCAGGTCATTAGAGGTGTTTTGGTTGGGTTTTTGATCAAATGCATATTTCGGAAGTTTTGAAGAAACTTAAGCTTGAATCTGATGTGAATTGATGTTTTTAGTGTTGTTCGATATGTTTTGATGATTGGAACAAGTTCGTATGATGTTTTGGGATATGTTGATTCCTTTGGTTGAGGTCCCGGGGGCCTCGGTGTGATTTCAGATTGCTAAACGGAAGATTTTTGGAATTAAGATATTGCAGAAAATGCACAGCTGTTGTTGGCCAAATTTGGCCTTCGCGTTCGTGGGAGGGACCTTGCGTTCGCGTAGTGGAGTTTCCTGGGCCACCGCGTTCGTGTGGTTGGCCTCACATCGGGTAGGTGGAGGGCCCTGTGTATCGCGTTCGCGTAGTAGGGATCGCGTTTGGGTAGTTGGAGGACTCAGAGCATCACGTTCGTGTATGGGTTGTCGCATTCGTACAGAATAATATTTTGTTCAACGGAATATGGCCTTCAAGAACGCGGGGGTGTTGACCGCCTTCGCGTAGGGTAAAACTTAGGTGTCCGGAAGGGGGTTTTATATTATTTTATCCGCGACCCCATTCATTATTTCCTCCATTGTTGACCTCCTAAAGAGTTTTTTGGTAGAAATTGAAGAGGATTTTGACGGGAATTAATTGGAGGTAAGTCTCGTGACCTAGAAACGCTATTTTATTGAAGAATAAACCTTAAATTCTTGGAAAATTGGGTGAAATTTTGAAGAACTAGGGCTTGGGTTTTGAAATAAAAATTTGGGATTTTAGGGGGCATTCGAACTCCGATTTTGGTAAATTTTATATGTAGGACTCATGGCGAGACGGGGAATCTAGTGATGTGGATTTCCTAATTTTTTAAGAAGTGGGCCCGAGGCTCGGGTTTTGCCAAATTCATGATTTTTCGATTGGGCTATATTTTCTTAGCCTATTGTAATGCATTCCTTGTGGTTTTGATGTGATTTGACACGCGAGGAGGTCAATTCGAGAGGAAAAGGCACAACGAGATAGATTTTGGGCTGGCTTGGGGTGAGTAATGGGTGTAAATGATGAACTGAGGGTTTGAAACCCTGGAATTTCACATCATACAGCTATATTGAGGTGAGGCACGCGCTCTATGACGAGTGCGGGGCTGTTGGTTATTGGCGATTGTGACTTTGTCCGTCCCGGTGATATTTTACTGTGTTTATTTCTACTAGAACTTGTTGGAAACTATCGTTACTTGGATTTGACTGTTGTATTTGGGCTTTGTACCGGTTATTTAAATCCTTCTGGGATTGATTCCACTTATTTGCATATTTTGCACATTTTTTAAACTTTTTCTAAGGTTCTTAGTACTATTTTTGCAAACTCGGCCCCTTTTTCTAAATTTGGAAACTCAAATGATATTTAAATGATATTTTTGGGTTGTGGATTACTGATTTAAAAGTGCCGGAAGGGCATACATTGATTTTTGGAAACATATGGATGGCTCGGGCTGCACGCTGCAACAATTGTATATGATATTAAGGTCGAGGGCCTAGTTGGTTCCATGAGATGGCTTGTTTATTGCGCTTGGGCTGTAGGAGTCCCTCCGTAGTCTGTACACACCTCGAGTGAGCGCCATCGATGTAAAACATATGGTTGGCTCAGACTGCACGCCGCAGTGGCTATTTGAGTGTACCGGTATTGCATTGCATTGCATTATTACATCATTTCTCACTTGTCACATGTCATGGTTTCTTTTCTCTACTACTACTGTATTGACTTACCGGTTTCATTGTTAAAGGTTTTGTTTTGCATGTTATAGTTGCCTTGTGTTTTCAGTATTTTCTTATCTTCAGCTGTTATTTATGCTTATTATTTTTCAGTATTTTCTTATCTTCAGTTGTTATTTATGCTTATAACTCACTAAGTCGGAGTACTCACTTTACTTCCTACACCTTGTGTGCAGATTCAGGTGCATCACAGTCTGAGGGAGGAACGATCTATTTGAGCAACATTTCTTCGGGAGCATCAAGGTAGCTGCATGTCATTCGTTGCCCTGATTCTTCCCTCCTACCCTTATCTTTTATTATTCTGCTCCTAAGACAATATTTTTATGATGACACACTGTATTATAGGCTCATGGTCGTGACACTTGATCTTGTTATAAGCTTATGTTTCTCGTATTCTATTGGATTTTAGTACATTTTCTCCATATTTATAGCCTTTGGTACAATGGTTTAGAAATCTAATAACTGTGTTTAAACTCTAGAATTACCTATAGTTTGGGTTATTGTTTGAATGGTCGGGCTTGCCTAACAAGGTGTTGGGCGCCATCAGGACCGAGGTTTGGGTCGTGAAAATGGTGCCTCTGGACTATGACTCCTTTGAATTATAATGTGCAATCTTGAGAGATCCTCGGGCCATGGAATTGTATCTCTTGGCTATGAAAGAATGCCTTCGAACTATGATGCCTTTGGACAAAATAGTGCTATTTCAGCCCATGAAATTCAAAGATGTACTTCTTGGTCACATGTGAAGATTAGACAAAACAATGCTTAGTCTTGTGTAAGATGAGGGCAGTGCTTAGACCTAGGTGAATAGAGGATAGTGCTAGGTCTTAAATGGCATAGATGAGGGCAGTGCTTAGCCCTAGGTGAACAGTGGATAGTGCTAGGTCTTAGATGGTGTAGTGGAGATATTATTTAATCTTATGTAGGGAAAAATAGTGCTTAGCCTTATGGAAGAAGAGGAGACAATTCTTAGTCTAACAATTAGGGGAGATAGTGCCTAGTCTCATGAAATTAGGGAGACAATGCTCAGTCTCATGCAGGGAAAGACAATGCTAAGACTTATGCAATTAGGGAGGCAGTGCTTAGCCTCATGCAAGAAGATGATACAATGCATAGTCTTATGCAATTGGGGAGGAAATGCTTAGCCTCATGCAAGAAGATGAGACAATGCTTAGTCTCATGCACGAAAATACAATGCTTAGCCTTATGTAATTAAGGAGAAAATGCTTAGAATCATGAAAGAAGATGAGACAATGATTAGTCTCGATATAGGGAAAGGCAGTGCTTAGGCTAGTGCAATTAGGGAGGAAATGATTAGCCTCATGCAAGAAGAGGAGGCAATGCTTAGTCTCGATGTAGGAAAATGCATTGATTAGCCTTGTGCAATTAGGGAGGCAAAGCTTAGCCTCATTCAAGAAGAACAAAAAATGCTTAGTCTCATGCAAAGAGGGGAGACAATGCTTAGTCTCATACAAGAAAATGATAAATGATAGAGAGAAAGTAAAATATTTCTTAGCTGGATATGTTTTTAGAGAATTCACTGTCTTGAACGTACTGACTTGATGTACCTAGGAATATCGTTATTGTGCTTGTTTCCAAAGAAAAATAGTGAGTTTTGTGGGAGAAGGTTGGTTCATGCTTTCGTCTTCTTGCTTCATACTTGCTCCTATCTTGAGATCCTATTTGAGTTACCTTGGGCAACATCTAGCTGTCATAGAAACAAAGTTTTCAAAAAATATGCATATATTTTCAAAAAATATAGTTATTGGAAATGTAGTAGTATGTGATATCAAATAATTTAGATGAACCAGTAACTGTGACACATATCATAAATTGGTGACTGCCCCAGTTTAAATGCATACTTTTGATAATACTTTTGGTTGTTTTGTATATGACGAAGAACTTGCGATCTTGCCCTAGTTTCTGATCATGGGGAAAATGAAGATTTATTATGATATGACCGAACCCACAGAGCTACCTACGTATCTCCTCTTAAATGGGAATCAGGTCAAGCGTAGATCAATTACATCACGTGAAGTAATGTATACAATCTGAAACATAGTATCTCTTGATTGCGCCTGAACTGATAGGTTTTTGCAAAATCTCTCTGTCCATTTCTAGAAGTATGAGTGCTACTCCTGTTAGTACTTGTGTAGTCTGCAAGTTTCGACATGTATTTCCTCGAGAAATATGGATGCTTCCTTGGTGTCGACACACTATAATAATCCTAGGTCTGGAGTCCTTCTAGACAAAATTTCTCTACTTTGTGAGAAGTGGTTGGCTAACCTTCAAAGTGTGCTCTTCTGAGTGTGGGTTGCGTGTTCCGGATATTCTCCCTTTGCCAAGTATTTCTTGATGTTATGGAACCATGGATTTCCATCACTTTCTTCTTCAACATGAGCAAAATAAGCTGGCTCCTTCTGAATTTTTGTTGGGATAGGATCGATGATGTTCTTGTTTGGGTATTGTGTCATGGAAGATAAAGTGGCCAATGCATTTGTGAACTCGATCTAAACCCTCGGATCATGTTTGAATTCTATCTTGGTGAATCTCTTGATCATCTTTATTACATAGTACAAATATGGCAATATCTTGGTCTTCTTTGTAGTCCGTTCTACTAGAACCTGATCCACAAAAAGATTGGAATCTCCAATTACCAACAACTTCTCAACATTCATGTCAATGGCCAACCCGAGTCCCAAGATGCAAGCCTCATATTATGCCATGTCATTGGTAAATGGAAACCTGAGTTTTACAGATACCGGATAGTATTGGCCTGTTTCTGATACTAGATAGCTATGATACCCAGTCCTTTGATTTTTGACGCTCCGTCGAAGAACATTCACGTACCATCATATGCGTCAGTGATATCTTCTCCCACAAGCGATACCTCGTCATCGGGAAAATAGGTTTTCAATGGTTAGTATTCTCCATCTACAGGATTTTGTGCCAAATGATCTGCCAATTCTTGACCTTTGACTGCCTTCTGAGTTACATAGACGATGTTGAACTCACTTAGGCATTGAGTCCAATTAAAGTAATCACTTGGCTGCGGGTCCCTTTAGAATTTAAATGACCATTTGGGCCAAAGATTAGTTATTGTTTTGGGCCTAGCATTTTATTTTTTCTTGTCCAACTTACTATTAACTATTGATAAACCATTATTATATTTATATTGGCCAATATTCTTATTCTTTTCATCACATAACTACTATTTTTTGCTCATAAAAATAAATCAACACCCAAATACTTATAAAACAATAATTACAAGAAATAACACACAAGTAAAAAAAATTATAAATGAACATCGCGAATTGTTAAACATTGATTAACAAATCTCATGCAAAGTAAATGCAATAAGCTACTAAAACAAAGACTTATAAAATTAAAAGAAATCATATTTTCTTTTCATGAAACAAGCATTAGCCTAAAATACGAGATAATCTTCCAGCTTCAAATATACATTGTAACGGACAAACAAAAACAAACAAACGAGCTATGAGCCAACATATTTTGAAATATGGTATCAACCACATTTGAACAAGAAGTTCAACATTCATTACACATGCTTACATACAAAATCCTACTCAAAAAAGAAATTTAAAGCTAAAACAACTGAAGAACAATAATATTTTCATCATTTCTGTTCGTTGACTCAAAATTACAGCAGTACTTTAAGAGAATTACCGGGATACCAAAATGGAAAGTTGATGAAGGAGGTAAATTGCACAACTCTCACATTAATACCAAAGGTAAAAATCCCAATTTTGTTAAGGAGTTTAGATAAATTGCTTGTTGCTCAACATTATACAAGATTATAGCTGAACTCTTAACAAGCAAGTTGAAACTAGTGGTGGATTACTTGGTTGGACTTGCCCAATCTGCTTTTATTGAAGGAAGGAATATATTAGAGAATGTGATAATGGCTCATAAACTAATCAAAGGATATACTCAAAAGAATGTTTCACCTAGGTATATGATAAAGGTGAACATTAGGAAAGCCTATGACAATATGGAATGGGGGTTTCTGAGAGCAGTATTACTGGAGTTTGGTGTACCCTATAAACTAGTGGAACTGATCATGATATGTGTTAGTACAGTCAGCTGCTCACTATTGTTGAATGGAGGATTCACTGAAAAGTTTGAAGCAATGTAAGGCTTAAGTCAAGGGGATCTCATGTCACCTTACCTGTTTGTTTTAGCTATGCAATACCTCAATAGATCCCTAAAAGCACTGACAATGATACCAAACTTCAACTTCCATCCAAAATGCAGGAAATTGATGATTGTCCACATCTGTTTTGTAGATGACCTACTTATGTGTTGCAGGGCTGATGAGATATCCATGAAAATGTTGATCAGCTGCTTCCAGCAAATCTTTAAAGTCTCAGGCTTGCATGCTAATATGGACAAAAGTTCATTAAACATAGCATGAGTGAAGGAAGAATTCAAGAAGAAAATGCTAGCTGAATTGCACTATTAGCAGGGACCTTACCATTTAAATACTTCGGAGTTCCATTATCTGCAATAAAGATCAGCATATAACAGTGTATGCCCTTGGTGGAAAGAATTGTGGACATGATTAGAAGCTGGACATCCAAGTTTCTTTCATATACATGCAGGCTACAACTCATCAAGAATGTCTTATTTGAAAGGCAGATATACCGGGCTCAAGTGTTCCTCCTCCCTAAGAAGATTGTCAAGATGGTAGATAGCATATGCAGAAGGTATCTATGGACTGGAAGCAATGAAACCAACAAGAGAAATCCTATATCCTGGGAGACTTTGTATAAGCCAAAAGCAGTTGGAGGATTAAACATAATCAACTATGAAGCTTGGAACAAGGCAGCAATAACAAAGCTACTATGGGCATTAGTGAATAATAAGGACAAACTATGGATAAAGTGGATACATGGCCAATATATAAAAAATAAAGATATAGCAAACATGGAGGCTCCTAAACAAGCTAGTTGGCTTGTAAGGAAGATATTCAATGCAAGAGAATGGTAGTCAAATGATATGCAAAGAGTGCAAGCTTGTACAAAGCATGGGAAATTCAGCATAAAAGCAACATATATAAAAACTAATCCAGAGAATGGCCAAAAGTGAGATGGAAGTGTATAACAATGATCAATGGTAGCTTGCCAAAGCAACAGTTCATAGTGTGGATGGCAATGCATGAAAGGTTGGCAACAATGGATAGGTTGATGAAATGGGGAACTCAAGTGGATCAAGGATGTGTTCTATGTGAAAGAGACTTGCTAGAGACTCATGAGCACTTATTCTTTGAATGTTAATACTCAAAGAAATTCTAGGAAAGTATGTTAATATGGCTTGGATGCAACAAAAGAATTCAAGACCGGGATGAAGAAGTTATTTGGTCGATCAAGACTGTGAACAACAGGAACCCAAAGAAAGCCATAATTGGAGTTGTGTTTTCTGCTATAATGTACAACATTTGGATGGAAATAAATAGTTGAAGATTCCAACAGTGCAAGAAAACAGTACAAGACAGAGAAAAGGAGATAGTTGTCCAGGTCCATGTTACTGGAAAAAAGAAACAAAAATGAAAATCATTGATGGAATACTTAAATAACTACCCTAGTTGTATAAAGGATAGTTATACGATTTCTTGAAATAAATTAGCAACAAAAGAAGTTGTATAGGCAATGTAAATGGTTTTTTTTTATTTGAGATCTGCTCCAAAGTCCATAGAGAGCAGATGGTGTGTATCTTTGAAAGGGTTGGAATAAAGTTCTACTTTCGACCAAAAAAAAAAACAGATTATATGATCTAGCAGAAAGAAAAGGAAATAACTAAATTTCAGCAACAAAAATAGCTTAAAACAGCAGCAAAACCATGTTTAAACAACCCGAAAACATTAGAGAAGAAACCCAAAATCAACTCTAAAAGGCTTATTCTTTTTTAAAGAGTTTTCACTCTAAAAAAGAACTCAAAAAGCGACAACTTCAGCTTACTTTCTTTAAGTTAACCTGTTGATTTTTACACCTAAAATTATATTTTTTTAGTGTGTAAAAATATCTAGCAAATGTGTGACCCCCTATAAAGTGAGGCAGGTGTTGATACCCAATTTTTCCCTATATATTTTAAATATACACAAAAGCCTTCAAAATAGCATAAATATATGCATATTTAATCATGCACAAAGATTTCATTATTGTTCCCATAATTTCAAGGATTTAAATTTATTTATTTTCTTTCCTTTTATCCACAAAATCCCCAATAATTATTTTTAAATTTATTGTTTGGATAATTCATTTATTTTATATCAATACTTATGCCAAAATATGGCTAATATAATTTTTATGTATTATTTCAATTACATTTAGTATTTTTTAAGCTAAATTTTGCAATGATAGCACATTTTAAAATATAATTATATTTTATATTCATAAAATTGGCCCCTGTATTTTTACAATATTAATTATGTACTTTAAAATATTTTGGCACCTTAAATTATTTTCCAAATATCGCTCATTAATTATTAAATTTAATATAGGGAAAATTGGTTATTTAATTATTAGCCAAATTTGGCTTTCAATTATAGTCAAAATCGGACTAATTCCCAGCCCCATCTTCTAATTTAATAATCCAACCGAGACCCAATTACCCCTACCCGATCCAAGCCACTTTAAATCATGTAGTTCATCCAAAAAGATCAACGGGCCTCGTTCTTCCTTTCCTTTCTAATTTTGAGAGACCCCAAACACTAAAACTTTTCTTCTCAACCACCGCCCTCAAACTCTCTCATCTCCTCTCTTCTCTCTCAACCTAACCCTAGACTCCTCCACTCACCTCCTTATCTGGTCATCGCCGGCGACTATCTCTCAAATCCCAAGCCTACAATGGTCACTCGACCGCCTTGCTCATCATCTCTAAGGCCTTCAAAGGTCTTGGGCCATATAGATTGGGACCTAGGGTTTTTGATTCTGTTGTTCAAGACTTCTCTGGTGTGAGATATTGGGCAAAATCACACCTCACGTGTTACGATTTGTAAGGTTACAAAAGGTTCTTTCGATTTCTATTTGGGTTTATTTTGAAACCCTAACTCTCTTCTGAATCTCTCAGATCCATGTTATTTTCATGCTCTAAGCTTGTTTTCTCCTATGATTTTGATTCTGCGGTCGCATAGTGCACCGCATAATTGACCCCGGCCCAGATTTTTGTAACATTTTGACCCGATCTCTTCTTTAATATAACACACTTCTTCTTCATTTTATCATATCATCTTACCAAAATTAGAGAGAGAAGAGAGGGTTTTTAGAGAGAGAAATCTTTCATCTTCAAAGATTGTTCTAATCATCTTAATTCCAAGGGATCTTAGGGCAAGGATTCAACTTCCCCAATCTTTTCAAGGTAAAAACCCTAACTATTTTCTTTGACTTTCACTTTTAATTGGGTAAAGAGAGGTTTGCATATAATAGCTTTTGAAAATAGAATTTTTACACTCATGCATGATTATTGAACTTGATTTTTAGTAAAAAGAAGTGAGTAGAAGTAAGAGTCTTCAAGAACAAGGTTGGCAAGAGTAAGATAGCGTGGGTAAGCATAAAGTAGGAAGTTAACGGAAGAAAACTCATCACCAGGTATGTATGGCTAATTTTGATTCTTGTAAAATCGCCCAAATGTATGCGAATTGTTTTGGCAATGTGTCAAATTGAGAAATTTTACGTAATTCTTTGATTTCCTTGTTGAGCATTCGATTGATGTTGAACTACGTGTGGTGTGGTATGAAATATGAATTGAAAGATAAAAAGGTAATCGAGATTGGTAAAGAATTGGGAACAACCATTGTGATGGCATATTTGGCTTATTGTGGAAGGAATTTGAAACACCTTAATTGTGGTAAATTGTTGAACATGATTATGTGGGCATTTTCGATTTCGGAATACTTGTAACTTGGTTTTGATATTGGCTTGAGAAGAAATTGAGAACATGAACCAATGTGTAAGTTGCTTATTTGAACTTGTTAAAATTGTGTGTAGTACCTTATCTGCTGTTTGAAATTGTTGTGTTTTCAACTTTAAGGCGGGGTCGTGTTGCGCGCCGCAACGCGGGGAAATAAGGTGTGGGTTGGGGTGATAAGGGTGGCCGAGGTAATAAGGGTGGTCAGGGGCAATAAGGATGGAAAGCGATCGAAATCGCTATTGAAAATTGATACAAAAATCAATAATGTGAAATTGTGAAAGGAGACAGCAGGAGAGTTTGCAACTTGTGGGGCACTGATTGCCCCTTTGTTTGACTACTTGTGCTTTACGTGATTGATTGGTTATTGTTAAATTTGTTGACCTTGAATGTGCTTGTGTTGAGGCTTATCTGAAATGAGTAAAAGGTGGAAAACATGGTTGGTTGGCTTGATTATCATGATCCTTGTTTAACGGCTTGAGTTTACTTGGGACAAAGTTTGTCCATACATACCAATACAATTCAAGTGTACCGACGTCCCTTTTGCCGGGGACGCTACATTCGTGTTATGATTGTCGGTGGTTCAGTAGCAAGCACTTCAGCTCATCGGCAGTAGTTGGTGAGCCCCTTTCTTCCTTGGGGCCTTGTGTGGTTCATGCCACTCGGTTTAGATTTCATTTTGGTTTTGTAAGGTATAGCCGGAGCCTTGTTACCGGCAAGTATTGTATTTCCCTTTTGTATCCTAGAGGCTCGGTAGACATGTAAACTGTGGGACTCCAGTCTTATGTATATATATTGTGTTATGTCGGGCGTTGTAAAAATTGAAATCTTGTTAATGAATCACTCGTATGGTTTTATTTGTTTAATGTGAAATCATTCATGGTTAGTAAGATAGTTGGTTAATGGGAAACAATCAATACAGGGGTAACGCGTGGGAATGAAAGGCACCCAGGTCCGCTTGATTGGGGCAACCCGGTCATGCGCCGGTCATGTTCCCCGATTTGGGGCGTGACAATAACACACGTGATGACGAGTCGGGTCATCACAAATATCCGGTGGCTCCCAGGGCAATTAGAGTGCATAGATTCCTCGACTCCCTAAAGATTGCCAAAAACGTTCACAATGAAGACTTGGCTCACGGGTTCTGTACTATGAGTTTTATATACCGCAGATATGATCATATTGGGGGATTTAACGACCCAACAAACAAACTCTACAGCAAAGCGAACCGGGTTAAGTGGGAGGAACATAGGCGCTTTGCCTTTATGGTGGCCTTTTTGGGATTGATCATATTCCCGAGAAAATATAGAAATATTGACATTAGAGTCACCGGGATTGCCAGTACTCGCCTTGTGTAAGACCTGACTCAGATACAGTTCCCGCTTCTGGCTCTGGTATCTCTAATGAAGAACTTAGGGGAGCCATCCATATGTTAACACAGCTAGTGGCCGCCCAGGCCCAGAGATCCCATGATGCCCCTGCATCCTCCAGCGGACAGGGAGATTCCTTTGGCTCCAGAGTCCATCAATTCTTGCGATTGGCCCCTCCAGAATTTTCAGGCACCGATCTAGAGGCTGACCCACAGGAATTCCTTGATGAGATATACAAGACCCTCAGAGTGATGAAGGCTACAGATATAGATGGGGTAGAGTTGGCCTCTTACAGGCTGAAGGGAGCGGCATGTTCATGGTTCGAAATGTGGGAGGATTCCTGTGAGGAAGGGAGCCCTCCGGCCAGATGGGATGAGTTCGTAGATGCATTTATGGACCACTTCTTGCCTGCCGAGGTAATGGCAACCCGCGCCACGGAGTTCGAGGTCCTCAAGCAGGGCAGTATGAGTGTTTGGGAGTATCACACGGAGTTCGTAAGGTTGTCCAAGTATGCTCCTCATTTAGTGTCGACCATGGATGCCCGGGTTCGACGGTTTGTTCAGGGCCTTAGCCCTTTGGTGGTGAATGAGGCCGCCACAGCAGCTTTGCACTCAGACATGAACTATGGGAGGATTGTGGGGTTTGCTCAGGCCACAGAGGCCAGGAAATTGAAGATTCGTGCAGAAAGAGAAAGTAGCAGCAGGGCCCGGTCAATGGGTCGTTCAGGGAGATCACTTCCAGGGAGGGGGTCATCAGGGCCATCCCAGTCATATGCTCAGTCCTCCGTGAGTGCACCACCATCCGTGCACAGTCATCAGCAGGGCAGTTACTCGAGACCCGGTTCAGACAACATGAGGTCTCGTCAGTCTGGTCGTCCTGGGGTGAGGTCCCAGCAGCAGGGGAGACCTACGTGCCCCAAGTGTGGGAGATTTCATACAGAGACTTGTTACCTTGACATCCCGGTGTGTTTCGGGTGTGGGGTGAGAGGTGACATTCAGCGGGACTGCCGTGCACCCCGTCAGGGTATAGGTAGGGGATCCGCTCAGTCATCCGGTTCTTCGGCTGCTACATCATCAGCGCGTACTCCAGCAGCAGCAGGGCGTGGTGCAGCTAGGGGTGGAGCTCAGGGTAGGGGTGGACCTAGCCGATTCTATGCATTGAGTGACCGCCGGAATGCCGAGGCTTCTCCAGATGTTGTTACAGGTATCCTGTCTGTTCAAACTATTGATTGCTATGCCCTTATTGATCCAGGGTCCTCCTTGTCTTATGTTACTCCATTCATTGCTTCAAGCTTTGGGATAGAACCCGAACAGCTTCATGAGCCGTTCTCTGTGTCGACTCCAATCGGTGATTCTATTACAGCCTCACGAGTCTATAGGAATTGTGTTGTTACGATGGGTGGTCGTGATACCACAGCTGATCTTATTGAGCTTGGGATGGTAGATTTTGATGTAATTATGGGGATGGATTGGCTCTATTCGTGCTTTGCCAAGCTTGACCGTCGGACGAGAGTTATGAGGCTCGAGTTCCCTAACGAGCCAGTCATTGAATGGAGAGGAAATGGTGTGGTGCCAAGGGGTAGGTTTATTTCCTACCTTAAGGCTTCGAAGATGATTAAGAAGGGTGTATCTATCACCTGGTTCGGGTAACGGACACCACCTCAGAGGTGCCTACCCTCGAGTCCGTGCCAATTGTGAATGAATTTCCTGAAGTGTTTCCAGATGAGCTTCCAGGCATCCCGCCGGATAGGGAGATTGATTTCGGAATTGATGTATTGCCGGATACTCAGCCAATATCCATTCCACCATACAGAATGGCGCCAGCAGAGTTAAGGGAGTTAAAGGAGCAGCTCTGAGGGATTTATTAGAGAAAGGGTTCATACGACCGAGTGTGTCGCCATGGGGTGCTCCGGTTCTCTTTTTCAGAAAGAAGGATGGGTCACTTCGAATGTGTATTGATTATCGGCAGCTTAACAAAGTCACCATTAAGAATAAATATCCATTGCCTCGAGTGGATGATCTGTTTGACCAATTGCAGGGAGCGAAGTTCTTCTCAAAGATTGATTTACGGTCTGGGTACCACCAGTTAAAAATCAGGGAGCAGGATATTCCTAAAACCGCCTTTCGAACTCGTTATGGTCACTTTGAGTTTTTGGTCATGTCTTTTGGGCTAACCAACGCCCCAGCAGCTTTCATGGACCTTATGAATCGGGTTTTCAAGCCATTCCGAGATTCCTTTGTGATTGTATTCATTGACGATATTCTCATCTACTCTCGGAGCAGGGAAGATCATGCCGTTCACCTCAGAGCAGCATTGCAGACCCTTCTTCAGCATCAATTGTATGCCAAGTTCTCAAAATGTGAGCTTTGGTTGGAGTCCGTAGCTTTTCTAGGGCATGTTATTTCCAGTGAGGGAATTATGGTGGATCCTCAGAAGATTGCGGCAGTGAAAGATTGGCCTAGACCCACGACCCCGACAGAGATTCGCATCTTTTTGGGTCTGGCAAGGTACTATCGGAGGTTTGTAGAGGGATTCTCAACCCTCGCCTCCCCATTGACTAAATTGACGCAGAAAGCAGTTAAGTTCCAGTGGTCCGAAGCATGTGAGAAAAGTTTCCAAGAACCGAAGTCAAGATTGACCTCGGCACCAGTATTGGCCTTGCCAGAAGGCACAGAGGGATTTGTAGTCTATTGTGATGCCTCCAGAGTCGGTTTGGGATGTGTATTGATGCAGCACGGAAAGGTTATAGCTTATGCTTCCAGACAACTCAAGAACCATGAGAAGAATTATCCGACGCATGATTTGGAACTTGCAGCCGTTGTGTTTGCCTTGAAAATATGGCGACACTATCTTTATGGGGTTCATGTAGATGTGTTTTCAGACCACAAGAGCCTCCAGTATTTGTTCAAGCAGAAAGAGCTGAATCTGAGACAACGGCGGTGGTTAGAACTACTCAAGGACTATGATATGGACATATTGTACCATCCAGGGAAGGCAAATGTGGTAGCCGACGCTCTTAGTCGGAAATCCATGGGTAGTTTGGCTCATTTGGGTGTGGATCAGAGACCCCTGGCTCGAGAGGTCTACCAATTAGCCAGCTTGGGGGTTCGTATTTCGGCGTCGGACGAGGGGGATATCTTGGTGCATAATGGAGCAGAATCATCATTGGTCGCGGAAATCAAGGAAAAACAGTTCATGGATCAAGCATTGGTTCGGGTGAAGGAAGCAGTCATGAATGACAAGACCTCAGCATTTGTACTCAGCAGCGAAGATGGTGTATTGCGGTGTCAAGATAGGCTATGTGTTCCGGATGTGGACGAGCTTCGGGAAAGAGTGATGGCAGAGGCTCATACTTCCAGGTATTCTGTGCACCCTGGTTCAACGAAAATGTATCACGATCTCAAGGATATTTATTGGTGGAACGGTATGAAAAGGGATGTGGCAGGCTTTGTAGCTAAATGTCCGAACTGTCAACAAGTGAAGGCCGAGCATCAACGGCCCGGTGGATTAACTCAGCCTATAGAAATACCAAGGTGGAAATGGGAGATGATCAATATGGATTTCGTGGTGGGGTTACCTCGCACTCAGTGTAAGTTCGACTCAATATGGGTGATAGTGGATCGACTCACCAAATCAGCTCACTTCCTGCCAGTCAAGTCCACTGATACTGCGGAGCAATATGCAAGATTGTACATCAAAGAGATAGTAAGGCTTCATGGCACTCCACTTTCTATCATCTCAGATCGCGGGGCTCAGTTCACCGCTAACTTTTGGAAGAAGTTTCAGCAAGGTTTGGGAACTCAGGTGAATCTCAGCACAGCTTTCCATCCACGGACCGATGGACAGGCCGAGCGGACCATTCAGACGCTTGAAGATATGTTGCGGGCTTGTGTCTTAGATTTTAAAGGTAATTGGGATGAACACTTGCCATTGATAGAATTTGCTTACAATAACAGCTATCATGCTAGCATTCAAATGGCCCCGTTTGAGGCATTGTACGGGAGAAGATGTAGATCGCCAATCGGGTGGTTTGAGGTAGGTGAAGCGGAATTGCTAGGGCCAGATATGGTGTACGAAGCTATGGAAAAGGTCAAGGTTATTCAGGAGAGAATGAAAACAGCCCAGAGTCGTCAAAAGTCCTATGCAGACGTTCGTCGAAGGGATTTGGAGTTTCAAGTTGATGATTGGGTATTCTTGAGGGTATCTCCTATGAAGGGAGTCATGCGATTCGGAAAGAAAGGGAAATTGAGTCCTAGGTATGTCGGGCCATATCGGATCGTTCAAAGGATTGGTCAAGTTGCTTATAGGCTAGAGTTGCCTCCCGAGATGTCATCAGTGCATCCGGTATTCCATGTGTCCATGTTGAAGAAAGTGATTGGAGATCCATCCACCATCATGCCAGTCGAGGCTATAGAGGTTAATGAAGATTTTTCTAAAATATAAGAGTTAGTCAAAATTTTGATGGTTGCATATCATGTCTTTCAAAACCAACTCATTTATTTCAAAATCCTCATTCGAGGACGAATGATCTTAAGGGGGGAGGATGTAAGGCCCCGTAAAAATTTTGTGCATAAAACCTAGTAGCTGTGGTGTCATTTTTCTGAAAAGTGTCCAATATGCGGTCAAGAATGCGATCGCAAACCTGACATGCGGACCGCATTCTTGCCGCAAAAAGTTCCAGAGAGTTTCCCAAAAATCGTGTCAAAAGTGCGGTCGATATGCGATCGCATGTCAAATCTGCGGTGCACTTTGCGACCGCAGATCAAGCATGCGGACCGCATTCTGGCCGCATTCCTTAACAGAACCTGTGTAAAATTTGGGGCAATTCTGTGGTCACTATGCGGACCGCATGTTGATTCTGCGGTCGCATAGTGCACCGCATAATTGACCCCGGCCCACATTTTTGTAACATTTTGACCCGATCTCTTCTTTAATATAACACACTTCTTCTTCATTTTATCATATCATCTTACCAAAATTAGAGAGAGAAGAGAGGGTTTTTAGAGAGAGAAATCTTTCATCTTCAAAGATTGTTCTAATCATCTTAATTCCAAGGGATCTTAGGGCAAGGATTCAACTTCCCCAATCTTTTCAAGGTAAAAACCCTAACTATTTTCTTTGACTTTCAGTTTTAATTGGGTAAAGAGAGGTTTGCATATAATAGCTTTTGAAAATAGAATTTTTACACTCATGCATGATTATTGAACTTGATTTTTAGTAAAAAGAAGTGAGTAGAAGTAAGAGTCTTCAAGAACAAGGTTGGCAAGAGTAAGATAGCGTGGGTAAGCATAAAGTAGGAAGTTAACGGAAGAAAACTCATCACCAGGTATGTATGGCTAATTTTGATTCTTGTAAAATCGCCCAAATGTATGCGAATTGTTTTGGCATGTGTCAAATTGAGAAATTTTACGTAATTCTTTGATTTCCTTGTTGAGCATTCGATTGATGTTGAACTACGTGTGGTGTGGTATGAAATATGAATTGAAAGATAAAAAGGTAATCGAGATTGGTAAAGAATTGGGAACAACCATTGTGATGGCATATTTGGCTTATTGTGGAAGGAATTTGAAACACCTTAATTGTGGTAAATTGTTGAACATGATTATGTGGGCATTTTCGATTTCGGAATACTTGTAACTTGGTTTTGATATTGGCTTGAGAAGAAATTGAGAACATGAACCAATGTGTAAGTTGCTTATTTGAACTTGTTAAAATTGTGTGTAGTACCTTATCTGCTGTTTGAAATTGTTGTGTTTTCAACTGTAAGGCGGGGTCGTGTTGCGCGCCGCAACGTGGGGAAATAAGGTGTGGGTTGGGGTGATAAGGGTGGCCGAGGTAATAAGGGTGGTCGGGGGCAATAAGGATGGAAAGCGATCGAAATCGCTATTGAAAATTGATACAAAAATCAATAATGTGAAATTGTGAAAGGAGACAGCAGGAGAGTTTGCAACCTGGGGGGCACTGATTGCTCCTATGTTTGACTACTTGCAATCTATGTTGTTGATTGGTTGTTGTTCTATTTGTTGACCTTGAATGTGCTTGTGTTGAGGCTTATCTGAAATGAGTAAAAGGTGGAAAACATGGTTGGTTGGCTTGATTAATTGTTGATGTAATTTAATGGCTTGAGTTTACTTGGGACAAAGTTTGTCCATACATACCAGTACAATTCAAGTGTACTGACGTCCCTTTTGCCGGGGGCGCTACATTCGTGTCATGATTGTAGGTGGATCGGTAGCAGGCACTTCAGCTCATCGGCAGTAGTATCCTTCTCCTTCCACTGCCCTTTTTGGTGAGCCCCTTTCTTCCTCGGGGCCTTGTGTGGTTCTTGCCACTCGGTTTAGATTTCATTTTGGTTTTGTAAGGTATAGCCGGAGCCTTGTTACCGGCAAGTATTGTATTTCCCTTTTGTATCCTAGAGGCTCGGTAGACATGTAAACTGTGGGACTCCAGTCTTATGTATATATATTGTGTTATGTCGGGCGTTGTAAAAATTGCAAACTTGTTAATGAATCACTCGTATGGTTTTATTTGTTTAATGTGAAATCATTCATGGTTAGTAAGATAGTTGGTTAATGGGAAACAATCAATACAGGGGTAATACGTGGGAATGAAAGGCACCCAGGTCCACTTGATTGGGGCAACCCGGTCAGGCGCCTTATCTGGTCATCGCCGGTGACTATCTCTCAAATCCCAAGCCTACAATGGTCACTCGACCGCCTTGCTCATCATCTCTAAGGCCCTCAAAGGTCTTGGGCCATATAGATTGGGACCTAGGGTTTTTGATTCTATTGTTCAAGACTTCTTTGGTGTGAGATATTGGGCAAAATCACATCTCATGTGTTACGATTTGTGAGGTTACAAAAGGTTCTTTCGATTTCTATTTGGGTTTATTTTGAAACCCTAACTCTCTTCTGAATCTCTCAGATCCATGTTATTTTCATGCTCTAAGCTTGTTTTCTCCTATGATTTACTTATTCTTGAGCTTTCCTTTGAAAGATCCTCTACTCTAAACCGTTTTTACCTTCGTTAAAAACTAGGATTTTTTCGGAGTTCTTTCTACACCTATTTTAACCGATTTTATCACGACCCCAAACATGGTCATGATGGCACCCAGCACACTATTAGGCAAGCCCGACCAATTCCAATACTTAACCTAATTGAATAATAGAGATAGATAGATAAAACAAGGAATCATAAAAACCATTTAAGTCAAGATTAGGAAATACTGATAAAAATACGGAAGTTTAACAAAATACATAATACAGCCAAACCATGGACCCGGTGTCACGAACATGAGCCTCTAAATTTAGAATGGCATCCTACTACAAAGTCTGTCTAATATCTGATAACATGGAAACAAAAGATAGGGATAGAGGGGAGGAATCTAAGGCTGCAAACACAGTGCAGCTACCTCGATGCTCCCGAAATCTAACTCTGCTCATCCAAACTGGATCTACTCAGCCCGAGAAGAACCTGGTTCTGCACGCAAGGTGCAGGGAGTAAAGTGAGTACTCCAACCCAGTGAGTAATAAAAATAAATACAGTATGAAAGTAAGAAATTGCAGGAAATACACAAGGTAAATATCTAACAGTTCAGACCAATATCAATGTAAATATGAAAAACAGTAATACAGTTAAGGGAATAATGCATGATAAGATGCAACACACATAACGGTACACTCTAGTACCCGCTGCGGCGTGCATCCCGCTCCACTTAGTTATCGTCGATGTCGCTCACTCGGGGTGTGTACGGACTTCGGAGGGGCTCCTACAGCCCATGCACAATATCAGTCTCAATATAAATATATCATTGTTGCGTCGTGCAGCCCGATCCATATCAAGGAAGTGCATCCTCACTATCGGGTCCTCGACCCTTCTCAGTCAAATAAGTTCACAGCCACTCGGTCATGACATACTATAGGGATCTCAGCCATCATTTCCTTTTAATTTAATATTCATGATTAGAAACACAGTCCTTATATTATTTTAACATTTTAAAACATGACTGAGAGTCTAATTTGTGAAAACAAGTGAGGAAAGCTAATGAAGATCCCCTAAGGATTCTATAGGTCGGCACAAGGCCCCAAACATGGCATAAAGCCCAATTCACAGTGATAAGGTATGCGTCTCAATCGCAAATATAGTGGAAATAACACTCGGGATGAACCAAGTCACAATCCCCTATCAATAAACGACTCCGCACTCGTCATAGAATGTGTGTCAGGCCTTAATATAGCATCACGGTATGAAAGTTCGGGGTTTCGAACCCTTAGAGCAGCATTTACATCAATTACTTACATCAAGTCGGCCACAAGTCTAGGTCGCTATGCCTTTCCCTTGCAATCAAACTCCTCGTGCATAGAATCTGGTCAAAACCACAAGGAATACATCACAATAGGCTAAGGGAACATAGCCCAATCAAAAAGACTCAAAAAACATCGAAAATCATGAAGTTAGCAAAACCTGAGCCCCGGGCCCACTTCTCGAAAAATTACAAAATTTACTTTACCGGATTTCTTGTCTCGCCACGAGTCCGTACATATAAAATTTACCTAAATCAGAGTTCAAGTGCCCCCCTGAAATCCCAAATTTTCATTTCAAAACCCAAGCCCTAGTAATTTAAATTTTCACCCAATTTTCCAAGAATTAAACGTTGATTCTTCAATAAAATAGCGGTTCTAGGTCACGAGACTTACCTCCAATCAATTCCCATCAAAACCCTCTTCAATTTCTACCAAAAATCTCTTGAGGTGGTCAGTAATGGAGGAAAATAAGGAATGGGTCGCGGAATAAACCCTTCTGTCGCCGAGCTTTAACCTTATGCGAATACGGTCAAGCCCCCGTGTTCGTGATGAACAAAATTTGCTGACCAATAAACTACCCTACGCGAATGCGTAGCCCTAAATGCAAATGTGATGCATTAAAAACTCCTATAATGCGAATGCGGTCCATATAACGCGAACGCGAAGAACAACTTGGCAGGGCCCTAGGCCCCCTTCTACGCGAGCGTGGTGCCTACCTCGCGAACGCGATACACAGGGCCATAAACCTACGCGAACACAAAAACCTCATCGCAAATGCGAAGACAATTCTCTAGGCCTCCAAACTTTACTCTACGCGAACACGGAACCCCCACCGCAAACGGGAAGGCCAAATCAGGCATGCACTTCTGCTGCATTTTCTACAATGTTTGAAGTCCAAAAATCCTCCATTTAGCCATACGAAATCACCCCGAGGCCATCGGGACCTCAACCAATAGAACCAAAATATCCCAAAACATCATACGAACTTGTTCCGATCATAAAACACATCAAACAACACTAAAATCATCAATTCACATCGGATTCAAGCCTAAGTTTCTTCAAATCTTTTGAAACACACATTTCATCAAAAACCCAACTAAAACACCTCCATATGACCTAAAATTTGGCACACATATTACAAATCACATAACAATGCTACAGCCACTCTCAGAATTCCATGCTGACTTTCGGATCAAAATCTCACCCATCAACCGAATTTGCCAAAATACTAACTTCACCAATTCAAGCCTAATTCTACACCGAACCTCCAAATATCAATTCCGAGCACACTCCTAAGTAAAAAATCATCACCCGAAGCTAACCAAATCACTGGAATTCACATCCGAGCTCTCTAACTAAATAGTCAATATCCATTTGTCTTTTCCAAAACAAACCTTCCTTAAGAGATTAAGTGTCTCATTTCCATCTTGAAAACCAATTCAACCCTACCCGATCAACTCAAATATTGATATTAAATCATAGAGAAACATAATATGGGGGAAACGAGGTGGTAACTCACATGACGACGGGCCGGGTCGTCACAATCATTCATAAATAAGAGATTTTTTTCTTCAATTTAAATCGAACAATTACAATTAATTCAAATCTTTCCAAAACCATCCCACTTGATCTCCCAATTAGCCTCCTCAAATGGCCGACCTCTCCACTGTACCTTCACCGAAGCTATATCCTTTGATCTCAACTTTCGAACCTGACACCCTAAAATAGCCACTAGCTCCACATCATATGTCAAATCATCATCTAACTGAACCGTGCTGAAGTCCAAAACATGGGATGAGTCCCTAATATACTTTCGGAGCATAGAAACATGAAATACCTGATGCACGCTAGACAAGTTGGGTGGAAAAGCAAGCTCATAAGCCACCTCCCCAATCCTCCTAAGTACCTCAAAAGGTGCAATAAACCACGGACTCAGCTTCCCTTTCTTTCCAAACTGCAAGATGCCCTTCATTGGCGAAACCTTCAACAAGATCTTCTCGCCCACCATATAAGATACATCTCGAACCTATCGATCCGCATAACTCTTCCGACCCGACTAAGCTGTACGAAGTCTCTCCTGGATCACTTTCACCATATCTAAGACATCCTAGACAACCTCTGTCCCCAATAGCCTAGCCTCGCCGGGCTCAAACAAACCAACCGGAGATCTACACCATCTCCCATATAAGGCCTTATATGGTGCCATCTGAATACTCGACTGATAACTGTTGTTATAGGCAAACTCTGCAAGTGGTACGAACTCAGACCAAGAACCTCCAAAATAAATAAAATAGGAACGCAACATGTCCTCAAATATCTGAATGGTACGCTCGGACTACCCGTCCGTCTGAGGATGAATCGTTGTGCTCAACTCTACCTGTGTACCCAACTCTCGCAGAAAAGTCCTACAAAACTGGGAAGTAAACTGAGTACCCCTATCTAAGATAATAGAAATTGGGACCCTACGCAACCGAACAATCTATCGAATGAAAATCTTTGCTAACCTCTCCAAAGAATAGGTAGTACACACCAAAATTAAGATGACAGACTTGGTCAGCCGATCCACAATCTCCCAAATTGAATCAAACGTCCTTAAGGTACGAGTGAGAACACTCCCAAAATCCATAGTAATCCACTCCCACTTCCACTCTAGAATATCCATCCCCTGAAGTACACCACCAGGCCTCTGGTGCTCATATTTGACCTGCTAACAGTTGAGACACCGAGCTACATAACTCACAATATCCTTTTTCATCCTCCTCCACTAGCAATACTGTATCAAATCCTAATGCATCTTCGGGGCACCCGAATGAATGGAATATCGTGAGTTGTGGGCCTCCTCTAATATCAACTCCCGAAGCCCATCCACATTGGGCTAGCAAATCCGACCCTGGATCCTCAACATGCCATCATCATCAATAGTCACATCTCTAGAATCATCATGCTAAAACCTGTCCATAAGGACAAGCAAATGTGGATCATCATACTGATGCTCTCTAATGCGGTCATACAAGGAAAACCGAGAAACCACACAAGCCAACACTTGACTAGGCTCCGAAATGTCTATTCTCAAGATCTGATTGGCCAAAGCCTGGACATCAACAACAAAGGGCTACTCCCCAACTAGAATGTATGCCAAACTGCCCATACTAAACGCCTTCTAGCTCAAAGAATCAGCCACTACATTGGCCTTCCCCTGGTGATACAATATGGTAATATCATAGTCCTTGAGTAACTCAAGCCACCTCCGCTGCCTCAATTTAAAATCTTTCTGCTTGAATAGATGCTGAAGATTACGGTGATCAGTATACACCTCACAAGATACGCCGTATAAGTATTGCCTCCAAATCTTCAAAGCATGAACTGTAGCACCCAACTCCAAATCATGTACGGGGTAGTTCTTCTCATGGGGCTTCAACGTCAAGAAAATTAATCCACATAGGTTCTAGGTCATTTATTATGGACACGTTGGAAAGTAAAACGAGAATTGGTTATTAACCTCCCCCCTCACCCCCTCCAAACCAATTCTTAATTTGTTCTTCGTCTTTCAAGCTTAACCCAGCACCTTTCATGGCTTCTCCCATGATGAGAAATCATATATTCTCTGTTTTTTCTTCCTACAATTCTTATTATCGCCGGACGAACCGGCGATAATAACCTGCCAAATCGAGGAAACTCCGAATCTCAGTGGCTGAGGACGGTCTAGGGCAACTATGCACGGCCTCTATCTTCTTCGGATCAACCTGAATACCATCACTAGACACCACGTGTCCTAGAAAAGCTACGGATCCATTCCAGAACTCACACTTGGAGACTTTGCATAAAGCTTCTCCTCCCTCAATCTCTGTAATACCACTCTTAAATGCTGAGCATGCTCCTCCTAGCTACGCGAGTACACCATGATGTCATCAATAAAAACGATAACAAATAAATCCAGATACAGCCAAAATATGTTGTTCATCAGATGCATGAATGCGGCTGGGGCATTAATCAACCTGAAAGACATAACCAGGAACTCATAGTGTCCATATCTCGTCCTGAAAGTCATCTTCATAATATAAGAATCCCTAATCTTCAGCTGGTGACAGCCTAAACGGAGATTAATCTTAGAGAATACCCTTGCTCCCTGGAGCTGATCAAACAAATAATCAATACGCGGTAGTGGATACTTGTTCTTCATTGTCACCTTGTTCAACTACCTATAGTCAATGCATATTCTCATTGTGCCATCTTTCTTCTTCACAAATAAGACCGGTGCACCCCACGGTGACAAACTCGGGCGAATGAACCCCTTATTGAGGAGTTCCTGAAGCTTGTCCTTCAACTCCTTCAGCTCAGCCGGTACCATATAATAGGGAGGAATAAAGATGGGCTGAGTGCCCCGCACCAGATCAATACCGAAATCAATTTCCCTATCCGGCGGCATGCCTATAGGTCTGCTTGACACATTAGGGAAATCCCTCACAAAGGGAACCGAATCAAGACTAGGAGTCTCAGCTCCGACATCGCTCACAAATGCCAAATATGATATCTAGACTTTCCCAACCATCCGCTGGGCCTTTAGGAAAGAGATAACCCTGCTGGGTAAAAAATTAGTCATACCACGCCACTCAATCCTTAGAACACCCAGCATAGCTAGGTGACTGTCTTTGCATGCCAGTCTAGAATAGCATGACACGGAGATAACCAGTCCATGCCCAGAATAACATCAAAGTCAACCATGCTCAAAAGCAACAAATCAACTCGGGTCTCCAGACATCCAATACTAACAAGACAGGATCGATACACATGGTACACAACAATAGTACCGCCCACCGAGGTAGATATGTGCACAAGTAAAACAAGACACCTTTGGGTTGTAACAGATGATGGCAAAATATGAAGACACATAAGAGTATGTAGATCTAGGATCAAATAAAATAGAAGCATCCATTTGGAAGACTTAGATAATACCTGTGATAATAGCATCTGATTCAATGGCATCCCTCATGTCTAGGAGAGCATAGAACCAAGCCTAACCACTACCAGATAGATCTCTACCCCTAGGGCGGCCCCTAGCTAACTAGCCCACACGCCTACCTAACTGGGAGGGTGCTGAAGTAGATGGAGTAGAAGAGGAGGGTTGATCCATCAGCTAAGACCGACCACCACGAAGCCGAGGACATCGTCTCCTCATGTGACCAAACTCACCACACTCATAGCAACAACCCGATGCTGGAGAAGGGGACTGAAGGGAACCCCTCATACCGGAATGACCAGCCAATGCGCTCTGCGCAGAAGAACCTTGAGCTAAAAGGGCATATGATGAGCTATGAACTGGGAGAGCACTAAGTGAAGACTGGCCCTGCTGGAACCTCTGATGATCACGGCCTGAAGACGCCCCATGATACTTAGAACGAGCTGACTAGTGACGCCTGAAAGAATGACCTCTACTCTACGAAACCTGGCCCCTAGAGGGAGTACCAATGAAGATACCCGACCCTTGAGGCCTCTTGGCCTCGCTCTCCTCTCTTTCCTGACGGTGAGCTATCTTAATATCGCGAGCAATATCAACTACATCCTGGAAGGTATGTGTCACGAACCAAAATCAACTAAGGGTCGTGATAGCGCCGGACACCGCTGTCAGGCAAGCCAATTAAATTACCGATTTAAAATCCTCTTCTAAAATACACCAAATTCAAGAAATTTCCTTCTATTTTCATAGATAAGAGGTTTTTACTTTAATTCAAATCGACAATAACAATTAAATCAAATATTTCAAAAAACCATCCCAGAAACCTAGTGTCACAAGTGCATGAACAAATTCTGATAAAGACATAAAATACATCACGACCTCCGTCCCGAAATACAATGGAAAGGAAAGAAATACAGTTACTATAAGGGACTTTAAAGAGTTGCGGGTCGCCTTGCATACTACAACTCACCTCATCCCCAAATTGTTCGTGCTGCTGTGCCTAGTAGGCCATTAATATATCATGAACCTGTGCAACAAAAATGCACAGAAGTGTAGTATATTACGTAATCAACGTGTACAGAGTGAGTGTCCCACGTAATTCCGAAAGGGTAGAGGCAAGATGGCCAATTCCGACAGTCACTAGGTCAATTATCAATATTCTATAAATGTGAGAAAAATCATAGATTTGTATAAAAGTCCAAATTGTGAAGCCCGGAATACACCTAAGCTCCTTCAACAATAAATCAATGGCTTCCAAAGTCTATCATTTATTACCATATCAGTTTATATCAAGCCACATAAGGCAAATCCCACATTTTTGCAATTGTTAAATAACAAATAAACATGAGAAAATCACGCGGAGGTCGACGACCCGCTCCAATAGAAAGTAAATTATGCACTGTCGAAGTTTGAGCGGCACGAACCATAGATGCATCTATTATCACCGAGGCATTCGACACGTTCCATATATAAACACATATGTATTGCTCGCGAAACATCTATGCGACGCAGGCACACATAAAAGTACATGCTCAAGTAGGAAAATAAGAGCTCATCGAGGATAATCCTCCAAATAAACCATTTTCTCTTTTAAACATTTAAGGGAAATACTATTAAATCGTTTTTTAAGTTTCTTTATCAATTAAAGGTGATCTAAACAGTTCAAACTATCAATAAGTTCATAGTATTCCAAGTATAACATGCTTTCGAGTCCTAGACTACCCGGACAATAGCATAATAGTAGCTACGCACGGACTCTCGTCACCTCGTGCATGCATAGCCCCCACAAACAGGAGCACATAACCATTTTCTCACCTATGGGGTAAATTCCCCCTCACAGAATTAGAAAGGAGACTCACCTCGCACCGAAGACTCGCAACCGGCATTCTACATTCTTCCAAAGGCTTGAACCAACGCACATTGCACCACAACTAGTCAATTAACGATCAACTAATGAGAATATACTCAAATACTTGTTCACAATTCAGGTTATACAAATCCCCAACTTCATTAAGTTAAATGACCAAAATTCCCTCATGCCCACGTGCCTAGAATCCAAATTTTCTTGAAGATAAAGGTTACGCATGACTTTAGAAACTCAAATATATAATTTTCTCCTAATTTCATGCTCAAAATCTTGGCTAAAATTTAAGATTATAACTTTTCTAGGTTTTCAGCCAAAACCCCAATATTTACTCTAATTTTCATGCTTAAATCCATATATAAACTTTTATTTAACACAAAACCAGTAGAAATCACTTACCCCATGCTTGATGATGAAAATGATGCTCCAAAGTTGCTCCAAAATCGCTCCCATGGAAGAAAAATGAAATGAAATGAGCCAAAATCTGATTTTATAACAACACTGCCCCAGGTGACCCTTCTATGCGCGCATAAAAGTGCCTCGTGATCGCATAGAGAAAAAAGTGTTGCCCTCAAAAATACTCTACGTGTTCGAATAGCTCCACATTGCGATCCTATAGCTCTAGCAAAATCCTGTTCCGCGATCACGTTAATCACATTGCGATTACATCGGCCCTTGAATTCCTATTCTGCGATCGTATCATGACTATTGCGATCACATAGGCCAAGTTCCAGTCACTCAACATTTTCTCTATGCTATCGCATACCTTCCATTGTGATCGCATGGATTAAATCCAGGTACCAGCTGCCCAGTTTTTCCAAAAATCCAACTTTCGATCGGTTAACCATCCAGAATCCACCCGAGGCCCCCGGGATCCCAACCAATCCCAAAACACATTCTGGACTTGCTCGAGGCTTCAAATCACATCGAACAACACTAAAATGATGAATTACGCCCCAAAGTTTATGAACTTCAAAGTTTCAAACGTCTATTTCCGATATTTATACCTGTCAAAACACGTCCGATTGGCCTCAAATTTTGCACAAAAGTCAGATTTGACATTATGAACCTGCTCCAACTTCCAAAATTTCATTCCGACCCCAATATCAAAAAGTCAACACCCCAGTCAAACACTTCAAAAACCTTCAAATTTCTATTTTTAGCCAAATGGCTTCAAAATGAACTACGAACCTCCGAATTCACTTCTGATCGCGTTTCCAACTCCAGAATCACCATACGAAGCTACTCATAGTCTCAAAATTCCAAATGGACATCGATAACACTGAATTGCACATCAAGTCAAACTTATAAAATTTCTTCTAAATTGCTAACTTCCATATTAGGCGCCAAAATGCTCCCGGATCATCCAAAACCTGATCCGAGCATATGCCCAAGTCCGAAATCATCATAAAAACCTGTTGGAACCTTCAGATTCTAATTCGGAGTTCGTTTACTAAAAATTCCAATCCTCGTTCATTCTTTCAACTTTAAGCTTCCGAAAAGAGAATTCTCTTCCCATATCAACTTCGAATTTCTCGAAATGAAATTGCAACCATGCGTACAAGTCATAATACCTAAAATGAAGTTGTTCATGGCCTCCGATTGCTGAACAGAGCGTTACTACTCAAAATGACTGGTCGGGTCATTATAGTATGACTTAGAATCCTCTCTCGAGTCATCGGAATACTGAACCTCCTAATCCTCTCACGATTAGTCGGTACCATCCATGGAGCATAATGAGCCAACTTATAAAATCTCACCTTATACTGAGATACGGTAATATCTCCCTGACGAAGCCACTCGAACTATCTACGCAGCTCCTCCCTCTAAGACTACAGTACCCACTTCTCCAGGAAAAGAGTGGAGAACTCCTACCATGACAAAGTATCTACACCTATCGGCCCACGCCGCTCATATGCCTCCCACCAAGTTAAGGCTACTCCTGAGAACTGAAAGGTAGTAAATGATACCCCACTCGACTACAAGATCCCTTGTTATCCGAAGCTTATATTGACACTTATCGAGAAAACCCTAGCATCCTCGCCCGGAACACCACTAAAAGTAAGAGGTGAGAGCCTACTAAACCTCTCAAGATGATGCTGCTTATCGTCTAGCATAACTCCAGAAACGGGGCAACCGGCTGAACTGGTCCAACCTGCTGAGCTGGTGGCACCCCTGGTGTCTGCAAATCATGCACTACCTGCGCTCAAGAGTGCAAGTTGCGAGGATCTAATGACCACCCGGTCTGAGATGTAGCTGCGGCAGTAATGGCTAAGACTACCTGAGCCGGGCTAGTGCAAACCGATAAAATCTGAGCTAGGGCCTCCCGAAGACCCGGAATCACAATAGGCATAGCTGGTGCCTGAGTAGGTGTTGTTGGAGTCTCTACAGATGGAGGCTAGTCCTGAAAGGGGGCAACTTGTGGATCTACAGATGCTGCCCCTAATGCTCTACCTCGTACGACTATGACCGTGCACACGGCCTCTAGTGGGTGGTAATAGTGGTCATCCACCACGTCTAGTAGCACGAGTTCTCGCCATCTGCAAGAGAATAGAGTGCCCAAGTTTAGTTTCGGATCAACCAAATCGCACGAACTGAATTTCAAGAATTTGATATTTTCCTAAAGGTTCTACAGCTTCCCGAGGATAAGTACAGACGTCTCCGTACCGATCCGTGGGACACTACTACACCGGCTCATGACTCGCAAAACCTGATAACCAGTTTTCACCAACACATATGTCAGGACCCCAACCCGGTCATCATGGCGCCCAGCACACTACTAGGCAAGCCCGACCAATTCCAATACTTAACCCAATTGATAACCAAGATTAGATAAATAAAATAGGGAATCACCAAAACCGTTTTAAGTCAAGATCAGGAAATATTGATAAAAATATGAAAGTTTAACAAAATATAGAATACACCCCAACCATGGACTCGGTGTCATGAACATGAGCCTCTAAATATAGAATGACATCCTACTAATAAGTCTGTCTAATATCTGATAAAATACAAATAGAAGAAAGGGATAGATGGGAGGAATATATGGCCGCAAACACAGTGCAACTACCTCGATGCTCCCGAAAGCTAACTCTGCTCATCCAAACTAGATTTACTCAACCTGAGAAGAACCTGTGGAAATGGGAGAGGATTACCATGGATTTTGTGACTGGGCTCCCTCAGACTTCGTGGAAGTTTGATTCAGTGTGGGTGATTGTTGATCGGCTGGTGACGTCCAAATCGATTGCTAAAAAGCAATAGATGCGGTCGCAGCAATATAATTTACCCAACTATGAGTCGGGGTCGAATCCCACAGAGAACAATATGTAGGCGATTAGGTATGTAAGAAAATTATTGCTAATTATGCAAAGCCAATCACTAAGAATGGTGGTTGAAAAAGTATTTAAACTTAAATCCGAAAATATAAACTAAACTAGAAAGCAATGTAAAATGATCAATGGCCACACGTAGGATTGTTTCGGGAATTACATAAAGTGGTTATGAAATTGCTAGTAATCATGCTTCTTTTCATACTCATAATTGATTTATTGAACTATTCGGATTGTTGATTATAAGGTTAATAATATTCATAAGAATCTTTTGAGTTCTTATGAATCTATCCAAGTTAAATCAATACCTATATGTCTATGGTATTAATATTAACAAGAATGCATTTACCACTCTTATGATTCAACCAAACAAGGCAACTAAGTATATGTCTATCTTAATTGCAAATTCTCCACCCGATGCCGGGATTCAAATCTTGTTCTATTTGATTTTATATGCAACCAAGAATTTCCTCTATCAAGTTTAATTCAAGGTTCGTAGATAATATTTCACTGTTGGCCTAGCAGTAAAATAATTAAGATCAAAATCAAATAAACAACCCACAACAATAACTTCAATAAAATCAATCTAAGCTTCAAATAACAAGATCATCTAACAAATACATAAGCACAACAAGTTATTTAATCCACACTTTAAACATGAATATTCTCATAAACAAGATTCAAGTGTTGGAAATAAATACTACACACTTAAATATTCAATACAAAGCAAGGAAATAAAGAAATAAACATAAATGGATAAGGAATTCTTAACCAAAAGCTTCAATCTTCAAGACCCAAGTGTGTGTGCAAAACCCTAGCTTCCAAAAATGTTCTCTCTACTGAAAATAAGCCAAAGATCCTAAAAGATGAAGAAGATCCCGAGAGATCTGTTTTGGGCGAGTATATAATTGATTTGGGGTGGAAAATGTAAAATTACAGAACTGCCCAGTCTTCACGCCAGATTTGTTCATCGCATCCGCGTGCTTACCTTCGCGTTCGCGATGAATAGGAGATTTTGGTCAACGCGTTCGTGTGCTTACCTTCGCGTTCGCGAAGGTTGCTGAAGTTGAACATCGCGTTCGCGTGTAACTCTGTCGCGTTCGCGAAGGTCCTTTGTATCCTTCATCGCGTTCGCGCCAGTGGACATCGCGTTCGCGTAGCCTGGGCTGATGAACCATCGCGTTCGCGATACCTCTATCGCGTTCGCGAAGAGTATTTCACCTGGGCAGATTATTTGTCCATTTTAGCTCATTTTTGTCTTGTTTTCACTTGGTTTCTTCACCATTACTTCTAAATCACATTCAATCCTGTAAAATAGAAGTAAATAACATTAAATACATGATTTTATCACTTCAAACATAGCAAATGTCGTCATTTAAAGGTAAGATAAGTTGGTATTTTACCAACTTATCACACCCCAAACTTAAACTATTGCTTGTCCCCAAGCAATGGAAACGATAAAATCTCCTCACAAGTGACTAAATCAACCTCATATCCTCAACACACCAAGCCAATTAAAAAGAAAGTCTAATTTAATTACAAAAACATGACTTCGATTGGTACCAACAATTACTCCAAAGCATATGAACTATTGAGCACTTCACATTAACTTCATTATACTTCAAGTGCTCAAACACTAATGCAAATCAAAGTAACAACCAAGTCATGACACTAAAGCTTCAAAATTTTCCTCTTTATCACAATCAACTTTCTTTGGTCATTCTTATCAATTGAAAATGAGATTAGATTCACAACTAAATTTTCATGTGCCCTTACCTTTAAGAGAGGATCCCACACTCATAAATCTCAATTTAAATCAAATTTGGGATATCAAATGGAAAGAATTAACTCACTCTCAAAAAGATGTTCAAATGCATACAAGTAGTACCATAGGCTTGCCCTTTATGTATTCCTCCACTAATGTAGACAACTTGATTCAAAATCAATTAGGACTTAAAAGGTTGTAGTTTAGGTATTTGGTTAAGGTAAGACAAAATTTTGGTTAAAGTGACTTAGAACCTCCCAAAACACTACAATATCAAAATTAAAGCTACTTCCTTCAAAGATATTTTCCACCCTTGTTTCACTTTTCAATCCACATCTAGTCCTTTATTTACAACTTTTATCAACATATTATATATATATATATATATATATATATATATATATATATATATATATATATATATATATATATATATTAATATATACATATATATACATTTTTCTTTTCACAATCCAATTAACCAATTCTTTTACATACCTTTCACCTTCTCAAATCAATTCCATATCACAACTTTCCCAACTTTCACCCCCAAACTTAGGCTTTTAGCCTACATAAACACTTTCAAGGTACTTTAGGGAAGTAGGGTGCCAAAAGATATATCATTTAGGAACAAATGGTTTAAGCATGTAACATGGTTGCCAAAGAATAAGGTTAAAGGCTCAAAATTGGTTGACTAGGGACAATATTTAAGGGTAGGAAATATAAAATATACTAGCGATCCAAGGAAAGCCTAATATCATTTTTTAAATTAAGTTAGTCTATAATTTCACCTCAAAACACATTCCGGGCAAGTTCTAGACCACAAGTACTACAAAAGAACCTACAAATAAATCTCACCACACCGGCACATGAAAACTCAAATGGAATACAAATCCAAAATCCAATTAACACAAATGACTTAAGAAGGTTATATAGCATACAAGAAGCTATTTAGTGAATTAAAGAGCTAAAAATTGAATCTAAAAGGTCATGACATTTTCTTACTTCAATTCTTATCTTTTTCACCAACCAAATATTCATATGCATTGGTTTAAAATATGTTGGTACCAAGCAAGTCACATTTTTATAAATGGGCACCAATTTCCAACTCAACCCTTACTCAAATTAACAAAAACTAAATCTAACCACAAAACTAACTCCCTATACTTTATTTCTATAATTATCCGGTTCAAGAAAAGAAAAAAAAATTGCATCCTTGGAAAAAGAACCGTGGTATAAAGAAAACCAAGGATATCGCCACTAATATCAAATATAACAATAAAATAAAATAAATAAAGAAAATAAACAACAAAAACATGAAGAAGCTAATGAAAACCACGTACTAAACATAATACTTTCATTATACTAATACCACACATGACAAAATAAAAAAAAATATAGTACTAATCTGCCAAATATCCATAAAAAAAATAACTATAGCAGTTCTACAAGAAGCTACCCCCCAACAATAGATATTGCATTGTCCCCAATGCAACTAAACGTGATATAGTAAAAAAATGGTGGAAAGTGCTCCCTGAATACTGCATCAATCAGAACTGGATGTGGTGGGAAATTTAAGATCCATGTCTGCATGATCATCATCATCATCCGAGTCCTGTGAACCACAAAGTGTGCCTAGCTTCTGCATTATCTTATTTAGCAGCTTGCTCTTCTTCTTCTCATGCTCCTTGAATTTCCTTTGCCGCTTTTCTATCTTTCCCTGTCTGCGGCTCATGTTTTCCAGCCTGGTGTTCATGGCCTCCATCTGGGTTGTCATATCTTTTTTATTCTTGGCCATATCTTCCAGGGTTGGTAGGGCTTTAGCTCCTGCAGAGGTGCTGGTCCCAGATGTGCTTGCCCCAGATGGGCCAGTGGGAAGGCCAGCTATCAGCTGCCTAACATGTGCATCAACCCTATAGATCTGGATATGTTGTAAATGCATGTTTTATGATTTTATATCAGTGTTAGAGTCTATCGGGTGAGTTAGGAGTGAATTGGATTGAAAATGAGGCATATAGCCTTTTGAAGGAAACTTGAATAAGGAAAGTCAACCCGGAGTTGACTATTTGGTTAGAGGGCTCGGAATCGAATTCTGATGATTTGGTTAGTTCCGGGAGGTGATTTGTGACTTAGGGGAGCGATCGGAATTGAATTTGGAGGCCCGGTGTAGAAATAGGCTTGAATTGGCTAAGGTTGAATTTTGGCGAAATCCGAACGGTAGGTGAGATTTTGATCCGGGGGTCGGAATGAAATTCCGACAGTTGCAGTAGCTCCGTTAGGTGATTTTGGATGTGCCTGCAAAATTTCAGGTCATTCGGACGTCGTTTAGTCGGGTTTTTGATTGAATGCGTGATTCGGAAAGTTTTAAGGAATTTAGGCTTGAATCCGTGTGTAATTGGTGATTTTGATGTTTAGGATGGTGTTTTTATGATTGGAACAAGTTCGTATCGTGTTTTGGAGTATGTTGGTGGTTTTCGTTGGGGTCCCGGGGGCCTCGGGGTGTTTTCGGAGGGTCCAAACGGACCAATTTGTGCCAAAAGGCACTATTGTTCTGCTGCAATAATTGCAGAGAATTTTTGCTCTCTGCGATCGTGAAGTTTTGAATGCGATCGCGTAAGGCAGCGTTTGGGTGTATCGCGATCGCGTGGTGATGTCTGCGATCGCGTAGGCCAATGGCGGAATGCAGTGCGATCGCGATTGGGTTCACGCGATCGCGTAAGGTCAAGTCCGGATGCAATGTGATCGCGTGGCTGGAGTTGCGATCGCGTAGGGATCTTCTGTTGTTCACTGCGATCGCGTGCCAAAGGCTGCGATCGCATAGAGGAAAAATCAGGCCCCAAAAATCAGGCCCCAGGGATTTGTGCATCGCGATCGCGTAGGGTTAATTGGCCTGGCAGTGAGTTTAAGTTCAGAACAGAACCGGTCGCGGGTTTCATACCCCAAAATGCCATTTTTGAGTTCCAAGAGAAGAAATTGACGGGAATTGCTGGGAATTCATTGGGGATTCGTTGGAGGTAAGTTTTGTGGCTTAATTACATCATTTTAACATGAAATCATTGGTTAAATTTCTGTAAATGGAAGATTAAAGGTGGGTTTGAGCCCTAGGCCTAAATTGAAGAAAAACACCGATTTGAGTGGGCAAATGGAGTCCGATTTTGGTAAATTTTATATGCCTAGACTCGTATCGAGATGAGGGTTCCGAATATGTGACTTTTGTAATTTTTCGAGAAGTGTATCGAAAGTCGGGTTTTGACAACTTTGGGAATTTTGATGTAAATTGAGTTGTATTGATTGGGTGTCGTCCCATTGGCCTAATTTGTTGTGTATTTACTATATTTGATCAGATTCTACGCGTGTGGAGCTTGATTCTCGTGGCAAGGGCATTGCGGAATAGTCGTCGCGCTGTATTGAGGTGAGTAATAGATGTGGGTGATGACCAGCGGGTTCGAAACCCCGGTATACCACTTTGTGACGTTGTATAGCGGCGAGACACGCACTCTCTTGTGAGTGCGGGGTCGATTGTGATTGGGGACTATGGCTTAGTCCGACTTGTTGATCATGTGTTATGATATTGGCTATTCTTGAGCCGTTGAACCTCCTTCTCGGATGGTTGCATACTATATATTGTGATATTGGCCATTCTTGAGCCGTTGAACCCCCTTCTTGGGTGGTTGAGTATACTTGTGGGCCGTGAGCCAGGTTATTGGATCCCGCGAGGATCGTTATCATTGTCTTATCATATTGACATGCTAGTTACTACCGGTCCGTAGCTATTTCTGTTATCATGCTATTTCCAATCTCTGGAACTTGGTATTACTGTTTTCCAACTGAAAAATGATAAAAAGGTTTTCCAAAACTACTTTTGAGCCTGCGAGGCTGTATTTGCATATTAGCTGACTGGTAGTGGATCGGGCTGCGCGCCGCAGCAGTATATATGTTGGATCGGACTGCACGCCACAGTGATATTGTGCTTGGGCTGTAGGAGCCCCTCCGGAGTCTGAACCCCCACAGTGTGCACGGGTACCCAAATTGGATCGAGCTACGCGCCGTAGCGGTCATATCATGCATTGCATTGCATTTAGCTATATCTGCTAGCTGTTATACTGTTTTACTGGTACTTGTTGGTACATGTACAGTGGATATTGATTCTGTGACAGGGTATTTGATTACAACTTTGCATAGTGCTTTATTGCGGATTTCTTATCTGCGCTGTCTTACCCCTGTTTATTACCACTGAGTCTCGCAGGCAGTACTCATTTTACTCCCCGCACCTTGTGTGCAGATCCAGGTACCTCTCAGCAGTGATCCGGTAGCTGTTCGAGGCGACATCTGTGGGATATTCGAGGTAGCTGCAGAGTCCGCAGGACCCGATATTCCTTCTTACTGTCTTTTGATTCCGTATTGATGTTTCTTTCCGCACTTGGTATTTTGTAAACCATTATACACTTATGTTCAGTAGAGGCTCATGACTCTTGACCCTTCGGTCTATGGGAGTTGGTATATTTTGGGACTTGGTTCCCCGTTTTCGTTATATGTATTGATGTTGCTCCGTGATTTAATATGCTTAAATGGGCTAAAGAGAGCTTCTACCTCCGTTGTTGATATTGATTGGTCAGGCTGGCTTAGCAATGTGCTGGGCGCCATCACGACCGGATTTGGGGTCGTGACAAGTTGGTATCAGAGCCTAGGTTTACTAGGCCTCATGAGTCTTGAGCCGGTTAGTATAGTCTTGTGGATCGGTACGGGGACGCCTGTACTTATCCTCGGGAGGCTGCGAACCTTTAGGAAAACTTCACTTTTCTTGAACTCCGTCGTGCGATCTTGTTGTTCTGAGAACTGAACTTCTATATTCTATTCTCTCGCAGATGGCGAGAACGCGAGCATCAGGACGAGGTGGACGACCTCCATTGCCACCTGTTAGAGGCCGTGGGCGTGGTTGTGCTAGAGGTAGAGGTAGGGCAGCTGAGGCGGTGCCAGCTGACCTGCCTGTTGTACTAGTTCAGGAGCAGCCCCCAGTGGTTGATGCTCCAGTAGCCCCAGTTTAGGGCCAAACTGTATCTATTGCTATTCCTGGTCTTTAGGAGACTTTTGCTCAGATATTATCGGTGTGTTCCGGTATGGCTCACGTAGTCTCAGCTACTGCTGCTGTAGCGACATCTCAGTCAGGAGGTGGTCAGCAGACCCCTGCAGCTCGCACACCTGACCCGGTTGTTCAGGGACTTCAGACACCAGAGGCGATCCCTGCTCAGGTGGTTGCACCGGTTATTCCTCCAGCTGCACCAGCTCCAGATCCAGAGCATATGGTTCAAGTTATGCCCGATGACGAGCAACGTCGTCTTGAGAGATTTGGCAGACTTCAGCCACCCCATTTTAGTGGCGCCGAGGGCGAGGATGCCCAGGGTTTCTTGGATAAGTGTCAGAAGATGCTGCGTACGGCTGGTATTCTTGAGTCCAGCGGAGTTTTATTTACTACATTTCAGTTCACTGGTCCCGCATTTGATTGGTGGGAGGAGTTTGAGAGGCGTAGGCCTGCAAGAGCAGCACCTCTCACATGGCAGCAGTTCTCTACTCTCTTTCTAGAGAAATATGTACCTCGGTCTCGTCGCGAGGAGCTACGTCGCCGGTTCGAGTGGTTGATTCAGGGCGACATGTCTGTGACTCAGTATGAGCTTAGATTCACTCAGTTGGCTAGGCATGCCACATGGATGATCCTTAATGATAGGGAGAGGATCAAGAGGTTCATTGATGGCCTCAACTACTCTATCCGCATTCTTATGACCGAGAGAGAGTTTTGTCATCATCATTTGAGCAGGTTGTTGATATGGCACGTTCCATTGAGGCGGATCATCGCCGAGAGAGAGAGGAGTGGGAGGCCAAGAGGCCTCATGGTTCTGGCAGTTTCAGTGGTGCTCCATCTAGAGGGCATTCCCAGCAGAGCAGAGGCCGCTCGTCTAGACCTTCTCATTCAGGCCGCCTAGAGCAGAGCGGAGGTTCATATGGTCATGGTCGACAGGGGTTTCTGCAGGGTCAGTCATCACTTAGTGCCCTTCCAACTCAAAGTGCAGCACCTACTTCTTCAGCCCAGGGTTCTTCTGTGGCGAGGGGTTCCCTTCAGTCCCCTTCTCCAGCACCAGGTGCATGTTTTGAGTGTGGTGAGTTTGGCCATATGAGGAGGCAGTGCCCTCGACTCCGTAGGGACAGGACTCAGCAGAGGGATCAGCCCTCCTCTTCAGCACCATCTCAGTCTAGTAGAGGTGGAGGTCAGTCTTTTCGTGCTCGCCCCAGGGGCGAGGAGAGATCTGGTGGAGGCCAGGCACGGTTATATGCACTTCCCGACAGGCGTGATGCAGTTGCCTCCGATGCAGTGATTACAGGTATCATTTCTGTCTGTCACAGAGATGCCTCTGTTCTATTTGATCCGGGGTCCACATATTCTTACGTGTCCTCTTATTTTGCACATCACTTGGGTGCGACTCGTAGTAGTCTTGATTTACTTGTTCATGTATCCACCCCCGTGGGTGATACGATTGTTGTGGATCATGTCTATAGATCCTGTGTTATATCTATTGGGGGTCTGGAGACCCAGGCAGATTTGTTATTGTTGGGGATGGTGGACTTTGATGTTATATTGGGTATGGACCGGTTGTCTCCGTACCATGCTATATTGGACTGTCATGCTAAGACAGTTACGTTGGCCATTCCTGGTATTTCTCAGATCGAGTGGCGGGGTTCGACCGATTTCGTCCCTAGCCGTGTTATTTCATTCTTAAAAGCTCAGAAGATGGTTGAAAAAGGGTGTTTATCGTACTTAGCTTTTGTGAGAGATGTGGGAGCTGAGTCTCCTAGCATTGATTCTGTACCTGTTGTGAGGGACTTCCCAGATGTATTCCCCTCAGACCTGTCGGGCATGCCGCCGGACAGGGATATTGATTTTGGCATTGACTTGGTGCCGGGCACCCAGCCCATATCCATTCCTCCTTATCGGATGGCACCAGCCGAGTTGAAAGAATTGAAAGAACAGCTTCAAGAGCTTCTGGATAAGGGTTTCATCCGTCCTAGTGTGTCCCCGTGGGGTGCACCGGTGTTGTTTGTTAAAAAGAAAGATGGTTCCATGCGGATGTGTATTGATTATAGACAATTGAACAAAGTGACAGTGAAGAACAAGTACCCTCTACCGCGCATAGATGATTTGTTTGATCAGTTACAGGGTGCGAGGGTGTTTTCTAAGATCGATCTTCGTTCAGGCTATCATAAGACTGAATTCAGGACCCGATATGGTCATTATGAGTTTCTTGTGATGTCGTTTGGGCTGACCAACGCCCCAGCAGCATTTATGCATCTGATGAACAGTGTGTTCAGGCCTTATTTGGATTCATTTGTGATTGTGTTCATTGATGACATTCTAGTCTACTCCCGTAGTCAGGAGGAGTATGCTCAGCATTTGAGTATTGTGTTGCAGAGATTGAGGGAGGAGAAGCTATATGCTAAATTCTCCAAGTGCGAGTTTTGGCTCGAGTCCGTGGCATTTATGGGACATGTGGTGTCTCGTGATGGTATTCAGGTTGATCAGAAAAAGATAGAGGCGGTGCAGAGTTGGCCTAGACCGACCTCAGCTACAGAGATCAGGAGTTTTCTTGGTTTGGCGGGATATTATCGCCGGTTTGTTCGGGGATTTTCATCCATTGCTTCTTCATTGACTAAATTGACCCAGAAGGGTGCACCATTCGTGTGGTCGGATGAGTGCGAGGAGAGCTTTCAGAAGCTCAAGAGAGCTTTGACCACAACTCCAGTGTTAGTATTGCCATCAGCTTCAGGTTCATATACCGTTTATTGTGATGCCTCGAGAGTGGGGATAGGTTGTGTGTTGATGCAGGGAAGGTAAGGTGATTGCTTATGCTTCTCGGCAGTTGAAGCCACATGAGAAGAACTATCCTGTTCATGATTTGGAGCTAGCCGCCATTGTTCATGCATTGAAGATTTGGAGGCACTATTTGTACGGTGTGTCTTGTGAGGTGTATATCGACCATCGTAGTCTCCAGAGCACTTGTTCAAACAGAAAGACCTTAATTTGAGACAGCGGAGATGGCTGGAGTTGCTGAATGATTATGACATCACTATATTATATCATACGGGAAGGCCAATGTGGTGGCCGATGCTTTGAGCCGGAAGGCGGTCAATATGGGGAGCTTGGCATATATTCCAGCTGAGGAGAGGCCACTTGCTTATGATGTTCAGGTGCTAGCCAATCGGCTAGTGAGGTTAGATATTTCGGAGCCCAGCGGGGTATTGGCTTGTGTTGTATCTCGGTCATCTCTATATGATCGTATTCGTGAGCGCCAGTATGATGATCCACATTTGGCTGTCCTGAGGGACAGAGTTCAGCATGATGATGCTAGAGATGTCACCATTGATAGTGACGGCGTATTGAGGATGCAGGGCCGGATATGCGTGCCTAATGTTGATGGCCTTCGTGAGTTGATTCTGGAAGAGGCCCATAGCTCGCAGTATTCTATCCATCCAGGAGCCGCGAAGATGTATCAAGATTTGAAACAGCACTATTGGTGGAGAAAGATGAAAATGGACATTGTTAGACACGTAGCACGGTGCCTCAACTGTCAGCAGGTTAAGTACGAGCATCAGAGGCCCGGCGGTGTATTTCAGCGCATTGTTATTCCTGGGTGGAAATGGGAGAGGATCACTATGGACTTTGTTACTCGACTCCCTCGGACGGCGAGGAAGTTTGATTCTGTATGGGTGATTGTGGATAGACTGACCAAGTCAGCTCACTTCATTCCAGTTAGTACTACCTACTCATCGGAGCGGTTGGCGGCGATCTTTATTCGAGAGATTGTTCGGTTGCATGGAGTTCCAGTGTCTATCATATCCGACAGGGGTACTCAGTTCACTTCTCAGTTTTGGAGAGCATTTCAGCGAGAGATGGGTACGCGGGTTGAGTTGAGTACAGCATTTCACCCCCAGACAGACGGACAGTCTGAGCGCACTATTCGGATCTTGGAGGATATGTTGCGAGCTTGTGTGATTGATTTTGGTGGTTCGTGGGATGAGTTCCTACCACTTGCCGAGTTTGCCTACAACAACAGTTATCAGTCGAGTATTCAGATGGCCCCGTATGAGGCATTGTATGGCAGACGGTGTAGATCCCCCGTGGGATGGTTTGAGCCTGGTGAGGTTAGATTGATAGGGACTGAGTTAGTCCAGGATGCTCTGGATAGAGCAAAGTTGATCCAGGAGAGGCTTCGTACAGCACAGTCTCGTCGGAAGAGTTATGCGGACCGTAGAGTTCGAGAGTTGTCTTTCATGGTTGGTGACAGAGTATTGTTGAAGGTTTCACCTATGAAGGGTGTCATGAGGTTTGGGAAGAAAGGAAAGTTGAGTCCCAGGTACATTGGTCCTTTTGAGATACTTAGGAGGGTTGGAGAGGTGGCATATGAGTTAGCCTTGCCGCCCAGATTATCCAGCGTTCATCCAGTATTCCATGTGTCTATGCTCCGGAAGTACATTGGAGATCCGTCTCATATATTAGACTTCAGTACCATTCAGCTTGATGGTGATTTATCCTATAATGTGGAGCCTATTGCTATTTTGGGTCGTCAGGTGAGAAAATTAAGGTCTAAGGAGATTGCATCAGTTAAGGTTCAGTGGAGAGGTTGACCCATGGAGGAGGCCACTTGGGAGGTCGAGCGGGAGATGCGGAGCAGATATCCTCACTTGTTTGAGACTTCAGGTATGTTTCTTGACCCGCTCGAGGACGAGCGTTTGCTTAAGAGGGGAGAATGTGACGACCCGGCCCGTCGTCACGAGAATTACCACCCCGTTATGTTGTAAATACATGTTTTATGATTTTATATCAGTGTTAGAGTCTATCGGGTGAGTTAGGAGTGATTGGGATTGGAAATGAGGCATATAGCCTTTTTGAAGGAAACTTGAATAAGGAAAGTCAACCCGGAGTTGACTATTTGGTTAGAGGGCTTGGAATCGGATTCCGATGATTCGGTTAGTTCCGGGAGGTGATTTGTGACTTAGGGGAGCGATCGGAATTGAATTTGGAGGCCCGGTGTAGAAATAGGCTTGAATTGGCTAAGGTTGAATTTTGGCGAAATCCGAACGGTAGGTGAGATTTTGATCCGGGGTCGGAATGAAATTCCGACAGTTGCAGTAGCTCCGTTAGGTGATTTTGGATGTGCCTGCAAAATTTCAGGTCATTCGGACGTCGTTTAGTCGGGTTTTTGATTGAATGCGTGATTCGGAAAGTTTTAAGGAATTTAGGCTTGAATCCGTGTGTAATTGGTGAATTTTGATGTTTAGGATGGTGTTTTTATGATTGGAACAAGTTTGTATCGTGTTTTGGAGTATGTTGGTGGTTTTCGTTGGGGTCCCGGGGGCCTCGGGATGAATTCGGGGGTCCAAACGGACCAATTTGTGCCAAAAGGCACTGCTGTTCTGCTGCAATAATTGCAGAGAATTTTTGCTCTCTGCGATCGCGAAGTTTTGAATGCGATCACGTAAGGCAGCATTTGGGTGTATCGCGATCGCGTGGTGATGTCTGCGATCGCGTAGGTCAATGTCGGAATGCAGTGCGATCGCGTTTGGGTTCACGCGATCGCGTAAGGTCAAGTCCGGATGCAATGCGATCGCGTGGCTGGAGTTGCGATCGCGTAGGGATCTTTTGTTGTTCACTGCGATCGCGTGCCAAAGGCTGCGATCGCGTAGAGGAAAAATCAGGCCCCAGGGATTTGTGCATCGCGATCGCGTGCCAAAGGCTGCGATCGCGTAGGGTTAATTGGCCTGGCAGTGAGTTTAAGTTCAGAACAGAACCAATCGCGGGTTTCATACCCCAAAACGCCATTTTTGAGTTCCAAGAGAAGAAATTGACGGGAATTGCTGGGAATTCATCGGGGATTCGTTGGAGGTAAGTTTTGTGGCTTAATTACATCATTTTAACATGAAATCCTTGGTTAAATCCCTGTAAATTAAAGATTAAAGGTGGGTTTGAGCCCTAGGCCTAAATTGAAGAAAAACACCGATTTGAGTGAGCAAATGGAGTCCGATTTTGGTAAATTTTATATGCCTAGACTCATATCGAGATGAGGGTTCCGAATATGTGACTTTTGTAATTTTTCGACAAGCGTACCGAAAGTCGGGTTTTGACAACTTTGGGAATTTTGATGTAAATTGAGTTGTATTGATTGGGTGTCGTCCCATTGGCCTAATTTGTTGTGTATTTACTATATTTGATCAGATTCTATGCGTGTGGAGCTTGATTCTCGTGGCAAGGGCATTGCGGAATAGTCGTCGCGCTGTATTGAGGTGAGTAATAGATGTGGGTGATGACCAGCGGGTTCGAAACCCCGGTATACCACTTTGTGACGCTGTATAGCGGCGAGACACGCACTCTCTTGTGAGTGCGGGGTCGATTGTGATTGGGGACTATGGCTTAGTCCGACTTGTTGATACTGTGTTATGATATTGGCTATCCTTGAGCCGTTGAACCTCCTTCTCGGATGGTTGCATACTATATATTGTGATATTGGCCATTCTTGAGCCGTTGAACCCCTTTCTTGGGCGGTTGAGTATACTTGTGGGCCGTGAGCCAGTTATTGGATCCCGCGAGGATCGTTATCATTGTCTTATCATATTGACATGTTAGTTACTACCAGTCCGTAGCTATTTCTGTTATCATGCTATTTCCAATCTCTGGAACTTGATATTACTGTTTTCCAACTGAAAAATGATAAAAAGGGTTTTCAAACTACTTTTGAGCCTGCGAGGCCGTATTTGCATATTAGCTGACTGGTAGTGGATCGGGCTGTGCGCCGCAGCAGTATATATGTTTGATCGGACTGCACGCCGCAGTGATATTATGCTTGGGCTGTAGGAGCCCCTCCGGAGTCTGAACCCCCACAGTGAGCACGGGTACCCAAATTGGATCGGGCTACGCGCCGTAGCGGTCTTATCATGCATTGCATTGCATTTAGCTACATCTGCTAGCTGTTATACTATTTTGCTGGTACTTGTTGGTACATGTACAGTCGATATTGATTCTGAAGCTACCCCCAACAATAGATATTGCATTGTCCCCAATGCAACTAAACATGATATAGTAAAAAAATGGTTGAAAGTGCTCCCTGAATACTGCATCAATTAGAACTGGATGTGGTGGGAAATTTAAGATCCATGTCTGCATGATCATCATCATCATCCGAGTCCTGTGAACCACAAAGTGTGCCCAGCTTCTGCATTATCTTATTTAGCAGTTTGCTCTTCTTCTTCTCATGCTCCTTGAATTTCCTTTGCCGCTTTTCTATCTTTCCCTGCCTGCGGCTCATGTTTTCCAGCCTGGTGTTCATGGCCTCCATCTGAGTTGTCATATCTTTTTGATTCTTAGCTATATCTTCCAGGGTTGGTGGGGCTTTAGCTCCTGCAGAGGTGCTGGTCCCAGATGTGCTTGCCCCAGATAGGCCAGTGGGAAGGCCAGCTATCAGCTGCCTAACATGTGCATCAACCCCATAGATTTGACTAGACAGATGTCTCATAGTGTGTGGTCCAGACTGGAGGAGTCCCACAGGGTCAAAGGATCCAGCAGGGTCAGTGGTGATCTCCGTGAACTGCCCGAATGAAGGGGAGGCTACATCAATGCGCCTCTTTTTCTGCTTGTCGCTTGGCCCCCGTTTTAGTAAAGGATGGATCATTGGCTTGCCGGGGCCCTTCTCGACATCATTGGGGCATTTAAGTACCCCTGCATCATAGCACAACCTTGTGATCAAAGAGGGAAAGAATAGACTCTTAGACCTACCATTAGCAGCTTCTTCAATTTCTCGAACAATATGCTCCCCCACATTCACAGGCAATCCCTCGATGAGAGCAGCAATCATGAGAGCTCTATCCATTGTTACATCAGTGTCATTTGTGGAAGGTGACACTTTGGAACAAATGATGGAAAGCCATGTTTTTGCTTCCGCTGTAAAATCATGAGAGTCCACCCTCTTCTGCAATGTTAGCCACTCTGGAGTGACTCCGCCGTGCAGCCTGTCTATTAGCCACTGGTTGCCTCCTGCTCTTGCTCTCTCTTTGTAAACCTCGTTGTCAACATTGGGGAGGTCATAAATAGCATTGATCACTTGAGAGTTGAAAGGAACTTGCACACCCCGCACAGTAGTCACCAACACACCCTGGAAATCAGTTCGTATGACATTTGCATAGAATTCCAAAACAACCGTGTGGTTGGCGTTGATAGGCGGCTCAACAAAACACATCCAGCCGCTCTCCATGAAGCGTGCATAGAACTCGGGCATTTTCTCCTCCACCTTTTCCAAATTTATTCCTCTTTCCCGAACAATCATTTTGGACAGCAGTTCATCGTATTTTCGCTCGCATGCTGCAGATAGAAACCTGTCATGGTCATAAGCTTCCTCCTGTCCCGGTCCGAACACATGTTCCTATGCCATTTCTTGATGTTCTAATTCCATTTTAAGTCCAAAATGCCTACAAAATCGACCAGCAATGTTAAACGCTCATTTGAACACTTAAAACAATGTATTAGGAAGTATTTAAGCTAAAGAAATGGGCGGCAAAGGTCCCGAACAGAGCTGTGCAAAGCTACTGTTTTTGCCAGTTTTGGGAATGCCAGTTATTTGCTCTTCGCGTTCGCGATCACCCAGACGCATTCGCGAAGAGTAAAAAAATTTCAGAACTTGCATACCCTCTGCGTTTGCGAAGGTATGACCGCGTTCGCGATGGGTTAATTTTTGGTGCTCACGCGTTCGCGTTGGGAGCTTCGCGTACGCGAAGGCTTCTTCTTCGCCCAGAAATTTTCAGTTTCATTGAGGCATTTTTTCAAGCACACTGTGTGCCTTAGTTGTTTGTGCACATTTAACAGCTTTGGGTGCTAATTTTTACCCAAAATTTTCACACAATTAAACACTCACACTCAACCAACCTCACCCAGCAAGCAACACAAATTTTCAAGCACTAATTTGCAATTTAAACTTGAAAAACTTGAACCAAAAAAAACAACACTACAATGGCTATTCTCAGATTTTATACCAACGAAACAGAGGGAAAGAATAAAAATTTAGTTTAGAGGAGAGTGAAGATTACATACCTTAGCAATGGAGATGATTTCAAGAAGAATCTAACTAATTTGCACTTGTTTTTAATTTTGGCCGAAAAGGAGTTAGGGTTAGGAGTTTTTGGGCAAATATTTTGGGAAATATCCCATTCCAGTAGCGGAATTTTCTTTTTACCAACCTGACCCTTCGCGTTCGCGACGTGGATACGCGTACGATAAGGATGTTTTCTCCAAGTTTCGCGGACGCGGCAGGGACTAACGCGAACGCGTTGAGCGAACGCGTCTTGGTGACACGTGAACGCGATGAGTTGAAAACTCTGAAGCTTCGCGAACGCGTTAGGATCACGCGAACGCACTGAGGAAAAGTTTTCTGCACTTGCACAGTGCTGGCAGCTACTGGTTTTTGCACTTCGGAACAACCCGACCTACTCAAATCAACTCCAAAAAATCTGAAACTTGGCAGATTAGTTAAAAATATTATTCTAAGATATTACAAAAAAGAAAATTTCAAAAATGATGAAAATTTTTGAAAAACGACTAAAAATTTTGAAAACGATGGGTTGCCTCCCATTAAGCGCCGCATTTAATGTCGTGGCACGACACAAACAACACTACCACTTTTCTCGCCACTTGGATGATATAAATTGGGCACCTAGCTTGGAATCAAGCTTGTGACCACGAGCAACGGGGGGTGGTAATTTGATACTCAAGCCAATGCTTAAAATCTTCATTTTGCACTTCTTGGCTTTCAAGTAAGGAATGTCATTTTGATTTCTTGTCTCTTCAAATTGTAAAATGTAAGGCATGAATTTTTCTTCCTCGCAATCCTCCATTGACTCGTGTAGTTCAACTCTCGTATCACCACATAATTCCAACGTTGAAAGATGCCAGGAATGTGATTTCAAACCTTCACTTTGCAATTGCACTTTGACCTTGACATCCTTATTTTCCCCCGAACTAGAGTCAATCTCAACCACATTCACATTTACACCGATTGACTCTAATTCAATATTTTTGTCAGCATCGTTAACAATATTTTGGTCAAATAGCTGAAATTCCTCTTTCTGCTCCACAAGCTGGCTAGTATCCACACAAATTGGTTGTAGGGCATCAAACGCCTCAACCTTTTTATTCATTTGAGCATACAAGTCATGGATATCCGAGACAAATTGGTTTATCTCTTGCTGGAGCTCAGTTTTTGCTTCTATTAGTTGCTCTATCATATTTGAAAGACCATCAAATAAAAAGTCATGAAATTTTTATCAATTGAGCTTGTTCCTCTAGCCAAGATAGGGTCACTATTTCTGCTTCTTCCATATTATTTTCTGATGAGAACTCGCTCTCTTTAGTCACCTCCTCCGCTTTGGCTTTCATTATCATGATTGTTGCACTAATTCTTTGTATAGCTTGTCGAATTTCATCTTGTTGCTCAACTGTTTGCCTTATCATATCCATAATAAGAGCTTTACTTTCCATATCATCTACTTCCTTGGCCCTATAATTTTCATCAAAACAAGTAGATTCATCATAGTAAGGGCTTGGGGAAGGGAAAGACAAATAAGCACAATAATCCCAATGACCATTTTGGCTACCACACTTATCACAAATACTCCACTCATGGGTTTGAAATTGTGTGCACAATCCATCCCCGGAAGAATTTAAGCAATTTTGCCACGAATGTGGTCCTCCACAATAAGGACAAGGATCATCAAAGTATGAACAACTACCATCTGACCAATTGTTGTTATATGATGCCATTTTTCAAAATTAAGAAAATAAGCAAGAAAAATTAATTACACAAATATTCACAAGTTTGGATCAAAGCATTTTAGCTTACTTTTCAAACAACCTAAATTACGCCAAATTGTTCCCCGGCAACGGCGCCATTTTTGGTGACGTCCAAATCAAGTGTACGCGATCGACAAGTAATATAGTAGTAAGTAAAGTATCGTTCCCACGAGGAATTGTGATTAACTTATTGACTGATTTAAACTAAATTAATTATCAATTCAAGCTAGACTATCACAAGATATATATAAAACTTCTTAATAATAGAACAATAATTCAAGGCAAAATTACTACACCAATTACAATTTATGTTTATAACAATTTGGATAAATATATTCCAGGGCCATGGACTTGCTAGTAATCATGCTATTTTTCTACTTAGAATTGATTTATTTAATTATCTGGATTATTGATTATAAGGTTAATAATATTCATAAGAATCTTTCGAGTTCTTATGAATCTATCCAAGTTAAGTCAATATCTATATTTCTATGATATTAATATTAACAAGAATGCATTTCAAACTCTTATTATTTAACCAAACAAGGCAATTAAGTATATATCTATCTTAATTGCAAATCCTTCACTCGATGCCCGAGATTCAAAACTTGTTCTATTTGATTTTATATGCAACCAAGAATTTCCTTTGTCAAGTTTAATTCAAAGTTCGTAGATAATATTTCACTGTTAGCTACGCAGTAAAATAATTAAGATCAAAATCAAATAAACAACCCATATCAATAACTTCAATAAAATCAATCTAAGCTTCAAATAACAAGATCAACTAACATCCATGACCCTAGAATACTAGAGAGTTTAGCTACTCATGTTCATACTAAAATCAATAATATTGATGTCTAAAATACTACAAAGAAGAATACAAGATGAAAGTTTAGATGAACTCTTTAATTTGTTGCACTTCAAAACTTGATCTTCAACTCCTTCCTTGGCTTCAAGAACACTCTTGGTAAGTTCTCCCTAAAAATCTTCTCTCTAAGATGAATAGTATATTTCCACTCTACTCCAATAATGCTAAAAATCTGATCTTCTCCATGATATAAGATTGCATTAATTAACTTTGAGTGGAATTGTGTGTCTTTCCATTTTTAACCTTAGAAAAATCATTTTAACCGAACTATTCTGCGCTAAGTGGTGCGCTAAGTGGTCACTTCGCGCACGACTTCGCGCACAACATTTGAGCATTCTGCTTAAGGTTCGCGAAGTGTGCGCGAAGTGATGACTTCGCGCAGGGACTTCGCGCAACTGGGATTTCGGAAAAACTCAAAAAATAAAAGTTGTAGCCCTTTTAAATATCTATCCATCAATATATTATGGAGCCCAAATGGAGTTTTGAGCAGAAAGTTATGCCCATTTTACTCAACTTGATTCCAACTTGATTTATTTAGCTTTTACTTAGACTTCAAAGCCTCAAATTCATCCCGAATTAATTCTTAAGTTGGAAACTCTTCTTGCAAAGCATAAATCATGAATTTAGTATAATTCATAATCATTTAAGCTCGAATATTTGTAAAATGTAGTAATTAAAGTGTTGTTACAACGGCACTCACTAGGGGTGTGTACAGACTCCGGAGGGGCTCCTACAGACCAACCGCAATATCATCCATCTCGTGGCATCAAATAGGCTCTCGGCCTCAATATAAATATATCATCGCTGCGGTGTGCAGGCTGATCAATATCAAGGAAATACATCCTCACTATGGGGTCCTCGACTCGTCTCAGTCAAATAAGTTCACAGCCACACAGGCATGACATACTATAGGGATCCCAGCCCTCATATCCTTTTCATTTAATATTCATGATAAGAAACACATTCCTTATATTATTTTAACCGTTTAAAACATGACTGAGAATATAATTTATGCAAAAAAGTGAGGAAAGGTAATGAAGACCCCTTACGGATTTTATAGGTCGGCACAATGCCACAAACTTGGCAATAAGCCTAACTCATAATGATAAGATATGTGTCTCAATCGCCAATATAGTGGAAATAATACTCGGGATGGACCAAGTCACAACCCACCATCAATAAATGACCCCATGCATATCATAAAATGTGTGTCATGCCTTAATATAGCATTACAATGTGAAATTCTGGGGTTTCAAACACTCAGAGCAGCATTTACATCAATTAGTCACCTCAAGCCGACCACAAGTCTAGCTCGCTGTGCCTTTCTCTCGCAAATCAAACTCCTCGTGCGTAGAATCTGATCAAAACCACAAGGAAGACATCACAATAGGCTAAGGGAACATAACCCAATCGAAAAGACTCCAAAAACATCAAAAATCGCGAAGTTGGCAAAACCTGAGCCCCGAGCCCACTTCTCAAAAAATTACGAAATTAACATCACCGGATTCCTCGTCTACCCACGAGTTCATACATATAAAATTTACCAAAATCGGTGTTTAAATGCCCCCTCAAATCCCAAATTTTAATTTCATAACCCAAGCCCTAGTTCTTCAAATTTTCACTCAATTATCGAAGAATCAAAGGTTGATTCTTCAATAAAATAGCGTTTCTAGGTCACAAGACTTACCTCCAATCAATTCCCATCAAAACCCTCTTCAATTTCTACCAAAAAGCTCTTGAGGTGGTCAACAATAGAGGAAAATAATGAATGGGTCGCGGATGAAATATTTAATAAAACCCTTATGCCTAGACCTATTTTCCTCTATGCGAACGCAAGGGACCTCTCGCGTTCGCGATGAACAAAATCCGCCACTAAAATCGCTCCCATGGAAGAAAAATGAAATGAAATGAACGCGATGCATTAAACACTTATATAATAAGAACGCGGTCCATATAACGCAAAAATGGAGAATAACTTGGCAGGGCCCCAGGCCCCCTTCTACGTGAATGTGATGCTTACCTCGCGAACGCGATGCACATGGCCATAAATCTACGTGAACGTGACACCCTCATCGCGAACGTGAAGACCACTCCAGACCTCCAAACTTTACTCTACCTTAACGCGGAACCCCCACTACGAACACGAAGCATCAGAACCTAACCTTCCTCGATTGCGAGCCTGCCTTCACGAACGCGAAGGCCAAATCAGGCCTGCACTGCTGCTACATTTTTTGCAATGTTCTATGTCCAAAAATCTGCCATTTAGCCATCCAAAATCACCGCGAGGCCCCCGGGACCTCAACAAAAAGCACCAACATATATCAAAACATCATACGAACTTGTTCCAATCATCAAAACATATCAAACAGCACTAAAATCATCAAATTCACATCGGATTCAAGCCTAAGTTTCTTCAAAACTTACGAAACACACATTCAATCAAAACCCCAACCAAAACAACATGAAATTTTACCTGCACATCCAAAATCACCTAACAGAGCTACTGCAACTCTCAAAATTCCATTTCGATAGCCGGATCAAAATCTCACCTACCAACCGGAATTTGCCAAAATACTAACTTCGCCAATTGAAGCCTAATTCTACACTGGACCTCCAAAATCAATTCCGATCGCACTCCTAAGTTACAAATCATCCCCTGAAACTAACCGAATCACCAGAATTCACATCGGAGCCCTCTAAATAAATAGTCAACTTTTAGTTGACTTTTTCAAAACAAGTTTTCCTTTATGAGATTAAGTATCTCATTTCCATCTAAAAACCAATCCAATGCTACTCGATCACCTCAAATACCAAAAATGAGGCCTAAAGAAATATAATATGGGAAAACATGATGGTAACTCACGTGACGACGGGTCGGGTCGTCATTGATTTCCTTATGACTAAACCTTTTTCCCTTATTTATTTTGACATATTTTGTGTTCCTACTAAGTTTGACTCTGTTAAAAGCCCTAATTTCTAAATATTTTTATTACTTTGTTTCTATGTGTGTAGCATGATTTTCTCTACTTCTTTTTGGTGGGTTAGCATGATTTTCTTTATTCGTTTTTGTGTGTTTACCTATTTACCTAATTCTTGTAAATCTCTTGTTGTCCCCCATGCTTCGAATATGTTCTGCTAAATGTTTAGCATACTTATATCATCCTTATATGATTGTGTTTGATCATCTCTTGTTTCTTCCTATCTAGATAATTGACTGTGTTTGCTTGCTAGTCATATTCATTCGTCTCTATTTATATGGTGAAATATACAGAATCATGACTTCCCATGATTGATTCTAGTTTTCGTTAATTTGTGGTGATTGAAAGATCTTCTTTTAAAGTCCTAAAAGCTTTATCTCACCTGTTTAAATTAACTGATTTCATTACCTTATTTACCATGGTACTTTCTTTACTCAATCTTTCCTTAATTGGATTTTTTCTAAATTTTGTCCTGATTGACTACCCTATGCCTACTGAACCTTGACTCTTTTCTTATTTTTATCATGCATTGATTCTTCTTGCTACTTTAAATGGTACTAAATCTTTCCATTTGATTTTAATTCCCTTAACTTAAAGAAGTACTTCTTTGATCCTCCGATAAATTGATTTTGAGTTCTTAAATTAGTGTACTACAGTGATTTATACCTTATTCCACTACCCATTTTCAACTATAAATACTCTAAGTCTTTCACAAACAAGGCACCGACACTTGGCTTTCAAAACGTATTAAAATCTATGCTTCTTCTTTGTTCCTTGTGTTATTTTCTACTATTAGACGGCTGCAAGCCAAGGCTAATCATTTGTTCCCTTTGGTTCTTTCATTCTGCTTGCTTCGATCTTTACTGGTATGTCCGAGTTTAACTTATGGCCTTAAAAACAACATGTTTCTCTACTTACTTCAGTTTCTTTTATTTCTACCCTTCTTTTACTTGTGGTTCTATTGTGAAGTTTGTAGGTATGCTATATTATCAGCATGTTAGTATGTTTCCCCTCCCTTTTAATTCATGCATTCCCTTGTGTGATTCAAACATGCCTGGACAATTGTTCTCTTTATTTGTTGTGTGCTTACCATTCTTCTGAATCCCAAATCCCTATCCCCCTCTATGAGTTTATGTTTTTCCTGATTGGTTTGTGATTATCTCAGTTTCAACTATATTTGAGCATGTCCAAAACTAGTCAATATACCCTTTCTGGGGTTATGTGTTTGTAGTCAAATGCCTATGTATTTCCAAACCTTTGGCCCCTGTGTGACTACTGAGTTCAGCTGGACTCTGTGACTACTGAAGTACTTATCTGTGTGTATCACTAAAACGTTTAGACAACATCTATTACCTTATTAATTGCTTTAATAAATAGACTTTTAAGTCCAGTCTTTAATAAATTTTCTTTCAACCTGTGTCCTGCGCTTTCACTTCATTCTTAGTTAATAAGCTCTGCCCCCTCTAGTATGTGTACTGAGTTGGGATCCTTTTGAGAATCCTCTGAACTCTAGCATACTAAGGTTAGACTTTCCACACTACACTTGTTCAATGCTTGGCTACTAAGTCTAGGTGTATGCATTTCCTCGGGTCCTTGAGACCCTTAGGGGACTTTGATGCACATGGACTCTGATTTGTCTATGAAAATGAGGCTTGAAAGACCATTGGAGGCTTCTGGGAAACTTGGGCCTAATTGCATGCTCTCTATAGAATAGCTTCTTGATTTTATATTTTTGCTTATGTAATTCATTTATTGGTCGGTAATAATTTGTAAATAGAAATTTGGGACACTTAGTAAAAAGGGGTAGGTAGATGTCTACTTTGTGAGATAACATAGGCAGAAATCTTTCTCTTGGGCTTTACTTTCAAATCTGCCTACTTCACTCGATAGAAAATATGTTCATAGGGTTTTATTCTTGTTGAATCTGATTGCTTTTGTGTAGTAGAACCATGCCTATAGGATTCCGCGTCTAATTTCATTTGCATCATAATATAAATCACACCTATAAGGACTTTGTTTCTAGTGTCGTTTGCATCAAACAGAAATCACGTTCTTAAGGTTTTGCATTATCGTCATGCTATAAATCATATTCATAGGGTTTCAAACAATCGTGTAATAAATAATTTCAAATATAGATATCACATCTATAGGGTTTAATTGTGATTTAGTTTTAATAAGTCTTTCATATGCTACTAAAACATGTGACGCGCCCAGATACTATGCCTGTAGGGATTTCCATTCGCAATTTCGTCTAGTAATCTAATTAGCCTAATAAGTCAATTTCATTTTTTCCTAGTTTACTTCTTAAAATTGGCCTTATTATGTGATGCAATTACTCAAACTAGTTCTTTCAAATTTGACTTAACCTCATTAGATATCCTGGTTACAAATGTCAAAAGGGTCTATTTCGAAAACCTTTTTGTCTCTGCACTAATATATAGACACATACTGTACATAGGCAAGCCTTAGGCACTTTTCAAAACCTGCATTTCCCTGAATTTGTTTCCAACGTTCAATATTTCTGATTCTAATAAGTTGTTTAAAAGGAGTCACTAGGCAACTATTAGGTTATAACTTCTGAATCTGTAAGTGGTCTATTTCTTCATAATCACTTAGAAATCCTACTTTAGGTCTTTGATTAATAAAGACCTTAACTGTGTTTGAGTCGTGCTGCTTGTATGTTTGTTTGAGGAGGAAATTGTGAGCTTCTTAATTGCTCCCATTATGTGAAAGCCCTAAAATTTTGTTTCTGTAGCCTTGAATTTTTGCCTTTAATACCTTAGGGGAACATCTAGAACCACCCATAGGCAGAGGTCCTAACATCCTCTGGGACCACTAAGAAGGGACGGGTAGCCACACGTGAAAGGAATCCGTGATCAACACTCGCTTTGCATGACCAATAAAGTTATGGGAAGGGTAGACATGGGTATGATGACTAGTGCGTTAATGTCACGCGTAGCCTCTTTTTCAAGGAGTTATTACCGGGCATTATACTGATGTGATCTTATAGGATATTAAACCTAGGACCTTCATATTCCCAAATCCTCTTTACTTGAAGCTTTATTTTCCTTTTTATACAGGCAACCTGTTTAAATTCTTACTATATTCTTTGAGTTATACAATGCCCAACATGCTATGCTTGCAATTATTTGCTTCAAGTTTTTGTTTATTTTTGACTTATTTGTGAATATACGTCCGGCCTGGACCCATAGTTATGGATTATGAGGTGTGCCTAACACCATTCCCTCGAGGTTATATAGCCCTTACCCTAATCTTTGGTAATACAAACCAACCCAAGAGTTAATTACTCTAGGTGCCCTAACGCACCTTAACTTGTTAGGTGGAGACTCTTCAAATACCCAATTACCAGAAAGAATGAGTCATTACACCCCGTAAATGTCGATACTCGGACTCCTCCCCGTGGAGGAAAGGAAAAAGGGGGCGCGACAGCATGGCGACTCTGCTGAGGATATTTTTAGGCTCTTACCATAATGAACTTGTCTTTAAAAATTAGTCCAAGCATGCTTTATCCCATACCCTTCTCCTTTATTTGAATTTAGCTATTTATTCTAAGAATTTATGATTCCTTTGTTACCCTGAAAGCCGACTTGTCTTCTTGTTTTCCTTCCTCTGTAACTGTCATTTCAATTATTTAAATGATTTATTTATTTCTACCTACGTGAAAATACCTGCCTACATGATATTAACTGCTGCATAAATCATGCTCTACAACATATTTTGCTCGTGCATATCAAATCCTATAAAAACGCTTTAATGAGTAGTTGCGCTCTTCTTATTTACTATCCTTAAATTAGGAAAGGTTTATTTATGGTAAAACCAGTCGATTAGTGATGCAGTCGACGGTTCCGTGCCTTCTCCCTTGACTTGTCCGCTTGAGGGTACCAGTCTATAACCCTATAGAAACCTTACTACATTTAAATTGTGCATGCATCATGATCAAACCTAGTGGGGGTTAGTTATATTGTCCACATAATGATCCTTTAAGATAAGCCTTATGTGAAGTCCATCGGGTTTATAATAATTCTAATGGACACAGCCACATTCTGTGCATATATTTGGAGAACTAAATATGGATAATCTGATCATAAATTTATAAATAGTCGAGTCCGGTATGGGTAAGGTCTCACCCTCTTCTTATGCAGGAAATGAGGTATGAGGTCCCCAAATTCGATATGATTAGAAATATCCCCTTATTGTTACTAGATTAGTGGGAAGATCTCTACTCAAGTGACAAAAACCATGTGAAAAAGTACCAGCGTTGTCGTCCCTAAAATATATTTAGCCAAACAACAAACTGACTGAGACTGCTACTCTATTCTAGGATAGTGAAAGAGCGGCATTCCATTTCAGTAAAATAGAAATAAAGTTGTTTTTAGAGGAAATAGGAGGACTTGAAGGGTTAACTTGGGATAGTCCTGGGCTTTTGGTTGCATAAAACCGTATAGGTAGACGATTTCTGAAGATGATGGGGTGTAAAGAGAATGTCGACCTAGTATGCCTGAAAGACTCCTACATACCTTCCGAATATCTCTATGAATGGTACGGCCACAATAAGTCTTTCCGCAGTCACCACAATGAGATCACCCTCACTTCATCGGGTGACATTCACCACAGAGTATTCATGTTCATTGTGTGCTTTCTGGGGATGATAGTATTCGCGATGAAAAAGAGAAGGATCCACACTAGGTTGGTCATGGTTGCCAAAATTCTGATGGAAGGGATTAATGGACAGACATATACCATAGTCTCCATGATCATAGCTGATATCTATAGGGCCTTGGAGCGTTGTCAAAGAGGAGTAAATCATTCAAAGGTTGTAACTTATTGCTGCAGCTATGGTTATTGAAGCATTTCCAAAAGGGTCATTATCAAAATTTCCACGAAGGGCTCGGAATGACCATATTGCTTTCTATCACCCTATACAGATGACCTACATTCCAGATAGATTTGCTCAGCTAGAAAGTGCTAGTGAATGGGTGGAGTTCTTCGATAGTCTGACAGAGGAACAGGTGCAGTGGATGGTTTAATGGTTTCCAACAGACGGGTTTATTATCAGGTCTAAGGATGCTCCACATTTGGTGTTAATTGGGTTGAGAGGGGTATATCCATATGTCCATCTACGAGAATGAGTCAAGCAAGAAGAAAGCAGTTTGTACCAAGGGCTATCAAGATAAGCCACATTAGGGCAGACTTTCAAGACAACGATGTTCCTTACAAGTGCCAAGCTCAATATATGTGGCACTACAAGATCATTATGGAGAAGAACGTCATCGATCCGGACAATTATCATGTAGGGTACAAGCCCCTCTACCCAGCATGGGTGGAGGACAATCTGAAAGGAACGGTAATGTCAGGGACTGGTCGAGGAAATAGAATCATAGATTAGGAAGTTGAAACCCAATTCAAGTACAACAGACTGCGCAAAAGGGTTCACGACTCTGAAAATGAGCACCAAGAAATACATGAGAAGAATGCAAGGTTGATTGACAAATGGAAAGAGATGGCGGTCACTTCCAATTGGAAACTGGAATACCTGGAGCGAGGAATAGTAGAGCTAGAAGGCAAAGTCATAAAAAGGATCGAAAACTGTCAGAATACTGAAGGACCTGAAGGAGGACACTTGGCCAAAGCCTACTTGCTACTGGCTACGAGCTGGGAGATCTCTATGAGAGAGTTCGGAAGATCGAATTTGGGGAAGGTCTTTCGGGGACCAAATCGGATAGATTTATTTTTGCTTTCTTCTTAAGATGTAATAAGGCCAAGTGTCAATAGTTTCTCATTTTTATTATTATTTCAGTATCGTTTTGGGATTTATTTGTTCTTACATTATGAAATGAAGCTTTTATTTGCATTTAAAGTTCTCCAAACCATTGTTGCTAGGCTTACCTCGGACACAATGAGGCTCCAAATTAGGATGCGAATTTATATTTCTGCAATATGTGTTAAAATACTGCAAATATTTCAGGATTCTTGCTAACTTGTTAACTTTTGTTTGTTTACTTTTTATCATCATTATTCCCATTCACATATGTTGGTTCGATCATACTAGCCTCATCAGCATATCACACCAGATCCAGAGGCCATCCACCTCCTCTTCATCCGAGCAACAAAAAAAGCATAGGGAAAACAAAGATGGACGATTTAAGTGGAATACAAAAGGAAAACATTGAGAATGCAAAGACCTCCGACAGCCGTAGTACTCCGACCCCCAATGACTTAGTTTTGAGACTTGAACAAAGGATACTAGAACTACAAGGAAAACTTGAGTAGGTTTGTAATTTGGCAAATTTGTTACTCACCCTCAATGTCCATGTATCCACAACCAGAATACAAGAAATTCAGCACCTCCTCAAAACACACAAAACCAACAGCCATAAAATCCTACCATACCAAATCACTACACCACTCTACTACAAAATATCAACCCACTGCCAATGCCAACTCCACCACAACAACATCAACCAATTCAGTACTCGCCAGTCACCGCTTACCACACTTCCCAAAATACCACACCACTTGTTGCTAATCCATAAAACTCTACCAATGACCACCACTATACCGAAGTTCCTAGCACCCATCAAAGAAATCCTATATATGTGAAAAATGTACCATATTCTACTCAACCACTCTCGTGTTCATTGGAATCCTCCGAAAAGGACCTGCTCATTAAGAACATGGCCGAAGAGATCAAGAAGTTAACAAGCCGAGTTCAAGGTGTTGAAGGCAATAGATGAATATAGGGTTTAAAATATGAGGACTTGTGCATGCAGCCGTATATCGAACTGCTGGAAGGGTACAAACCTCCCATGTTCGAAATGTTTGATGGTACAGGTAATCCCAGGGTTCATCTCAAAACTTATTGTGGCAAACTTGTCGAGGTCTAGAAAGATGAAAAGATCCAAATAAAGCTCTTTATGAGGAGCCTTACTAGGGATGCGCTGCTTTGGTACATCAGCCAAAATCCCTAGATATGGTCAAATTAGGTAAGCATGGCATTAGATTTTATGGATCGGTTCAGCTTCAACACAGAGAATGCACCTGATGTATTCTTCATTCAAGATCTCAAGAAGAATCCCTCTAAGACCTTCCATGAATATGCTACCCTCTGGAGGTCGGAAGCAGCCAAGGTCAGGCGATCCTTGGATGAAGAATAGATGAATAAATTCTTCGTCAGGGCACAGGACCCGCAATATTATGAGAGGCAGCGGTTATTGAAAATTACAAATTCTCTAACATTATCAAACTCGGAGAAATGATTAAAAAAGGGATCAAGAGTGGAATGGTAACCAACTTCGAGGCTTTGCAAGCCACAAATTAAGCACTACAGTCAGGTTGCATATCGAAGAAGAAAAATGTTGGGGCAGTAATAGTAGTCCAAGGCCAAAAATCCCACTTGACTTCCACCCACATACCAAACACCTCCACCCATATACCAAGAACCACCGCCCACATATCAACCTTCATCCCCCAGATACTCTCAACCAGCCTATGTCCATCACATATATAACTCCCAACCATCCTACTTCCAATCACCACTAGCTCATCAAAATCATCCAAGACCATGACAAAACTTTTACCGAAAGCCATCCAAGCAATATACTGCCATTGTCGAGCCCATTGACCAATTATATGAAAGGTTAAAAGTTGTCGATTATGTCACTCTTATTCCCTATGTGGTATATGAAAACCTAGCCCAATGTGTTAATCTAAACAAAACTTATGCATACCATTTTGGTATAAAAAGGCACACCACAGTCGAGTGTCAGACATTAAAGGATAAGATCCAAACATTAATTGACAATAAGGTCAATCAAGCAAAGAAGGTCTCTCATAATATCCACAACAATACTCTCCCGGATCACAGAAGTGATGGTATACAAGTGATAGAAACAAATGAAGAATGGGACCCTGAAGGGTCGATCAGGCTTATTTAGGAGGGCGATAAATCTAAGGTTGCAGTCACACTTACTCCTATCGTGGTTCAGACTCAGGCACTGATCGAGGTTGAGGTAACTACATTTGATCTATGAAGTGGCTCCACCTGCATCCACCCCTACTCTATTTCAAGTAGAAGTGATCACACCATTTACGGTGATGGTGTCAACCACACCATCTTTTAACTCTAAAGCAATACCCTAGAATTATGTTGCTGAGGCTCAGCAGAAAGGGAAGACTAAGGTAGAGGAATTTGATATGGCATAAGGAATGAGTAGGAACAGAAAATTCTATACGCCAGAACACCTAGGAGGTTCAAGTAAGGAAGCCGCTGCAAGGTAACCTGTCATTGAGACCGGGCCGGATGATCTATGGAGGAAAGTATAGGCAACCCAGTATTCTGTTGTTGATTACCTGAACAAAGTCCCTGCTCAAATATCTATCCTGTCACTACTACAAAATTAAGAGGCACACAAGAGTGCCTTGATAAAAGTACTGAAGGAGGCTTACGTACTTAATAATATCAATAGTGGAGAAATGGCCAACATGGTTGATCAGGTGCTAGAAAGCCATAAGATCATCTTCCACGAGGATGAGCTACTGCCCGAGGGACGAAATCACAATCGAGCATTGCACATTATGGTACAATTGGAAGACAAGTTCATCGCCAGGGTCCTAGTTGATGGAGACTCTAGTTTGAATATTTGTCCAATGGATACCCTGAACAGGTTGGACAAAGGTTTCCATGAAATACGGACCGAAAGCATGAATGTGAAGGCTTTTTATGGGTCCTAGAGGGCCATGATCGGGGAAATCAACCTTTGCTTGCAGATGGGGCCAACTTGGTTCGACATTGAATTCCAGATGCTTGATATACTAGCCTCATATAATCTTTTATTGGGCCGCCCATGGATCCATGCTACTGGAGTCGTAACCTCCATGCTACTAAATCCATAAAATTCAAATGGAATCATCAGGAGATAATCATTCATGGATACGGGAGTAACCCCATCTACACTAGTCAGACCATCCTGGACATTGGACATAGAACGAGGCTAGGAGGGGAGACCTATCATCGCATTGAATGGGACAATTTCGTCGAGAAGGATAAGTGTTAGAGTAACAAAATAGAAAGCATACTATCATGGTCCGTGTATGAACCCGGTAAAGGTTTGGGAAAGAACCTCCAGGGTATCACCAAGCCAATATGTCTAAAACATTATGGCACCACTTTTGTGCTCGAATAGCGGTATATATGGCAGGAGTACAAGGAATGGTTGCCTCCATGGCATGGACCATATTACCCTCGTGGTCAACCTATACCCCAGTTGGAACAGGCTTTCCATCAGACGGATACAGTGTGGGGAAATGTAGAAGAACAAGCACTAGCTGGGCTGAAGGATCTATTCTTGGAAGATGACGATAAGGACTGCAGTGCCATAATTGAGAAAAAGTAAGAAGAGGGCCTTTCCATTCAGATTGTGGCAAAGGGAGTTGTTTTCATAAATTAAACCGTCATACCATCCCGAGCCCGCTGAGTCCTTGGGTAGCTTAGCATAATTTATAGTTGTTCTAGCCATTTAAATTTTCCATCAATTTTGTTTTAAGATTTCTCATTTTAAATAAATGCTCGATCCACTGCCAAGCTTTTGTTTGAATAGTTTTCTCAGTTTAATCAAATGCATTTATATTTTATCATTATTCATAATGATTTATATATTTTTCCCTTCTAAGGTGTTATTATTACTTTTCCTGATGAACCAGTGACTGTGACACGTAATTAGGAAACACAATATGAGAACAATGACTTAGAGAAAGAAGTTGAGATGCCCGAGGAGATTGTCAGGGAAGTTGAGAATTTCGAGAATAAGCCTAAGTCCAACCTGAATGAAGCAAAAGCAGTAAACCTGGGAGACACCTAGACCGTCAAGGAAACCCACATCAGCATTCATTTGTCACCAACAGAGAAAGAGGAGTACATCCATTTTCTAAGGGAATACAAGGATATCTTCACATGGTCGTATGATGATATGACCAGTTTGAGCATATCTATAGTAGCTCACAAGTTGCCTGCCAACCCCATGTGCCCGTCGGTCAAGTAGAAACTCAAAACATTCAAAGCAGACATGAGTTTGAAAATCAAGGAGGAAAATACCAAGCATATCAAGCAAAATCTCAGGGTGGTTGAGTACCCAACCTAGTTAGCTAACATTGTGCTAGTTCTAAAGAAAGATGGGAAGGTCCGAGTATATGTTGATTCTCGGGATTTAAACAGAGCAAGTCTCAAAGATGACTTCCCACTACCATATATGCATATCTTAATTGATATCTGCGCGAAGCATGAACTCCAATAATTTGTAGGTTGCTTAAGCTTATTACCAGATCTGGATGGATGAAGAAGATGCTGAGAAAATAGCTTTTATTATGACTTGGGGTGTATACTATTACAAGATAATGTCATTCGGTCTAAAGAATGCTGGTGCCACTTACATGAGAGCCATGACAAGCAGTTTCCATCATATAATACATAAAGAAATAGAGGTGTATATGGACGACGTCATTATCAAATCCAAGAGAGTTGCGGACCACACAGCAGATTTGAGGAAGTTCATTGACATGTCAAGGAGGTACAACTTGAAGTTGAACCTCGTAAAATGTGCATTCGGGGTTCACACAGGAAAGTTACTAGGATTCATTGTCAGTTGCCAAGGGATCAAGCTAGATCCAACTAAAGTCAAATCCATTTAGGAGTTACCACCACCCAAAAGCAAGAAAGACGTGATGAGCTTCCTAGGGTGTCTCAATTACATCGGTCGATTCATTGTGCAGTCCACAGTTATATGTGAACCCATCTTCAAGATGCTGAGAAAGGATGCCGAGACAAGTTAGACCGAGGATTGTTAAAAATCTTTTGACAAGATCAAAGAATACTTGTCCAAATCTCCAGTTCTGGACCCGCCAGAACTAGGATGACCTTCGCTACTTTATCTATCTGTGTCAGATGGAGCATTCGGATGTGTTTTAGGAAAACATGAAGTGATAGGAAGAAAGAAGAAGGCCATATATTACCTGAGTAAGAAATTCACACCTTATGAAGCACGGTATTCTCTGCTTGAACACACTTACTGTGCTTTGACCTGGATAGCCCAGAAGTTGAGGCATTATATTTATGCCTACACTACATACCTCATATCCAGGATGGATCATTTGAATTCATATTTCAGAAGCCCATGTATAGGGAAGTTGGCTAAATGGCAGATACTGCTGAGTGAGTTCGACATCATCTACGTGACTCAAAAGGCTTTCAAGGGACAAGCATTGGTAGATCACCTCGTAGAAAATCCAGTGGGAGGAGAATACGAACCCTTAAAAACTTATTTCCATGATGAAGAAGTATCATTTGTAGGAGAATATATTACCGGAGACTATAATGGTTATAGGATGTTCTTTGATGGAGCCACAAATTTCAAAGGAGTAGGCATTAGAGCAGCCTTGGTATCAGAAAGGGGTCAGCATTATCCCATATCTGCTAACCTAAGATTTCCCTACACCAACTACATGGCAAAGTATGAAGCCTGCATACCGGGGCTAAACATGGTAGTCGACATGAACATTCAGGAGTTACTGGTGATCGGTGCTTCAAATTTGCTTGCATACCAGGTGCAAGGAGAATGGGCTAGAAAGAATTCCAAAATATTTCCATATTTACACTATCTACAAGACTTGAAAAGGAGGTTCACGAAGACAGAATTCTGACAAGTGCCTATAATTCAGAATGAGTTCGCCAATGCATTAGCCACTTTATTATCTATGATACTGCATCCAAATAAGAACTATATTGATCTTATTGTGGTAAGGATCCATAATCAGCCGGCATATTGTGCTCATGTCGAAGAAGAAACAGATAGAATGCCCTGGTTTCATGACATCAAGGAATATTTATCAAGAAAGAATATCCAGAGAAAATCACATTCAGAAACGCACGCTCCGGGTTGTCAAATCATTATTTCTTCCACGGTGGAGGGAACTTGTACAAAAAAACTCCTTATCTGGGTTTGCTAAGGTGTGTCAACGCAAAGGAAGCTTCCAAGGTACTTAAGGATATGCCTGCTGGACCTGTGGTTCGCACATGAATGGTTTTATCCTGGCCAAGAAAGTACTCAGAGCAGGTTACTTTTGGATGACCATGGAGACGGATTGTATTCAATATGTCTGCAAATGCTTTCAATGTCAAGTGCATGCCGTCATGATAAAGGTGCCGCCAAACGAGCTCAATGTAACAAGTTTGCATTGGCAATTTACCGCTTGGGGAATGGATGCTATTGACCCAATTAAGCCCACCACCTCGAACGGGCACAGGTTTATTCTAGTGCCACTTATTACTTTACAAAATGGGTAGAAGCTTATCTTACAAAGATGTAACCAAGAAAGTCGTCGTAGATTTTGTCAAGGATCATATTTTCTTCCATTTTGGAGTTCTTAAGTCTATTATTACTGATAACCCTTCCAACCTCAACGATGATCTCATGAAAGATATATGTGAAACTTTTAAAATCAAGCATAAGAATTCCACCACCAACAGACCTCATATAAACGGAGTCGTAGAAGCCACCAACAAAAATATTAAGAAGTTACTAAGGAATATGCTAGAGAATCACAAGCAGTGGAATGAGAAGTTACCCTTTGCTCTGCTAGGGTACCGCACCACAGTTCACATATCAACACGGACAACTCCCTACATGCTAGCTTATGGTACCGAGGTTTTCATCCCAGCCGAGGTAGAGATTATTTCCTTAGGAGTCACACAGGAGGTTGAACTCAGCGAAGCGGAATGGATAAGGATCTGCTATGAGGAAATGGCCCTTATCGATGGAAAAAGAAAGATTGCTGTGTATCTCAGCCAACTCTATCATTACAGAATGTCCAGAAATTACAACAAAAGGGTCAAAACAAGGCAGTTCGCACCAGAGCAGTTGGTATAAAGAAAATCTTCCTACACCAAGAGGAAGACAAAGGGAAATTCTCTCCCAACTAGCAAGGTCTGTACATGGTTCATAGGGTCCTAATAGGAGAAGCACTCATACTTGTAGAAATGGACAGAGAAATCTGTCCAAAACCAATCAATTCAGGCGTAGTCAAGAGATACTATGCTTAGATTATTTCACATTTCTTTTCTGATGTATTAAACTACGCTTAACATGATTTCCATTTAAGATATGATACGTATGCAGCCTTATGGGTTTGGTCATATCATATTAAAATTTTCATTTCCTCAAAAAATTAGAAACAGGGGCAGAATTTTTAAGGAGGGTCCTTAAAATTCTGGAGCAAGTCCAGGCAATGTCGACATGCGTCAAAAAGCTAGTAATCAGTCAAGAACTAGGGCAGAATTTTGAGAAAAGTTCTCAAAGTTATAAGGAATATTTAGCAAAATCAGTCAAGAACTAAGGCAGAATTTTGAGAAAAGTTCTCAAAGTTATAAGGAATATTTAGCAAGATCCATCAACCGAAGACAGTTAGAAGTCATCTACCTAACTAGGGCAGAATTTTGAGGAGAATCCTCAAAATTCCAGCATAAGAGAGCTGCAATGCCTTTGAAATGTGTCATAGTCTCTAGTTCATCAAAATTACTTGATATATCAATACACTTCCAAAACAATTCTATGTTATCAATGAATGTATATTTTTTGAAAAATTCCATTTTCATAACAGTCATGTGCTACCTAGGGGAACTGAAGGGAGGGGGCTTTCAGAGCAGAGCAGAGCAAGGCCGGCAGATGAAGCAATAACCAACCTCCCCTATAAACTTACGATTATTCTTTGAACGCAGGTACATTTGACCATAGCATTCATACACAAAGCAAATTCACCATCCATCTGGTCGTTGAATGCAAACATGTCTTAGCTAAGATATACTCCACCCTTAGCTGTTATTTTTTCTTTGCATCAGTAAACTCTTTGACTGCACATTTCCATGAGTCTAAACCCTAACTCCATACTTGCATCAGTCTAATCCTTGACTCCACATTTCCATGAGTCTAAACCCTAACTCCATACTTGCATGAGTCTAATCCTTGACTTCACACATCTGCATGAGTCTAAGCCCTAACTCCATACCTGCATAAGGCTAAGCACTACCATCTTTTTGCATGAGTCTAAGCTATGACTCCATACTTGCATGAGTCTAATCCTTGACTCCATATTTTCACGAGTCTAAGACATGACTCCATACCTGCACAAGGCTAAGCATTGACTCCTTATTTGTATGAGTCTAATCTTTGACTCTATATTTGCATGAGTCTAAGCCCTGACTCCACATTTGAGTCCATCGTGCACGAGTGTGATCCCTGACTCCGTATTTGCGTGGTATTAAGCCATGTCCCGCATATTGCATGAGGTTAAGCTTTACCTCCACATTTTCCTTCTCTTTCCATGAGATTTAGCTATGTCTCCAATCTTGCATGAATCTAATCCCCGACTCCATATTTGCACGGGACTAAACATTGTCCCACTTTGCACCAATGTTGCTCTATTTTTCTACAAACCATCTACTTGTTTTTCGATCGGGATAAGCTCTACCCTTATTTTCACAAGACCAAGCCTTGACTTGCTGCATCATATTATTACATTTCATGGGCTGAAATATCGCCAATATGTCCAAAGGCATCATAGTCTAAAGGCATCATTCTCATAGCCAGAATACACCATGTCATGGCCTAAGGATCTCTCAAATTTGCATATCATTATTTAATGGTTCAGAGGCATCATTTTCAGGGCCCAAGAACATCATTTCATGGCCTGTGAATCCCTTACTAAATAATTCATGGCCCAGGACATCATGGTCTAAGGCCGTCATCTTTAACCATCCAGAGACAACCTTCATGGTCCAAAGGGAATATGCATCATATTTAACTTTTCGCAAATATGTTTGAAGCATCTTTTATTTGCAGGTAACCAGCAAAAAACCATTATCCTAGCAGGAGCAATCTCGCCCCAATTCCCTTCAACCTTTTGAGGTCTTGAAAACCTCATTTATAGTTGCCTCGATTTGCGTGCACAGTCCGGGCACAAAGCTGGAAAAGATTTATGTTGAAATATGTGAAAAATGTGAAAAAGTTGAAGAATTTTGATATTAATATTGATATGGTTGACTTTGGTCAACATTTTTGGTAAACGGACCCGGATCCGTGATTTGACTCTCTCAGAAAATCCGTAGTAAAATATGGAACTTGGGCATATGCCCGGAATTGAAATCCGAGGTCTAGAACCCCGATAAAAGAATTTTTCTGTTAAATTGTTTTCTGAAAATGTTTAAGGAAAATGAAACTGAATTTTTATTAAAAAGTACTGGTATCGGGCTCGTATTTTGGTTCCGATGCCCGGTACAAGTCATATATATTGGTTAAGCGCTTCCTGTAAAGTTTGGTTGAAAACGGACGTCGTTTGACGCATTTCGGCCTTAAATTGGAAATTTTGGAAATTATGAAATTTGAAAGAATTCTTGAGTTTTAAGGCTCAATCCATTGATTTTGATGTTATTTTAGCGATTTGATCGCGCGAGCAAGTTCGTATGATGTTTTTGAGTTAGTGTACATATTTGGTTTGGAGCCCCGAGGGCTCGGGAGTATTTCGGAGGTGGTTCGGGGTGTTTTTGGACTTAGAAAACTGGCAGATTTTCTGCAATTTTTACACAGACATTTTACTCTACGCGATCGCGGCCTTGTACACGCGATCGCACTGCCTTGTCACATTACTCAACGCGATCGCAGCTGTCTTCACGCGATCGCGAAGCTTTACGTCTTTCTTCAACGCGATCGCAGCCGTCTGCACGCGATCGCGTAGCTTTCCGTTTTCCTTCACCGCGATCGCGACCCCTTTTACGCGATCGCGTAGTACAAATGAGCCACCCAGCGAAATTCTTCTACGCGATCGCAGCATTGTCCACGCGATCGCGTAGTGTTGAATATTTGCCTTCCGCGATCGCGACCCAATTCACGCGATCGCGTAGAACAAATTTATGCCCAGCGAATTTAAGTCAGAAAACAGAACAGAAACGGGATAAAAATCCCATTTCTGTTCAACTCTCTTCTCCACAGCATTTTAGGCGATTTTTGAGGCATTTCTTCATCAAAGTTCATTGGGTAAGTATTGTTAACTCGTTTTCTTCATTTTTCATCAACATCAATCAAATCCTTAGGCTTAAACATGTATAAATTGGTTGAAAATTGGAGAAATGGGTATAGTTAGGGCTTTCAAAGAATTTGCGATTTTGACCTCGTTTTGGAGTCGAACTTAAGAACAAATTGTATATTTGAACTCATGGAAGATTGGGTGAAATTAATTTGGTTCGAAACTTGAGTTTCGATTATGTGGGCCCGGGGTCGGTTTTTACTATTCCGGGCAGAATGTTGTAAAAACCATATTTAGCAATATAAACTAGTTTGTTAAGTAGAATTGATGATATTAAATCAATTGTGTATAGATACGATTGGATTGGAGTCAAATTCAAAAGGAAAAGGCATTGCTACGGATTGAATCGTTCGTAAACTTTCGAGGTAAGTGTTTGTTCTATCCTAGCTTGAGGGAATAGGATTATGTGTTATGTGTTATGTGATCGAGTGCGGTGTATGGGTCGTGGTGACGAGCATCCATACACTGGCGTCTAGTATGACCGTGAGTCGTTGAAAAATGATTATTTTGAGATATATTACAGATGAATTGTTATTGTTCTCCCTTGTTGGGACTTGTTGTGATGATAATTATTGATTGCCCTTGATGGGACGGTTTATGAATTACTCGTTTCTTTCTTTGCCCTTAACTGTGATTGTTATTTGGGTGAGGAAGAGTGATAATGCACGAAGGGTGATGCCGTGCCATGTTTATTTATTTATGCACGAAGGTTAATGCCGTGCCATGTTTATTTATTGATTATGCACGAAGGATCATGTTGTGCCCTTGTTATTGAACCATGTACGAAGGATCATGCCGTACTATGGATGTGAGGATGAGAGTAAAAGCACGAAGGGTGATGCCGTGTACTTTATTTGTTTATTTGGTGAGGATGAGAGTAAAAGCACGAAGGGTGATGCCGTGCAACCGCTTGCTATTTCTTGAATTGATATTACTTGTGTTTACATTATACTTTGCTTTTCCTTGTGAATTTATTAACTGTTGTTAATTGTTGAATTCTTTGAGATATTCCTTATTGTGTTATTACCTGGTTATTTCTTGTTATTCCATGGTATATATATATATATATATATTGAATTGCACAGGTTTATGTGAGTGTCTGGTCCTAGGCTTGTCACTACTTCGCCGGGATAGGCCAGGCACTTACCAGCACATGGGGTCGGTTGTGCTGATGCTACACTTCTGTGCGTTTTTGCACAGGTCCAGGTTACGATCAGGAGCAGCAGCAGCAGTAAATAGATCGCGTGGGAGTTGATCATAGTTGAGACCGAGGTAGCTTGCAGACGTCCGCAGGCCCGACGTCTCTCTCTTTATTTATGTTATTAGCTGGAGTCTCTTTGTTCCGAGACAAACAGAATTATGTTATATTTCTTTCAGACTTTTATGTGTAGTATTCTATAGTAGTTCGTGAGTTGGTGACTCCACGTCTTGGGTAGAGGATTTCAGTATGATTTTTACTTTGTATTTAGTTATTTCTATTTCGATAAAGTATTCCGCAATTATTTAATTACAATTGTGTTAAAAACAGGATAGTATGAATATAGTGGCTTGCCTAGCTACCACGAGTAGGCGCCATCACGATCCCGATGTTGGGGGAAAAATCCGGGTCGTGACAAGTTGGTATCAGAGCTCTAGGTTACATAGGTCTCACCACTCACGAACAAGCTTAGTAGAGTTTGAGAGGTAAGTACGGAGACGTCTGTACTTGTCCTCTAGAGTCTATTGAGTTAGGAAAGAGTCTCTCATTTGTTCTTTCTTGTCGTGCGACTTGTTCCTCAATTACTGATTGAATTTCTATTCTGTCCTTTCGCAGATGGTGAGGACACGCGCTTCTTCGTCCACTGACCAGCAGCCCGAGCCCCAGGCAGCTCCCGTGAGGGGCAGGGGCCAAGGCCGTATCAGAGGACGTGGTAGGGGTAGAGCTCAGCCCCAGGCAGCTACTCCAGAGGTGGAGCCTCATATTGAGATTGACGAGGAGGTTCCGGTTCCAGCAGCTCCAGTGGGCCCAGCTCAGGTCCCAGGAGAGGCTTTATTTACCCCGGATCTCCGGGATGCCTTGGTCAGAATAGCGGGATTCATGGACAGCATTTCCAGAGCGGGTTTATTATCAGTTGCCCCAGCCACTTCTCAGGCTGGAGGAGGGGCCCAGACTCCTATTACTCATACCCCGGAGCCAGTAGCTCCTCAGCCTCAGGCACCAGTAATTCAGCCAACTGTGGCCACTCAGTCAGGTACCACAGCTCATGCCGGCGATAGAGCGGCCATGACTTCTGATTCGTTATGGAGGCTTGATCGGTTCTCCAATCTATTTACCACTACATTCAGTGGAGCCGCATCAGAGGATCCTCAGGACTTTTTATTCAGTTGCCATGAGATTTTCAAGACTATGGGGATCGTGGAGACAAACGGAGTTGACTTCTGTACCTTCAGACTTGCAGGATCCGCCAAGACTTGGTGGAGAGATTATTGCTTGACTCGACCAGCAGGGTCCCCAGCTTTATCATGGGATCAGTTTGCGGAACTATTTATGGAGAAGTTTCTCCCTGCTACTCAGAGGGATGTACTTCGGAGGCAGTTTGAGCGCCTCTATCAGGGCACTATGACAGTTACACAGTATGAGACGAGATTTATCGACTTGGCTCGTCATGTAGTAGTGATACTTCCCACGGAGCGGGAGAGGGTCCGCAGATTTATAGATGGGCTTAATCAGCCGATTAGACTCCAGATGGCTATGGGCATGGGGAGTGACATATCATTTCAGGAAGCAGCCAATGCAGTACGCAGAGTTGAGATGGCTCTTGCTAGGGGAGGCGGTTATTCTTCAGATAAGAGGCCTCGTCATTCAGGCAGGTTTGGTGGTCCTTCCTCTGGTAGCAGAGAATCCTTTGATAGAGGCCAGTCCTCCAGGCCTTTTCATTCCGCCCTTCAGGCTTCACAGGGTGGATCAGGTGATCGTGGTTTTCGGGGACATTATTCAGACCAGTCTCCTATTAATGCTCAGCCTCTTCAGAGTGTTCGTGGAGGCCATTCGGGTCGTCAGGGCCAAGCAGCCCTATCAGTCTAAGAGTTGCTACGGTTGTGGCGACCCAGGTCATTTTATCAGGAATTGCCCTATAGCAGCGGGCAACTCTCAGCAGCGAGGTCCTCGTCCTATGATTCGGGCCCCAGCTGACCCTCAGCCTGCCCAGCCAGCCAGAGGCGGGGGTAGAGATTATAGAGGTGGAGGTCAAGACCGTAGAGGTGGAGACCATCCAGCGAGAGGTAGAGGTCAGCCAGTTGATGGTCGTCCTAGAGACACAGCTCAGAGGGGAGGTGCAGATCCCCGATTCTATGCTTTACCAGGCCAGGCCAGAGGCAGAGGCATCAGATGCCGTGATTACAGGTACTATTCTTGTGTGTGGCGGAGGTGCTTCAGTATTATTTGACCCTGGATCTACATATTCCTATGTGTCTTCCTACTTCGCACCGTATTTGGCCGTGCCCAGCTATGCTCTGGATATTCCAGCTTATGTGGCTACACCAGTGGGTGACTCCATTGTAGTCGATCGGGTTCATCGTTCGTGCGTAGTTATATTTGGGGGTCTTGAGACCCGTGTTGATCTGTTGCTCTTGGATATGGTAGATTTTGATGTCATATTGGGGATGGACTGGTTGTCCCCATACCATGCTATTCTTGATTGTCATGCTAAGATTGTCACCTTAGCCTTGCCAGAATCACCCCGATTAGAGTGGAAGGGTACCTCAAGCCACTCCGTTCGCACCGTTATTTCCTATGTTAAGGCTCGACGTATGGTCGAGAAGGGGTGTCTAGCTTATTTGGCTTATGTTCGTGATTCCAGCGCAGAAGTTCCTTCCATTGAGTCGGTCCCTATTGCACGGGAGTTTCCGGAGGTTTTTCCTTCAGACCTGCCGGGTATGCCACCCGACAGGGATATCGGCTTCTATATTGATCTGGCACCGGTACTCAGCCCATCTCTATTCCACCCTATTGCATGGCCCCACTAGAGTTAAAGGAATTAAAAGATCAATTGCAAGACTTACTAGAAAAAGGGCTTTATCAGGCCTAGTGTTTCTTCTCGGGGTGCACCAGTGTTGTTTGTTAAGAATAATGGATGGCTCGATGCGGATGTGTATTGATTACCGGCAGTTAAACAAGGTGACTATCAAAAATAAATATCCACCGCCGAGGATTGATGATTTGTTTGACCAGCTCCAGGGAGCGAGGGTATTCTCTAAGATAGACTTGAGGTCAGGCTACCATCAGCTGAAGATCAGGGCGGCCGACATTCCTAAGACAACCTTTCGCTCTAGATATGGGCATTATGAGTTCTTGGTCATGTCCTTCGGGTTGACCAATGCCCCAGCAGCATTCATGGAGTTGATGAATCGGGTATTCAGGCCTTACTTAGATCCGTTCATGATAGTCTTCATAGATGACATCCTGGTGTACTCCCGCAGCCAGGAAGAGCACGAGCAGCACCTCAGAGCGGTTCTTCAGACTCTGAAAGATAACCAGCTATATGCCAAATTTTCTAAATGTGAGTTCTGGCTGAGTTCGGTAGTATTTCTGGGTCACATTGTATCAGTGGAAGGTATTCAGGTAGACCCAAAGAAGATTGAGGTAGTCCAGAATTGGCCTCGACCAGCTTCAGTGACTGAGATCCGGAGTTTCTTGGGATTAGCAGAGTTACTACCGTCGTTTTGTAGAGGGTTTTCTTCATTGCAGCCCCGATGACCGGGTTGACCCGGAAGGGTGTCCAGTTTCGGTGGTCGAGGAGTGTGAGGCGAGCTTTCGAAAGCTCAAGACAGCCTTGACCACCGCACCGGTGTTGATACTACCTACGGGCACATGGCCTTATACGGTTTATTGTGACGCATCTCGTACGTGGCTTGGAGCGGTATTGATGCAGGATGGTAAGGTTATCGCTTATGCTTCGAGGCGGTTAAAGATACATGAGAAGAATTATCCAGTTCATGATCTTGAGTTAGCAGCAGTGGTTCATGCCTTAAAGATCTGGAGGCATTATCTATATGGTGTGACATGTGAGGTGTACACTGATCACAAAAGCTTACAGTATTTGTTCAAAACGAAGGAGTTGAATCTACGACAGCGGAGATGGTTAGAGTTGCTAAAAGACTATGATGTTACTATATTATATCACCCAGGTAAGGCCAATGTGGTGGCCGATGCATTGAGTAGAAAGTATGCCAGCATGGGTAGTCTTGCATATATTCCGGTCAATCAGAGACCATTAGCTCTAGATGTCCAGGCCTTAGCCAACCGGTTCGTGAGATTAGACATTTCCGAGCCTAGCAGAGTGTTAGCCTGCACGGTCGCTCGTTCTTCTTTATTAGAGCGTATCCGTGAGAGGCAATTTGATGATCCTCATTTGCGTGAGTTGAGAGATACAGTACAGCAGGGAGGTGCCACACAGGTAAATCTAGATGATGATGGGATATTGAAATTGCAGGGTCGAGTTTGTGTGCCTAATGTCGAAGGGATTCGAGAGTTAATCTTAGCAGAGGCCCACAGTTCGCGGTATTCTATTCACCCAGGCGCCGCGAAGATGTACCAGGACTTACGGCAACACTATTGGTGGCGCAGAATGAAGAAAGATATTGTTGCGTATGTCGCTCGGTGTCTAAATTGTCAGCAGGTGAAATATGAGCACCAGAGACCTGGTGGTGTATTCCAGAGGATTGAAATTCCCGAGTGGAAATGGGAGCGGATCACTATGGACTTCGTTACTCGACTTCCTTTGACTCGGAGGAAATTTGATGCTATTTGGGTCATTGTTGATAGGCTGACCAAATCAGCACACTTTATTCCAGTATCTGTCTCCTACTCGTCGGAGAGGTTAGCGGAGGTTTACATTAGGGAGATTGTTCGTCTCCATGGGGTGCCGGTATCTATTATCTCTGATCGGGGAACGCAGTTTACCTCGCGGTTCTGGAGAGCGGTCCAGCAGGAGTTAGGCACCCAGGTTCAGTTGAGTACAGCATTTCATCCTCAGACGGATGGCCAGTCCGAGAGGACTATTCAGATTCTTGAGGACATGCTTCGAGCCTGTGTTATTGATTTCGGAGGCTCGTGGGATCGGTTTCTACCATTAGCAGAGTTCGCCTACAATAACAGTTACCAATCTAGCATCCAGATGGCTCCGTATGAGGCGTTGTATGGTAGGCGATGTCGATCACCAGTTGGATGGTTTGAACCGGGAGAGGCTCGGTTGTTGGGTACAGACTTAGTTCAAGAGGCCTTGGATAAGGTCAAGACTATTCAGGAGAGATTGCATTCAGCTCAGTCCAAACAGAAGACTTATGCGGATCGTAAGGTTCGAGATGTAGATTTCATGGTTGGTGAGCGAGTATTGCTCCGAGTGTCGCCTATGAAGGGCGTGATGAGGTTCGGGAAGAAGGGCAAGCTCAGCCCTAGGTATATTGGCCCATTTGAGATTCTAGACAGAGTGGGAGGGGTGGCTTACAGATTAGCTTTGCCGCCTAGCTTATCAGCCGTGCATCCAGTTTTTCCATGTATCTATGCTTCGGAGATACCACGGCGATCCCACACATGTGTTAGACTTCAGTACTGTCCAATTGGACAATGATCTATCTTACGAGGAGGAGCCGGTAGCCATTCTAGACCGACAGGTTCGACAGCTGAGGTCGAAGAGTTATCCTTCTGTGCGTGTTCAGTGGAGAGGTCAGCCTTCTGAGGCATCGACCTGGGAGTCCGAGTCTGATATGCGGAGCCGCTACCCACATTTGTTTCCCGACTAAGGTACTTCTTTCTTTTGTCCGTTCGAGGACGAACGGTTGTTTTAGAGGTGGAGATTGTGACGACCCAAAGGGTCATCACTTGTTTTATTAATCATTCCGAGCTTTTGAGGTCTTGAAAACCTCATTTATAGTTGCCTCGATTTGCGTGCACAGTCCGGGCACAAAGCTGGAAAAGATTTATGTTGAAATATGTGAAAAATGTGAAAAAGTTGAAGAATTTTGATATTAATATTGATATGGTTGACTTTGGTCAACATTTTTGGTAAACGGACCCGGATCCGTGATTTGACTCTCTCAGAAAATCCGTAGTAAAATATGGAACTTGGGCATATGCCCGGAATTGAAATCCGAGGTCTAGAACCCCGGTGAAAGAATTTTTCTGTTAAACTGTTTTCTGAAAATGTTTAAGGAAAATGAAACTGATTTTTTGATTAAAAAGTACTGGTATCGGGCTCGTATTTTGGTTCCGACGCCCGGTACAGGTCATATATATTGGTTAAGCGCTTCCTGTAAAGTTTGGTTGAAAACGGACGTCGTTTGACGCATTTCGGCCTTAAATTGGAAATTTTGGAAATTATGAAATTTGAAAGAATTCTTGAGTTTTAAGGCTCAATCCATTGATTTTGATGTTATTTTAGCGATTTGATCGCGCGAGCAAGTTCGTATAATGTTTTTGAGTTAGTGTGCATATTTGGTTTGGAGCCCCGAGGGCTCGGGAGTGTTTCGGAGGTGGTTCGGGGTGTTTTTGGATTTGAAAATTGGCAGATTTTCTGCAATTTTTACACAGACATTTTACTCTACGCGATCGCGGCCTTGTACACGCAATCGCACTGCCTTGTCACATTACTCAACACGATCGCAGCTGTCTGCACGCGATCGCGAAGCTTTCTGTCCTTCTTCAACGCGATCGCAGCTCTCTGCACGCGATCGCGTAGCTTTCCGTTTTCCTTCAACGCGATCGCGACCCTGTTCACGCGATCGCGTAGTACAAATGAGCCACCCAGCGAAATTCTTCTACGCGATCGCAGCATCGTCCACGCGATCGCGTAGTGTTGAATATTTGCCTTCCGCGATCGCGACCCAATTCACGCGATCGCGTAGAACAAATTTATGCCCAGCGAATTTAAGTCAGAAAACATAACAGAAACGGGATAAAAATCCCATTTCTGTTCAACCCTCTTCTCCACAGCTTTTTAGGCGATTTTTGAGGCATTTCTTCATCAAAGTTCATTGGGTAAGTATTGTTAACTCGTTTTCTTCATTTTTCATCAACATCAATCAAATCCTTAGGCTTAAACATGTATAAATTAGTTGAAAATTTGAGAAATGGGTATAGTTAGGGCTTTCAAAGAATTTGCGATTTAGACCTCGTTTTGGAGTCGAACTTAAGAACAAATTGTATATTTGAACTCATGAAAGATTGGGTGAACTTATTTTGGTTCGAAACTTGAGTTTCGATTATGTGGGCCCGGGGTCGGTTTTTACTATTCCGAGCAGAATGTTGTAAAAACCATATTTAGCAATATGAACTAGTTTGTTAAGTAGAATTGATGATATTAAATCAATTGTGTATAGATACGATTGGATTGGAGTCAAATTCAAAAGGAAAAGGCATTGATACGGATTGAATCGTTCGTAAACTTTCGATGTAAGTGTTTGTTCTATCCTAGCTTGAGGGAATAGGATTATGTGCTATGTGTTATGTGATCGAGTGCGGTGTATGGGCTGTGGTGACGAGCATCCATACACCGGCATCTAGTATGACCGTGAGTCGTTGAAAAATTATTATTTTGAGATATATTACAGATGAATTGTTATTGTTCTCCCTTGTTGGGACTTGTTGTGAAGATAATTATTGATTGCCCTTGATGGGACGGTTTATGAATTACTGTTTCTTTCTCTGCCCTTAACTGTGATTGTTATTTGGGTGAGGAAGAGTGATAATGCACGAAGGGTGATGCCGTGCCATGTTTATTTATGTATGCACGAAGGTTAATGCCGTGCCATGTTTATTTATTGATTATGCACGAAGGATCATGCCGTGCCCTGTTATTGAACCATGTACGAAGGATCATGCCGTACTATGGATGTGAGGACGAGAGTAAAAGCACGAAGGGTGATGCCGTGTACTTTATTTGTTTATTTGGTGAGGATGAGAGTAAAAGCACGAAGGGTGATGCCGTGCAACTGCTTGCTATTTCCTGAATTGATATTACTTGTGTTTACATTATACTTTGTTTTTCCTTGTGAATTTATTAACTGTGGTTAATTGTTGAATTCTTTGAGATATTCCTTATTGTGTTATTACCTGGTTATTTCTTGTTATTCCATGGTATATATATATATATATATATATATTGAATTGCACAGGTTTATGTGAGTGTCTGGTCCTAGGCTTGTCACTACTTCGCCGGGATAGGCCAGGCACTTACCAGCACATGGGGTCGGTTGTGCTGATGCTACACTTCCGTGCGTTTTTGCACAGGTCCAGGTTACGATCAGGAGCAGCAGCAGCAGTAAATAGATTGCGTGGGAGTTGATCATATTTGAGACCGAGGTAGCTTGTAGACGTCCGCAGGCCCGACGTCTCTCTCTTTATTTATGTTATTAGCTGGAGTCTCTTTGTTCCGAGACAAACAGAATTATGTTATATTTCTTTCGGACTTTTATGTGTAGTATTCCATAGTAGTTTGTGAGTTGGTGACTCCACGTCTTGGGTAGAGGATTTCAGTATGATTTTTACTTTGTATTTAGTTATTTCTATTTCGATAAAGTATTCCGCAATTATTTAATTACAATTGTGTTAAAAACAGGATAGTATGAATATAGTGGCTTGCCTAGCTACCACGAGTAGGCGCCATCACGATCCCGATGTTGGGGGAAAATTTGCAGGTAACCAGCAAAAAACCATTATCCTAGCAGGAGCAATCTCGCCCCAATTCCCTTCAACCGTCCTGAACCTTAACTGTTCACCGTAGTCGCTTCTACGTCTCGCGTCCATCCTCACAATAATTTTATTGCCTTAATCCGTAAATGAGTCCAGCACTATAAATGGCCTGATTCTTCTAAAACCAGGGATATGTAGGCAACACAAAAATTGATGTTCGGCTCCCTCTTATAAAGTATCCCATCTGGTCAAAATTGGCCATCATTTCTTTACCCAAAAACTCTTTCATCCTTCCCAGCTATAGAGCATCAGCTATTGATACTCAATTTTTCCATATATATTTTAAATATGCACAAAAGCTTTCAAAGTAGCATATATATGCACATATAAGCATGCACAAGGCTTTCATTATTTTTCCCATAATTTTAATGGTTTAAATTGATTATTTTCTTTTCTTTTATCCACAAAAATCCCCAATAGTTATTTCCAAAATTATTATTTTGATAATTCATTTATTTTATGTCTATACTTATGCCAAAATATGTCTAATGTAAGAATTATGTATTTTTACAATTATATTTAGTATTTTTTTAACCTAAATTGCACATAATTGCAATGCCAGCCCATTTTAAAATATAATTTTATTTTATATGCATAAAATTAGCCCATGTATTTTTAAAATGTTAATTATGTATTTTAAAACATTTTGGAACCTTAAATTATTTTTTGGATATCGCTCATTATGTATTTATTTGGAAACATCCTCTCTACCTTAGGGTAGGGGTAAAGTCTATGTACGCACTACCCTCCCCAGACCTCACTAAGTGGGATTATACTGGGTTGTTGTTGTTGTTGTTGTTGCTCATTATTTATTAAAATTAAAATAGGGACGACTAGTTATATAAATAATATCCAAATTTGGCTTTTAATTATAGCCCAAATTGGACCAATTACCAGCCCCATCTTCTAATTAAATAACCCGACCCAGATACAATTACCCTTACCCAACCCAAGCCATTTTAAATCCTGGTCATCAACGGCCCTCGTTCTTCCTTTCCTTTTTAATTTTGAGAGACCCCAAACCCTAAATCATTTCTTCCAAACCTTCGCCCTCAAACTCTCTCATCTCCTCTCTTCTTTGTCAGCCTAACCCTAGACTCCTCAACTCACCTCCTTCTCCGGTCATCTCCGGCGACTATCTCTCAAACCCCAAACCTCCAATGGTCACTCCACCGCCTTTCTCATTATGTCTAAGGCCCTTAAGGGTCCTGGGCCACGTCGATTGGGACCTAGGCTTTCAGATTTTGCAGTTCAAGTCTTCTCTAGTGTGATTTTGGGCAAAATCACACCTTATATGTCACGATCGGTAAAGTTTCAACGGGTTCTTTCAACTTCTATTTGGGTTTCCTTTGAAACCCTAGCTCTCTTCTGAATCTCTCAGATACGTATTATTTTTATTTTTTAAGTCTGTTTCCTCACATGGTTTGCTTATTCTTGAGCTTTCCTCTGAAAGATCCTCTTCTCTAAATCGTTTTTACTTCCGTGAAAATTAGGGTTTTTTCGGAGTTCTTTCTACACTTGTTTTAACCGATTTCCTTATGATTAAACCTTTTTTCTTTGCTTATTTTGACCGATTTTATATTCCTACTACATTTAAACTTGACTCTATTAAAAGCCCTAATTTTTAATGATTTCCATTACTACATTTCTACGTGTGCTAGCATGATTTCTCTACTTCTTTTATGTGTGTTAGCATGATTTACTTTACTTCATTTTTGTGTGTTAGCCTATTTACCTTATTCTTATTAATTTATTGTGGCCCCCCATGCTTTGAATATGTTCTGCTGAATCTTTAACCTACTTATATCGTCCCTATATGATTGTGTTTGCTCATCTCTTGTTTCTTCCAGTCTAGATAACTGATCGTGTTTTTTTTGCTACTCCTGTTCATTCGTCTCTATTTATATGGTGAAATATACAGAATCATGACTCCCCATAATGTCTGATTTTCCTTAATTGATGGTGATTGAAAGATCTTCTTTTAAATCCTTAAAAGTTTTACCTCGCCTGTTTAAATTAACTAATTTCACTACCTTATTTACCTTGGTACTTTGTTTACTTAGTCTTTCCTTAATTGGATTTTTTCTAAATTTGGTCCTAATTGACTACTCTATGACTAACGAACCTTGACTCTTTCCTTATTTTTATCATACTGGTTCTTCTTCCTGCTTTATATAGTACTAAACCTTTCTGTTTGGTTTTAATTCCCTTAACTTAAGGAATGTCACGACCCCAACTGTGATCTTGATGGCGCTCAACACACTGCTAGGCTAGCCCGACCAATTCAATAACCTTAACCATTTTTATACAATTCATGATTCAATAAACACAAAAATTACGAAGTCATAATATTGAAATGCTGAAATATAGTTAAAACATGCAAAAAATCCAAGTAAAAATACTACTACACAGCCCGAAGAATCCGATGACACAAGTCTGAGCCTCTAATACACGAGTGTCAATCTATTACATATTGCTCCAAAGAAATGCGAAAATACAGAAAATAGGTTAGATGGGACGATCAGGACTACGGACGTTACACAGCTACCTTGATGCTCCCGGATATGATGCTCGACAAAGAAAAGTCTCACTCAGCCTCATTGGGTGCACCTGAATCTGCACACAATGTGCAGGGATTAAAGTGCATACTTCCAACCTAGAGAGTAATAAACATAAATAGAGGCTGAGAGTAAGAAATTCTAAATAGTCACAATGGAAGCTATAATTACAGGAGTTCAATCCGGATAATATCAACTCAATAAACCAATGAAAACAATGATGCTGCAATAGAAAAGTAAATGGATGACAATCAATTAAGAATTGTAATAAATAGTACGGTACTCTCTAGTACCCATTGCGGCGTGCACCACGCTCCATTTATTTATCATCGACAATGCTCACTAGGGGTGTGGAGACTCCGGGAGGGGCCCCTTACAGCCCAAGAGCAATATCAAGTCATCCCATGGCATCCATTAGGCCCTAAGCTTCATATCAATATCAATATAACACAGTTGTGGCACGCAGCCCGATCACATACTTAGTCTAGAATCATATAAGCCCCTCGGGCACAATAATATATAAATATTCAGCCCAACCTTCATTAAATATTATTTAGGTTCCATGTTCAGAAAAAAAATGGCTAAGTTACAAAAGCGGTGTGAAATCTATGATTGAGTTCAATTATATGTAAAAATGGTAAGAAACCAGTAAGAACGATCCCTGAAGGATTCAATCAGTTGGTGTGAGGCCCAATTATAACAAGTAATCCATTTGTATAAGGATATCAACTAAGCTTCAATCAATTAGGTAGTAATTTTATTAAGCGGGACGGATCAACTCACAATCCCCGATGGTGCTCTACCCCATGCCCATTATCCGACGTGCAAGTCACCTCAACATAGCACTACGATGTGTAAATTTGGGATTTCAAACACTTAACACAGCATTTACACCTATTACTAACCTCAAGCCGGCAAAAGTCCTAGCTCGCTATGCCCTTTCCTCTCAAATTGATCTCTTCGTGCGTCAAATCTAACCAAAACCACAACGAATAAGTCACATTAGTTTATATGATCAATACCCTATCGAAAATAATCAAAAAACTTCAATAATCCTGCAATTGACAAAATCTGAGCCTCGGACCCACTTCTCAAAACTTAGGAATTTTGACAAAAAAGTATTCTTCATCTTTTCCCGATTCTGTACTTATAAAGAACACCAAAATCGGAGTCCGTTTGATCCCTCAAATCGACCTCTAAAGGTCTCATAATCTCAGGCCCCAAAATCCTATTTTTCTACTATTTTTCATGAATTAAAAGTTGGATTATGGTCTATAATCACTCATAAATGAGTTTTAATAATCAAATCACTTACCTCTGTGATACCCACTAATTTTTCCATCATAAAAACTACCTCAAAAGCTTCTTCCCATTCAAAAATTGGAAAGAAAACTCGACCTTCTCATTATAGGTATACTTTTCTCGCGTTTTACTGCTCTCAATGGATTCCTTGTGAAATTCTAATAAATTAAGGCTTTTGAATCACTCAATTTGACCTTATAATGAATGAGATGTGTATGTTTTAAGATTTACAAGTAGTGCAGGTTTGGCAAAATACATAAGTTACCCCATGAACTATAACCATAATCCTTTTTACTCACTTTTTAGGAACGAATATTACTTTACACACTCAACCTTTCCAAAGTGTATCTAATACACACCACTTTTTTGTTAACAAGTTTTTCAGAATATGTGTGATATCACGCACCAATCAGACAGTGACATCTCATTTAAAAAATAAAATAATTAAAATTACAATTATATCTTCATCATGTATGCTATCATGGTCGTCCTCCTCTTTTCTCACCATCAAACACAATAGCTTCTTCATCCACCTTTTACTTAATAACAAAGCCACCATTTACTAACAAAAATCACCAAAAAATACACCTAAAACTCCATCTTTTCTGCAAAAATTGAATCAAAAATTTTAAGCCAGGATCCAACTCATTTTCCATTTTACTTCTATAAAAGTTAGACCGCCATTAACTTCCATCGTCACAAGTCAGCTATTTAAAAAATTATCCATCAATAAAATTAAAGAATGTGCAAAAGCTTGAGCTAAGCTTTAATGGTTGAAAAAATATCGGAAAATTTCACTTCCTGAAAATTCGACTTCGCCATGGGTAAAGCTCAAATTAAGCTTCTCTGCAAAGAGAAGAGATATGAGAAATCGTGGTATGTCTATTTGAGAAGAAGGAGATCGGGTGGCGCAGCTTTAGGAGTAGCTATGGTAGAGTTTTAAAAAAGGAAGAAGATGGCTCAATTTAAAATTTTAATAAACTAAAAAAATTGACATCTGACACAAATTCTTCCGTTCATGCGACTCATTTGTTGAAAAAAACACGCACTATCCAAGTGGGCTAAGTAGTGTGTATTAGATACACTTTGGAAATATTGAATATATAAAGTAATATTCATTCTTATAAAGTGTGTAATAGGAATTTTGATCATAGTTCAGGGGGTGACTTATGTATTTTTCCGTGCAGGTTTTTAATACGCCATCAGGGGCAATTTCGTCATTAAATTAAAAATCTGGGCAACCATGGTAAAATGGTCATAAAATCCTCATACAGAATCCAAGTTGGATGATTCTTTTTGCTACGGATCCGTAATTATGATACGGATCTAATGATTTATTCAAAATTGTAATCGGTGCTCATTTGTTTAATATGATATCATTTATGCTGGAAGAAACGATGTCGAAGCATAAGAAAAACGAGAACAACGCAGTCCAAACCTATCTGAAAACTCACCCGAGCTCCTCGGGACAGAATACGAACATACTAACATGTCACATATGATCATGAAAACTTAGTTGCACTCTCAAAACACCAAAACTAACATCAAAACATCAAATTTACATCGGATTCAAGCCTAAGTTCTTCTAAAACTTCCGAAATACGCATTTGATCAAAAACCCAACCAAATGATGTGCGAATGACTTGAAATTTTGTACACACATCAAAAATCACATATAGAAGCTACAAAAACTCACGGAATTCCATTCCGACCCTCGGATCAAAATCTCACCTATCAACCGGAATTTGCCAAAATATTAACTTCGCCAATTCAAGCCAAATTCTACATCGGACCTCCAAATTCACTTCCGATCAAACTCCTAAGTCACAAATTATCACTCGAAAATAACCGAATCATTGAAATACACATTCGAGACCTCTAACTCATAGTTCAATATTCGGTTGACTTTTCCAAAATAAACCTTCCTTAAGATACTAAGTATCTCATTTCCTTCCAAAACTCAACTCAATTCAACTCGTTCAAACAAAACATTAATAATAAAGCATAACGAAGCAGGAAATGGGGAAAATGGAGCAGTTCTCATTAGACTACGGGTCAGGTCTTCACAAGGATGTACTTCCTTGATCCTCTGTAAAAGTGTAATTTGAGCGTATCATGTACTACTATGATTTTTACCTTATTCCACTACCTACTTTCAACTATAAATACTCTAATTCTTCCACAAACACGGCACCGGCACTTGGATTTCAAAAACTCCTCTATTATAAATTTCTATGTTTCTCCTTTCTTCCTTGTGTTATTTGCTACTATTAGCCGGCCGCAAGCCAAGGCTAATCATCTGTGCCCTTTTGTTCTTTCATTTTGCTTGCTTCTATCTTCACTGGTATGTCCTATTTTAACTTAAGGTCTCAATAATAACATGTTTCTCTTCTTGTTTCAGTTTGTTTTATTTCTAGCTTGCTTTTATTTGTGGTTCTGCAGTGATGTTTGTAGTTAGGCTATATTTCAGCATTCTAGTATGACTCCCCTCCCTTTTACTTCATGTATGCCCTTGTGTGATTCAAACATGCCTGGACAATTGTTCTCTTTACCTGATATGTGCTTACCATTCTTATGAATCCCAAATCCCTACCCCGCTCTATGAGTCTATGTTTTTCCTGATTGGTTTGCAATTATGCCAGTTTTAACTATTTCTAAGCGTGTACAAAACCAGTCCAAATACCCTTGTTGGGGTTATGTATTTGCATTCAAATGTCTATGTATTCCCAAACCCTTGATCCATGTATTACTACTGAGTTCAGTTGGACTTTGGGACTATTGAAGTACTTGACTTGTGTATCACTACAACTTTTTTCAGACAACCTCTATTACATTGTTAATTGATTTCATAAACAGACTTTTAAATCCACTCTTAAATAAATTTTCTTTCAACATGTGTCATGCACCTCCATTTCATTCTTAGTTAATAAGTTTTGTCCCCTCTAGTATGTGTACTGCCTTGAGATCCTCTTGAGAACTCTCTGAACTTTGGCATATTGAGGTTGGCCTTTCCACATTGCATTGATTCAATACTTAGCTACTCAGGTGTAAACGTTGCTCCGGGTCCTTGAGACCCTTAAGGAACTTCGATGCACCTGGACTCTGATTTGTCTATGGAAATGAGGTTTGAGGCCATTAAAGGCTTCTGGGAAACATGGGCCTAATTGCAGGCTCTTTATAGAATAGCTTCTTGATTTTCTATTTTTACTTATGTATTTCACTTATTGGTTTGTAATAATTTGTAAATAGAAATTTGAGGCACTTAGCAAAAATGAGTAAGTAAATGTATACTTTGTGGGGAAACATCGATAGAAATCCTGCTCTTAGGGTTTAGTTTCAAATCTGTCTGTTTCACTCGATAGAAAACATGTTCATAGGGTTTTATTCTTGTTGAATCTGATTGCTTTTGCATAATAGAACCATGCCTATAGGATTCCACTTCTAAATTCATTTGCATCATAATAGAAATCATGCCAATAAGGGCTTCATTTCCAGTGTTGTTTGCATCAGAAAAATCATGTTTTTAAGGTTTTGCATGTTTGTAATGTTAGAAATCATGTTCAAAGGGTTTCAAACAACTGTGTCTTAAATCATTTCAAATTTAGATACCAAATCTATAAAGTTTAATTCCGATTGAGTTCTAGTAAGTCTTTCATATGTTACTAAATCCTATAATGCGCCTAGATACCATACTTGTAGGGATTTCCATTCGCAATTTTGTCTAGTAGTCTAATTAGCCTAATAAGTCAATTTCATTTCCACCTTGTTTACTTCTTACAAATGGCCTTATTAAGTGATGACATTTCTTGAAACTAGTTCTTTCAAATTTGACTTAACCTCATTAGATATCTTACTTATAGGTGTCAAAAGGGTCTATTGCGAAAATATATTTGTCTCTGCACTAATATATAAACACGGTACTGCACATAGGCAAGCCTTAGGGCATTTTTCAAAACTTGCATTTCCTTGAAGTTGTTTCCATGATTCAACATTTCTGATTCTAATAAGTTGTTTAAAAGGAGTCACTAGCCAACTATTATGTGATAACTTCTGAATCTGAAAGTGGTCTATTTCTGCATAACCACTTAGAAATTCTGCTTTAGGACTTTGATTAATAAAGACCTTAGCTGTGTTTGAGTCGTGTTGCTTGTATGTTTGTTCGAGGAGGAAATTGTGATCCTCTTAATTGCTCTCATTATGTAGATGTCCTAAATATTTTTAACTGTTGTTAATACCAAATCTTTTGCTAAGTTTTTTATATATACTCAAAATATTCTCAAAATAATATGTATATACGTATATAAGCATACACAAGAGTTTTAGTATTTTTTCCTTCTTTTTAAAGATTTTTAAAATCAATTTGTTATCTATTTTAATAATATAAAATTCAATAATTATTTTCATACTATTATTTTGGGTGAATAATTTATTTTATTCTCATATCTACCGCAAGGAATAATTAAGGTAATTTTTTCATATTTTTATAAAATTTATTTGGTATTTAAAAGCTAAATTACTATAATAGCAACTATAGCCCATTTTTTGATTAACAGTATTTTACAATTGCAAAATCTCTCCCAGTATTTTTTTAATTAACATTTATATGTCATTACTCGATTTCGTGCTTTTAATTGATTTTTATACTATTTTAATTTATAAAATAAAAAGGGAAAAATTGGTTATTTAAATGCTAGCCAGATTTATTATGATCATAGCCCAAATTTAAACCCCAATTTCAATCCCAAATTCCCCAGTCCATATCCTAGATTACCCAGCCCACACCCAGTTCAATACTCGATCCATCCCTTATCTGATATGAGTCGTTGATCAAATAAGATCAATGACTCAGATTATTTTCCAAAATTAAAACCTAAACGCCTCCCTCCCCCCAAACCCCTCTCTCTCTCTCTCTCTCTCTCTCTCTCTCTCCCTCTATGCTAATGTTTGCTCTCCTATCTCTCTAGAACCTTCTAGTTCTTTCTCTCATCTCCGATAAAGCCACCCCCTCTCCGGCCACCTTCATCCTCACTTCTCTCGACCACCAGCCGCCGTGAAACCTTGTCCTGTTGATTCCCTCTACCTTTGAGACTCTAGGAACCTCCATCATACAAGATGGTCATCGGAGGTTTGCCCTAACTTATCGCCGACCTTTCGCCGATGGTTTATGGTTCGATGGTGCTACGAGCATCATTAGTAACGAGTTTCACAGTCAGGTTCCTTACCTCCCATAGGTTTGCTACGAAACCCTAATTTCTTCTTAAAACTTTGTCTCTTTAAATAATTATTACTTATTCTTTTGTGTTTTACACTATTCTCTACTCGATCCTTTCAATTGTTCAAGTTTTCAATGTTTTTGTTCTTCTTTTAATACTATGGTTTCTGAACCTCTTTCAAAATCACTATATCTTCTGATTTTTTAGTATTATTTGTTTATGTTTGTGTTATGCGCTTGTTGGTGTGATCCTCCGGTTATTCTCCGAGTTCCATGTTTAAATTTTACTATTAAGGTATCGGCATTATATTGATTATGTGATTTCTTGACTAGGGTTCTCTGATTTTCATGCCTATTGTGTTCTATAGGTTCAATTATTCACTATTTACCAAATGTTAGACTGATTTTGTGCATCTCTTCGAATCCCTGAATTTCTATGTGTTTTACTTACAAGTTTTACACTGATTGTTTGAATCGGTTCCTTATTTGTGAAATGCTCTCCTTACTTAGTATTGATTTCCTGTGATTTTTTTAATTTTAGCCGTGATTCTTTGAATTAATTTATGTGTACAATATGTTGTCATTATATTTTTCTAACTTGAAATATTCTATATATTTTTTACTACTCCTATTATGAAAATATTAGCGTGGAAAATAATAATATTCCTTATTTGACACAATTAATACCCGTTTGAACTAGGACTCCTTAATTGAAGGAAGTTCGAGTCTTTAATTGATTCTAATTGGTATTATTTCCATAACTATAATCAGTCTATATGTGTTACCATATTTTTTTCACCTAATTTGAGAGCTATAAGTACCCTATTCTCTTTTGCATTACATACGGACACATTGCACATCACAAATACGAACACAAAGTTCATTGCTCTTAACTCTCTCAGTTTTCTCTCTTGTTTTTTTCTACACATCCCCTCCCACTTTTCTGTTGATTACCGACTATTCAGTCAGCTGAAAGCCAAGACTGCTGATTTAGGTTGCTTTACTGTTCTATTGTTCTTTACATTGCTACTTGTTTTTGTTTGCATACTGTTGCTCACTTTCTCTGCATACTACTGCTCACTATTTCCCTATATTATCTCATCCTCGACTAGAATGCCCTTTATTTGATTTACAGCTCTCAAAACAACATGTTTTTATACATACTGCACTTCATTCTGTTTCTTCTATGCTTTTACTTATGGTTTTGTTGTTCTTTTTGTAACTAGCATGTCTCTGTGATTTCCCTTTCCCTTTAGTCTAATTGATCTATGGCTTTCCCTTGAGTGATCCATTATAACTTTGTTTGATTCCTATGAAGCTGGCATACTTGGTTTGTCTATATGCTTATCTTTCCCCTTATCTCATCATGACCATTGTTTTCTTATATGTTCTCATCCTCTGCCTAACATCTATCCCTACAAATTTGTAGCCCTCCACCTAAGTGTTATATGATCTAATGTGTAACTCTGTCAGACACTTAATGTTGTTGGACTTTGGCATGAATATTATGTGGTAACTCTAGTCTAAGGGCTAATTGTGTATAAGTTTACTTCTACCAGGTTATTTATCTGTCCCCCAGTCCCTATCCCTACTTGTGTTTGCTTCCTTTACTTTGCATATCTTCTGAGTTGTGATTATCCTATTTCTTTCCTTTCTTTTTTCAAAACTTTTTTTTAAAAAAAGAAACTTCCAGTTGTTCTCTGGAACTATTTTCTTCAAAACTGCCATTTCAAACCCAACTCTTTCAAACTCTACCACACTCTCACTACTCCTAGAGTTTAGGTTCTAGCCCCTTTGTAAGCATTGCCTTGGGTACCTATTGAGCTACAAGAAATAAGCCTTATTGTGGCGACCATTGTTGCTACACAATCCCTAATAGTCGGCCAAACAATATTAGTGGCGACTTTGGTGTTGCCACAAGCACAACTGAAACTAAATGTTATTTGTAGCGACATTTAAAGTTGCCGCTAAAAGAATATATTTTGCGACGACATAGTTGCCACAAAAGGTTACAAAAATCGCTACAAAAAATGATTAAATATTAGTTAGGTCGCCACTACATATTCACCTTCAACGGCGACTAATATCGCCACAAAAAATATTATGTTCCGTGGCAAGGTTTTGTCGCCTATGTAAATTTTTTTTAATATACAAAAATTAAACCACGAAAGACATAATGTTTTTGTGTTGCAATTAAAGTCGCTGCAAAAGAAATAAACTAATAGTGTTAATTTTCATATCGCAACAATTACTAATTTTTGTGACAAATTATGCCGCCACTAAAACGTATTTTTTCAGCGACCAAAATTAAATACATTTCCCGTGGTATTCTAATTCTTTATATATTAATACAGATACATTCTTATCAATTGACTACCAACTTAAAAGCAACTAATATTATTTAATAGACACCAAAAGAACTTGTCAAGCTGAATATTATAAATATTTTCATTATACAAAATAGATTGCATATATACTACACGACACTTTATTATACATAATATATAGATGAATCACATGTTTACTGTTCTGTGAGTTTTGATATATTTACTTAATTTATTTATACTTATTTTGACATTTATTACAAGGTTTAACTTGAAATCATACACTATGTCCAACACACGAAAGCCGTATCCAAAATTCTAAATCGAATTTCTAATATCTCATAATGGGAAGACTCTTCCATATCAAAATAAACTTGATTCTCCCTATAGATAGATTGTGTACACTTAACCCTGAGGGGTAGCTCAGCTGGTAAAAGATCCGAGGACAAAATCCTTCAGGTCGCCAGTTCGAGCTCCTGCAGGGTCACTGGAGGCATGACAAATCGGACGCGTCTTCAAGGCCTTGTGGAACTAACCGTGCACCCGCATTGAAACAGCGTGACCCAGTGGATACATCTAGTCATGTTCGCAAAGCGATGTCCGAAAATCCTGGTTAAAAAAAAATTTGTACACTTGGGTAGAGGACAAAAATAAGCTTAAGTTCGACCCCCTAATATCATAAGCAGTGTCTTGGAGAGCGAGAAACGGAAAAAGGCAACGATACCTCGCTTCATCAAAGCGTGAAGCGAAGCACGCACTTTTTTAATGTGAAGCGCAATTTAATACAAAAATAAAAAAATATTAAATAGGCATAGGTAAATGAACAATAACTCGATAAAAATAACATATTAACCAAATCTATCAATTCGCAAATTAAGAAGTAAATAATAGGTACCGGAACTAGATAGTCGATAATCCTCATAAGTCATGACATAAGCAAATGCAAAAGCAATCACAAAGGGAACATCATTTTTTTTAACAAGCTCTCCAAACTCTTGAAGTGTCCTCACAATTGAGAAGGAAAACAAAAATTAGAGCAGAACATTGAAAATAAATTCTGCGAGTCTAAGAACTAGAAAAAAATAGAAAAGAAGTAGAGAAAAAAGAGGAGAGGAGTTGAGAGAAAATAGGTAAAGTAGAGAAAAGAAGAAGAGGAAGAGGAAGAGAAGAATACTTACCTTGAAAGAAGTCGCAACTGTCAAGAGAAGAAATTACCTTGAAAGAAGTCGCAACAGCTTCAGACATGAAAGAGAAGAAATTATTAGTAAAAGGATTGTCATAGAGAATGAACTACCAAAAGAGGTTGAAAAACTGAGACTGACATTATTTTATGGTTCTAAGAATTAAAAAGGGAACATGAGAGATTAAAGTGAAAAGATTACATGCAAATATACCAATAACTACCAAAGCAATTCCAGATGGCATTGCCCATCCAAGGTAAACAAATGATGCATAAGGAGATGTAACACCATTCCGACTACCAGTCCATCCCTTATAATCTAAATCATCCAAAGGCTTTGCAGACACTATTGCTCCAAGCGCTAAAACCGACCAAGGAAATAAAGAGAACTGGCACCCTGTGAAGGGCCGGCTTGGCTAAGCGGTAAGCTTGCTTGCCGTGGTGTGTCAGGTCGCGGGTTCGAATCAGCCTCTCTGCAAAGCAGGGGGAAGGCTGCCTAGAGTATTCCCTTCCCCAGACACCCACGAAGTGGGTATTGAACTGGGTCGGCCCTTTGGCACCCTGTAAACAGAATTGCTTATTATGATTCTTATAGCAAGTCATAGAAGAATGTATAAGCGTGAATCTTTTGCAAGTAATGTCATATTGCTCATATAGATGAGGTTTTAAAGAGAAAGGATGCCACAAAAAAATCCTATCAACTACAATGCCTATGGATACATTCATAAGTGGAGTTATGTTGTAAGCAGCATTGCCAACATACTCAAACTCAAGCCATTGAGCAGTTCCATTTCAGTATATGTGATGGGCGGTAGACCAGATTTCACACCTTGAATTGAAACACTCAAACAAATGCTTGAAACAAAAGATATTATATACAAGCCATATGCTACATTAATAGGTAATTAATAAAAGTAAATAACCAAATAATAAATATGAAGAGGTAATAAAACATGGGATCTTTCTACTTAAGTTATATATAAGAGGGAATATTTCGTCATCCAAAATGAAGTATTCAAATTTTTTGTTAGTTACTACGATAATCTCATTCATTTCCTCTAGAAAAGAAATCTAAACTCATTATTGCCTTTCCTTCCCTCTAAGAACTTCCCACCTTGCTCTTGGGGAGACTCGAACTCACAACCTCTTGGTTGAAAGTGGGGGTTGCTTACCATCAAAGCAACCCCTCTTTGGCAAGACATGAATGACATTATTTGTTCTACTCTGCTCCTTTGATCACTCAAAGTCATTCAGAGTTTTGTTACATTTGAGAGACAGAGAAGTTTTCTTTTTCAATAGAACCAGAAAAATAATATCAGTATAGTGTGACGGTAAATAAATGAAAGGGAACAAATACCGTGCAAAAAGTGTGAAGCACAACCATTTGAGCTTTATTTTAAATTCTTTCATACCCCTCCCGGAAAAAGGAGGTGTGACAAAGTAAAGCAAATCTTTTTGTTCTATCATTTTCAAAATGCAATATGTATTACAACTGATGGACAATGCTCTCCTTTTTTATGAAATTACTTTCTAGACTACGGCATAGAATCGAAGTTATCTATTCATTTTTTATGGTTTAGCTTTTGAGAAAACTCATATTTTGGCAGATTTAAGGAGGTTCTAAACTTGGAATAAACATGTAGAGAAATTAGAGAAGCATCGACTCTCTACTCAAGACGCATCCATCTCTAGCTACAATAGCCTAGCTGGCACTCCCTTTCAACAACTTCTTAATTTTCTGTTAATTAAGTCCATTTATAACCAAATGAAGGGATGTCAAACCGTGCGGGGTTTCCAGGAACAAGCATAGATTTAAACTTAGCGGGAAGACCAGTAGCCCTACTACTGAGATACCAAGACATCCCGTCAAGGCTTCACACTGAATTTTCTTTAAAAAATTTCTATTTTGTCTCGCTATAATTTGTTTATGTATTAATCACAGCCTTAAATATCCTATGCCTAGAACGAATTCTTGAAACCTTCAGATGCTCTAATGTGTTCTTATTATAGTATTTACCTATTTACACTACTAAAAATTAGTTGTTTACCGACGTAATAATACCGACATACTTTTTTTTGTCGGTATTCCGAAGGACTTTCCGACGGAGTCTCTCGATACTTTTGAATTTTTGAATTTTTAATTTTTTTAAAAAGGAACCGACGGACTTCCGTCGTTACAGGCACAGGAAGTTACCTTAGCAATGGAGGCCTCCAGGAAATCACGTGTTGCTTTCGCAGCTGCTTATCCTGGACTCGACGATACACAGTGTAAAGAGCCTGCGTTATCTGTAAAGAAGGCCCTTGATTTCAACTTCCAGGATGTTGACGGCTTATTGCGCCTAGTCCGGGTTGCCAAAAAGCCATAGTTATGAAGAGGACGAAAGTGATGGAAATAATACAAATGATGAAGAAGATGAGGGGGAACCCGAAGAGGAGTGAATTTATGTTTGGTTGGATTATTGTTTAGATGGATGTTAACTTTGAATGTTACGTTTTGATGTTTGGTTTGATAGTTTTGATGATTGATGAGATAATTTGGATATCTGGATATTTGAAGGGATAATTTGAATGTTTAGATATAGTTTATAAAGGTTTTTTTGTTGTTAAGTTGAGTTTTATTGTGGTTGCAATTTAATTTGTATTGTAATATTCTGTTGGCAGGTGGTGCAATAGGCATTGCTTGCCAAAAATGTACCAAATTTACCGAGGGACTTACCGACAGAGTCCATCGGAACCATTATTCATTTTCAATCTAGCATTCTTAATTAGCGAAGGAGTCCGTCGGTATTCTTGAACCAAATTTTCAGATTTTATTGAAAATACCGATGGATATCAATCGGAAAATGAATTTATTCATATTTTTTATTTTTATATTACTAAATTATTATTTTCATTTACCGACGGACCTTCGTCGGTATTGATATTATTATTAATATTATATTATTTTATAATTACCGATGGATATCCGTCGGTATAGATATTATTATTAATATTATATTATTTTATAATATACCGATGAATATCCGTCGGTATGTAAATTTATTTGGCCACCGGTCGTCAGAAATGTACCGATGGCACTCCGATGGCATTCCGTGATATTGAGAAAGGCTCACTTTAATGTAAAGGTTACCAGTACATATGATATGATGAATCTTTCCAGGAACAAGCATAGATTTAAACTTAGCGGGAAGACCAGTAGCCCTACTACTGAGATACCAAGACATCCCGTCAAGGCTTCACACTGAATTTTCTTTAAAAAATTTCTATTTTGTCTCGCTATAATTTGTTTATGTATTAATCACAGCCTTAAATATCCTATGCCTAGAACGAATTCTTGAAACCTTCAGATGCTCTAATGTGTTCTTGCAAAAGATAATACCCAATAACAAGGCAAACCAACATACCAATCCAACTATTCCTAAAGGTGTCAGCCAACAAAGTAGGAGCCGCCACCATTATAGTAAAACTTTATTGCTAGCTTCAGAATACTAGCAATAACAGATTGTAAAATTCTAGTGATTAATTACGTTACTGCAGAGATTTTTCTCAGGTATATTTTCAAACACTTCATATGACATCCAAAATTCAGATTTCACATAAACAAATAACAATCCAATAGTCTATTATCAAGAAGATGAAAGTGACCATGAGACTATACATTTATGAAACTTAACACATAATCTCTTTCAAAAGATATTGCCAACAAGGCTTTTACCAAACAAATTCTTATGTATGAACACTATAGACGTCAACCCAAAACTCAAATTTATAATATTTTCTTTGCTCCAATTTTTGCCCACTAGTTATGCTTCAATCATATCAATATTTTTACCCATCTAGAAAAATATCAAAGAAAACACAACTAATCAACTATCACATCAGATAATATGCATGTCACGACCCTAGTTCACCAATTGTGAACATGTCATGACGGCACCTAGTCTTCGCGACCAGATAAGCCTAACACCTTGCAGAATTTATAATCAAAACTAAATAACAGGAATAATGTATGTATTTGCCTCCTGGCTCATACACTATAACACTTAGCATTTTGCAACTATCCCAAAGACCCGGAAACCCACGGGCGACACAGGATAAGAGAATCATAAGATACAGCTCTAATATCCGGAAATGTCTACAACAACTGAATACATGAAATGGAATTGCTAAATATAAGATAGAGTAGAAGGAGGCCTTTCAATCTGCGGACGTGGCAGATATACCTCAAGTCTCCGAATATAACACCTAAATCACTGATGATGCACTCAACTAGAAGTACCTGGATCTGCACATGAAAAACATGCGCAGGAAGAGCATGAGTACACCACGGCGGTACTCAGTAAGTGCCAAGCCTAACCTCGATTGGGTAGTGATGAGGAAGGTCAGGGCCCTACTAAGGTAAAACATAATAATCAATATAATAATGAGAAGACAATATGTGTATAACCACAGCAGATATCCAGCAAGAAAAATAAGTAAAACAGTAACAGAGGACAAACACTATCAAAAAATAGAGGTACAAACCACAACCGTATATTATATCATCGAGGATCTCCTGGTTTCCCGAGGATCTCTTGGTATCCTCAATAAATCGTTCGGGGATCTCTTGGTATCCCGAGGATCTCCTGGTATCCTCAATAATATTCTAGGATCTCTTGGTATCCTCAATAATAATTTGAGGATCTCTTAGTATCCCGAGGATCTCATGGATATCCTCAATAATATTCTAGGATCTCTTGGTATCCCCAATAATAATTCGGAGATCTCTTAGTATCCCGAGGATCTCCTGGTATCCTCAATAATATTCTAGGATCTCTTGGTATCCTCAATAATAATTCGGGAATCTCTTAGTATCCCAAGAATCTCATGGTATCCTCAATAATATTCTAGGATCTTCCAGTATCCACAATAATAATTTCTAGGATCTCTTGGTATCCCGCACTATCAATCTTAGTATATAACATGTGCGGGGGAAACGCTCGGAATACCATCCCGCAGTCCCAAATTTAAATCAACCAACAACAGCTCAAAATATTAAATAACTACCAAACTCATAGCAAATAATAGTATATTCTAGCCTAATTTGTTTCATAGAACGCAAACAAGGCAGTTTAAGCAAATAGGCAAAGAAGTCCACTAAACAGGCTTCTCTAAGATAGCACAGGCTATAATAGCAATTAGGAATAAGCAAATACGAAAGAGAACTCAACTCAAGCATCTTTTATTTTAAGTAAAAATTTGGGTTTTCAACAATTAGCTCAAGTACGTGTTTTTCACCTCACGCATAAGGCATTGAATTCAACACATAAGATGCCCTAAGGGAAGAAGTTTCCCCCACACAAGGTTAGACAAGCCACTTACCTCGAAGAAGTGTAAGTCAACCTGAAATCATGCCCTTTCCACGAGTATTTGACTCCAAATGGCTCAACTCTGGGTCCAATCATTAATGATACTAAAATGTTCCAATACATTTATGTAACTTCAATCTACAATAAAATATTCAATAGGACTAATATTAGTAATAAACTCCATAACTTATGCCTTTTAGGCATATTATCAAACACCTTGTAGGTATAAATCTTTCCAGCTCATATCTATAGTATTGGTTCATCCAATTATCAATATAAACCAACAATTCATCCCACTATTTTTCTTCAATAATTTATACTCCTTACATCACATGTGTGATCAACCATTCACACCCAACCAACAAAATTCCATCGAATAATCAACTTTAAATCCCTACCATGGTCATGTATTTAAATTGGGAATTTATGGCTTCCAATCACCATACCATAGGTTGTAATACATGATTCATACTTATAATTCCATAATAACTCCATATATATAAGTCTAAGGTGTAGGATTACCTCTTGTAGGCCAAATCTTGAAAGACAACTTTGGGGTGTTCTTGAGATTTTGAAGAAATCCTATAAAATCCAACCAAAATCATGTTGTAACTAGTAATTGAGAAGTGAAATCTCCATGAAAACACACTTAAAAACTTACCTTGGGAGTGCAATTGGGTGCCTTGGTCGAATTGGGGGTGTTAGGGAAGCCCTAAGCTTGAGAAATGACTCAAAGTCCGCCATTTCCCGTCCTTAGGTGTATTTGGAGGCCTAGCACTAGCGCACCCGCGCTAATCCCACTCTAGTGAGGCGGAAGATAACTCAATTAACGCGGGCTACTAGCGCTCCCACGCTACTCACACATGCCCAGTAAAATGGTCATAACATTCGGTATTATCACGTTGCAAAATTAGACTCAAAGGGCTTTAATTTGATAGGTTGTGGGTCACACAACTCCTTATATAATGGGAGATGTGATTGTTTAAAGTGAGGTCTTGTGCACACTTATTTACAATTTCGTCTATTATGAAATTTTCCAACTTCAAAAGTTCCCGTTAGCCATCCGAAATCATCCCGAGGTCCCCGAGACCTCAACCAAAAGTAAAAGCCCATCCTAAAACATCATATGAACTGGTTCTAATCATATAATACATCCAACAATACGGAAATTACCAATTCTCAACGGATTCAAGCCTAAGAAATTTCAAACTTCTAACTTCCACATCCTATGCCGAAACACATCAATACTAGTCCGAATGACCTCAAATTTTGCAGACAAGTCTAAAATGACATAACGAAGCTACAGCAACTCTCGGAATTCCATTTTGACCCTTGGATCAAAATCTTACCTATCAACTGGAATTCGCAAAAATGCTAACTTTGCCAATTCAAACTTAATTCTACACCGATCATCACAAAAATATTTCGCATACATTCCTAAGTTCCAAATCATCTCCCGAAGCTAACCGAATCATCGAAATTCATATCTGATTCCTCTAACTCATAAGTCAACGCTCGGTTGACTTTTCCAACTTAAGCCTTCTTAAAAGAGACTAAGTGTCTCATTTCTTATCAAAATCACTCCAATTAAATTCTAACGCACCCAATACCGTTAATAAAACATAAGGAAGCAGTTAATAGGGAAACATGGTGTAAATTCTAAAAACGACCGGTCGGGTCGTTACATAAAGTACTTAGGAGGGTGAACCACTATTTCTAAATATATCATATTCGTCTAAAGAAGTCCTAGTTGATTTTAGATTGAGTAAGCCTATATTAGTAGAGATTTACATTATGGGCAAGCCTATGGTACCAATTGCATGAAGCGATGTTCTTTGACCTCAACTTTCTGATTTGCCTGTCCAAAATGGCCACTAGCTCCTCAACATAAGATAGATCCTTGTACAGTTGGACTGAACCGAAATCCAACATGTGCGACGGGTCACCATGGTATATCTGGAGCATAGAAACATGAAATACCGGATGAACTCCAGCTAGGCTGGGAGGTAAGGTAATCTCATAAGCAACCTCCCCAACTCACCTCAAGATCTCAAAAGACCCAATAAATCTCGGACTCGGCTTCCCTTTCTTTCCAAACCTCATGACACCCTTCATAGGCGAGACCCGAAGCAGAACCCGCTCACCAACCATATATACAACATCACGAACCTTCTTGTCCGCATAACTCTTCTATTTGGACTGGGCTGGACGGAGTCTATCCTGAATCACCTTAACATTCTTCATTGTATCCTGGACCATCTCTGTGCCCATTAATCTAGCCTCACCCGGCTCAAACCAACCCACCGAAGATCTACATCTCCTACCATATAAGGCATCATATGGCGCCATCTAGATGCTAGACTGATAGTTGTTATTATAAGCAAACTCCAACAGTGGTAGAAAATGATTCTATGACCCTCCAAACTCAATCACACACGTACGGGGCATATCCTCCAAAATTTAAATAGTGCGCTCAGACTGTCCGTCCGTCTGGGGGTGGAATGCCATACTCAACTCCACTCGAGTACCTAGCTCCTGCTGCACGGCTCTCCAGAACCGCGATGTGAACTCTGGGTCAGTCTAGTCAAAGGTGATGCAATAGATGAAAATCCCTACACAAATCGCGATAATAACCTGCTAATCCCAGGAAACTCCTGATCTCGGTCACTGAAGTAGGGTCTGGCCAACACTAAACTGCCTCAATCTTGTTGGGATCTACCTTAATACCCTCTCCTGACATTACATGCCCCAGGAATGCCACTGACTCTAGACAAAACTCACACTTGGAAAACTTAGCATAAAGCCTCTTCTCTCGTAAGGTCTGAAGCAATACCCTCAAAGGATGCTCGTGCTCCCCTAGGCTACACGAGTATATCAAGATGTCATCAATGAAGACAATGACAAAAAAAATAATAAAGGGCATGAAAACTCTGTTCATCAGATCCATAAACGTCTTTGGAGCATTAGTCAAGCTAAATGACATCACCAGAAACTCATAGTGGCCATATCTCATCCTGAATGCAGTCTTCGGAACATCAAAATCCTGAATCTTCAGCTGATGATACCCTGACCTCAGATCAATCTTAGAGAACACTCTAGCACCCTGCAACTGATCGAACAAATCATCAATACGGGGCAATGGATACTTGTTCTTGATGGTGACCTTGTTCAACTGGCGGTAATCAATGTACATCCGCATAGTCCCATCATTCTTCTTCACGAACAATACTGGTGCACCCTATGGCGATACACTGGGCCTGACAAACCCCCTCCAACTACTCTTTCAGATTCTTTAGCTCCTTAGGAGCCATACGGTATGGTGGAATAGATATAGGCTGAGTTCCCGGAGCCAAGTCGATACAGAAATCAATATCATGATTTGGAGGAATGCCAGGAAGATTAGAAGGAAAAACATCAGTGTCTTGGACTACTGGGACTGAATCAATCGTCGGAGACTCTGCAAAGGTGTCTCGAACAAAAGCTAAGTATGCCAAACACCCCTTCTCAACCATGTGTTGAGCCTTCAGGAAGGAAATAACCCTGCTAGGTGTATCCACAGTGGATCCCCTCCACTCCAGTCTCGACAACCCTGGCATTACTAAAGAAATAATCTTGGCATGACAATCTAGAACAGCGTGATATGGGGATAACCAATCCTCAAAGTCGATCATATCGAGAAACAGGAGACTGTCCTAGTCTCAAAACCACATAAAGTAACCACACAAGACTGGTAGACCCGGTTCACAACCATAGAATCACCCACAAGAGTAGACACATGAACAGGAATACCCAAGGGCTCAGGAGAAATGGCCAGGAAATGACAAACAAAGATGATAAACATATGAATAAGTGGACCCTGGATCAAATAATACCGATGCATCTCTACCACTGATGGAAATAATACATGTGATGACGACATCTGAGGCCAATGCATCCCGCCTAGCTGGGAGAGCATAGAATCTAGTTGTATCACTGATTGTCTGGCCTCCACCTGCCTGAGAAGTAACTGGATGACCTTTCCCTATCTAGCCTCCTCCTCTAGATCGGCCTCTACCACTCTACCCTCCACCTCTAGATGACTGGGCCACTGGTGCTGGAGTCGTGGGCTACTGCCCCTGCTGTACTGCCTTGCCCCTAAGCGTGGGGTAATATCTCCTCATGTGGCCTAGATCGCCACACTCAAAACAACATGGTACGGTTACGTGTTGTCCTGATGATTGTCCTTGATGGCTCGTAAATCCCGCAGGAGTAGCCTGGATAGTCGGTGGACAATATGAAGTCCCCAGCATAGCATTGAAGTACGGACTAGAAGAACCGTGATGACCTGAATACAGACTAGTAGAACCCTGAATAGCTGGCAGGCGGTAGGAACTCTCTGGCATGGCACTGAAATAGGGGTATGTTGGGGCACCCCGGGCGGGAGGTAGTGGTACTAAATATAGGGGCCTAATGGGTTGTGCCCTCCCAAACTGGACTCTACCCCTAGGCGGGGCACTTCTAAACTCTCCAGAGAACCTAGTCCTCTTATCTACTACATCTGCTCCCTGCCTCTTAGACATTAGCCCTCAATCCTCTGAGCAATCTCCACTACTAACTGATAAAGAGTCCTCATCTCCACCTCAACCTGTTGGCCTAACAAAAAAATTGGACTGCCACCGTCTACGGACCCTGCCCTCCAGTTGGAAAGTAGTGAAGTCAAACCCATGAGACTCAAATATCCTCAAGTTGTGCAGTCTATCCCTGCACATATAAATGAAATCTTAGGCATCCTCATGAAGCTCACCTTCGAAGATAGGAGGGTGTAGCCTAGTCTATCTATCCAATACCTTTTTCAGATCACCGTCTGCAGCTAGTCTGGGCTCGGGTACCACTACGGCAACTAGCAGAGGCACATTCGCAAGTAGTGTTCCCAGAGTCTGATACACTAGGTTGTATTCCCAGGAGCTTGACTAGTAGGGTTCTATACTCCCCCTGCCGTTGGAAATGTAGATGGGACTACTGGAAATAAACTAGCTCGAGTCATAGAATTATGAACCGCCGCATACGGCCCATGAACTCCTGAAATCCCGGCGCAATCATGAAATCCGTCGGAGTAAGCACAGCTGCAGCGCCTCGCCCTGCTCCTTAGTAGTGGGATCCTCCACTGGATCTGCTGGTGGCGCAACTGGAATGGCTATGGGATGCCCTCATCCCCTACCACGGGCTGGTGCCCTCCCTCGGCCTCTACCTTGGCCTCCAGCAACACGGGGAGCAGCTCTTCCCAGGTTTGGAATGTCGGCGGTGCAGGTCCTCACTATCTGTGAGAGAATGGAAGAGGAAACTTAGTATACTGACCACTGCACTATGGAAATGAATAAAGGGTAGTCTTTCCTAACACCTTATAGCCCCTCGAAGATAAATATAGACGTCTCTGTACCGATCTACAAGACTCTATTAGGTTTGCCCGTAACTTGTGAGACCTACGTGAACCTAGTGCTCTAATACCATGTTGTCACGACCCATTTTTCCTAAATAGGTCATGATGGCACCTAACACCATAGTTAGGCAAGCCAAACTGCGGAATTATGATTAAGTCTCTATTTTTAGTTAAACCAAATCAGATATACTAACTTTTTTTCAAGTAAATGAAGAAAACTAGCAAAATCATAAACTACTGACATAGTCATACAAATCCCCAAAACGAATATTCTCTACAGTGTGTGCCAGAACACGATGTCACTAGCTACGGGCGACCGGTAGAGTATACAAAAAAAAAATATGAAAACACTATCCTACTGTCTGAATCAGAATAGATAGAAAATTATAAATACAAGAAAGGACTCCTTCGGGTGCGGATCGGCATGAGAAAGAAGGCAACTCACCGTAGAAGGCCCAGAAAGTGCTCACTGACATGCACCCGAGTGATGTCCGGATCCATCTTCCTCAAACCCTGTACATTTAAGTACAAAAGTGTAGCATGAGTACATAAACAATGTGTACTCAGTAAGTATCCCGTCTAATCTCGAAGAAGTAGAAACTAGAGGTCGACTAGATACTTACTAATGTCAATTAATACCTATATACATAAATGTGAATATGGCATGATCAAACATTGAATTTTGCAAGTAACGGCAGGTTATAGCATGTAGTATAAGTCAAAAATATTACAACATCAGGTTTATAATTTATCAAGTGAGATAATGGAAAAACGAAGCATATAAGCCTTTCCACAATTAACATGCACACGTAATACGAGGTAACGACCTGAACCAACAGAAATAAAGGTGCACTTGCCGAGGGTCGATAGAGGCTCCTATAGATGAATCTATTCATAATGAGATGATCGGCCCGATCCAAAAATACGAATAAAATATCAAGTTCACATACATGACACATAAATGGTCGAAATACCAAATCAAACATAACTAACTAGAGAAATAAGCTCATATCCTCCTCTTTAATTCTCTAGTGCATACTAGGTGTTCGTGACAACAATTTAACATAAAAGATATATTTAATAGGCATGATGTAGGTCCTAAACTACCCGGACATCTAGCATAGTAGTAGCTACGCATGGGCTCTTGTCATCTAACACGTGCGTTATACCCGCATTTAGCGGCAAGTACTCAACACAAAACCTAAGGGGACAATTCCCTCTTACCAGGTTAGAAGAGAGACTCACCTCGCTCTGAAGCGCTATTTCAATCACAAGACTAGGCTCCAAGCTCAATTCGAAGCCGAACAAGCACCAACTAGTTTAAATAAGGCAAGAACTAATCAATAAATGCTCACAAGGTTGAATTCTAGCTAGTTAAGTGATTTCCCAACCTTTCCCGCGAGTTTATTAAATTCCGATCCCGTGCTCATGTGTCCGAATTCTAAGATTTTTTGAAGAAATTATTCTCTATAACCTAAGGATTACTAACAAGTAAATTTTAGTCCATTACATAACCAATTAAGTGGTTAAATTATAATTTTACCAAAACTCCAGGTCTAGCCCTAACCCTTGATTTTATTTGATGTTTTTGTGTTAAATCTACCTAATGTTCATGTATTTAAGCTAAGAGTGTGTGGGGATTACTTACCTTGTGATGTTGTGTTGAAACCCTCTCTTTGAAAGCTCCAAAATCGCCCCAAAATCAGATAAGAAATGAGAGAGAAGGGTTAGAGTTCGTATTAAATGAACTCCACTGGCCCAGTAATTTTCGCTTTTGTGGGCACATTTCCCAACCTGTGGAGACCTCTTATGCAGTTGTTTAGCCATTTTTACGATTCAGGGGGGAGGGGTTGACCAGGACGCTTCTGTGATCGCCTATCCGCATAGGCGGGACTGCTTCTGCGGTCCCAAGGCCGCATTTGCAATCCCCCTTCCCTTCTCCCTTTTCGCTTCTGCGGTCGAATGACGCATATGCGGTCACCGCTTCTGCGGTCAAGGAGCCGCATAAGCGGTTTTGACAGAAGCAGCAGAAGATGTTTCTTTTCAAAATCCGACTTCGCTCAAACCTCGACCATTTGACGCTCGAGGCTCCCGAGCCCCGCCCAAACTTACCAGAAGTTTGAAATCACAAGGTGGGCCTAGTCGAACCCTCAAAACACCCAGAACATTGTTGAGTCAAGGAATCAGACCCCAAAATCAATTGATCCAATTTAATGAACTTTAAGTTCTTAACTTCCTACCAACGGGTCAAAACGCCAATAAACTACTCGGATTGACACCAAACTCTACGGGTAGGTTCTTATATGATATTCGGACTTGTACCAAGTTTCGGAATCGAAATCCGAACCCGATACATATGAAAACAATAATTTCTTAGTTTATTTAAATCTTTGAAACTTAACTTAATAATTTTTTATATAAAATTTCATTACTCGGGCTAGGGACCTCGGAATTCGATTTCGGGCATACGCTCAGGTCCTATATTTTTCTACCGACTCTTAGAAATTGCCAGATTGCGATTCTGATCTGTTTTCCCAAAATGTTGACCGAACTCAAACTTGGCCTTTTTTAAGGAGACTTAAAGAATCAACTAGGCATATTCTTGCCCGAACTCTTCTAACTTTCAAACCACCTGCCCCCGCAAGTCATAATTTAGCTAAAGCAAATGCGAAAAGTATTATTTAAGGCAATAGGATTCGAAAATGCAAAATGACCAGTCGGGTCGTTACAAGCCTAAATTCGTAAAAGGGTAAATTATACTAGTCAAAGAAGAAAGAGTCACAAATGGTTTGAATCAAGTATCTTAAAAACTATATGGAGCGCCTTATTTGGTCGCCCCTTTTTAACTTATACCCGTTTTGTCTTTCCTTTTGCATCCTTATCCATATTTCTTTGTTAAAATCATTTTAAAGGATGATTATGCCCTTCTCTAATAAAATATTATTAACAAAATTGTACATTTCTAGATAAAACTTCAGCATATTTTGCTATGAAGTTTTAGCAAATGAACTAAATAACTTCGCATGCATTAAAAAAAATTCGTTGGAAAATTACATAATGTAAGACAAAAACTTAAGCATGTTTAAGCTGAAGTTTTAGTAAATTAACTAAAAAACTTCAGCTTGTTGAGACTTAAGTTTTGAATAAAACTCATGACAAAATTGTAGACTGCGTCACAAAACTTCAGCATGTTTTGGTATGAAGTTTTAGCGGATGAATTAAATAACTTCAGCATGCATTAAAAAAATTCATTAGAAAATTACATATTACAGGACAACAACTTAAGCATATTTAAGCTGAAGTTTTTAGCAAAAGAACTAAAACACTTCAGCTTGTTTAGACTAAAGTTTATGATAAAACTCACGACAAACTGTAGACTGCGATACAAAACTTTAGCATATTTTGGTATGAAGTTTTGGCAAATAAAATAAATAACTTCAGCATGCATTAGCAAAAACTCTTTAGAAAATTACATATTACAAGACAAAATTTAAGCATGTTTAGTTTGAAGTTTTAGCAAATGAACTAAATTACTTTAGCATGTTTAAAGTGACGTTTCAGATAAAACTCATGACAAAACTGTAGACTGCAGGATAAATAGATTCAACATGCATTAGCATGAAGTTTTAGCTTCAACGTGAAACAACTTCATGTTATATTAGCATGAAGTTTAGCTTCAACTTGAAACAACTTCATGCTGCATTAGCATGAAATTTTAGCTTCAATGTGAAACAACTTCATTCAAGTGTGATTCTGAAGATGAATCTGGACAAGTTTCTGGTTTTTTTATAAAACTGCTGAGAGGAGAGGAAGAAATCTTTTTTCACGAATGAGGTTACAGATGTTAGGGGTGTAATTGTCATATTATTATAATTTTTTTGTCAGCTGGCTACCAAATCAATAAATTTTAAAAATAAGGTACAAGTTAAAAGGTAGCACAAATACAAGGTATAGTTGCAAATCCCCGTGGAGTATCGGCTGATATAAGAACAAGGCAAGTATATTGGGCCATGGTCTTTATTGGACCATTTCACAAATCTATAGGATAAATATAAGAAAGAACTTCATTTATAGCCCATCGGACAAAACTAATATCAACCGGTAGCCCAAAATTACAATATGCATTTTATAGTCCAAAAGTAATTTTAGTGGCTAGCCACCGAACTATATATCTGACCCAAAAGCTCTGTAAAAAATGTGAAGTGCAATCTCTAGTCTGTAACATTGAGATAGTTGTAGCAATATTCTAGAGAAATCATATGCCCTGTTGGTATATATATATATACTATATTAGTATCACATGGTACTAGAAGTCTTTTTCGCTACTTATACTTTTGTTCTAAATTAAAATATTTTATTATTATTTTTATTCTAACGAGTATATATGGAGATTTGGTTGCCGTAGATTATGTTTTCTTGCTCTATAACTGGTTATATTACTGCTAATGGTAAAGTGTGTACTGATATTTATAGGGAAGGAGATCAAGGTTTACATGACAATCACGTGTTGATTCTTACAATCTGATTATGTAATTTATGGTACTTAACAACAGTCAATGTGATATTTAGAATATTTGATCAAGTGACCACTAATATTATTTCAGTTTAATAATTAAACTTAAAAAATGTGACATAAAAATAAAATAAAAGGTATATTGTACTAGTTATATTAAAAAAATGTGAAAATATATTTACTATATCAATAATATTTCTTATTGTATAAAAAAAATATTAAAAAATAGTAAAAACGGTAAATAAAATTAGATTATGAAGAACTGATATTTTTAGCCACAGTTAGCTGGCCTCAAGGAATTACTCAATCCACAAGAAATTTTCTGCAATAATGGTGGAACACATGTAATAGATTCACATGATTCAAAGGAGTAAACCAATAATTGTCAACTTTGTAGAAGATAATTAGGGCTACTAACTGCTATAGTTGTTTGTCAGCCACACACGTTGCGAGGTATCCGTGAAACCTTAATGACTAGGGTTTTACCTTTTCTCATTTTACAACCTAACGTACATCATTAAGAAAATAATATTTTCTTATAATCTCATATTTTTTCTGTAATTACAAAATATCGATTGACTGAACATGAAGTTTATGAAAATAAGTAACACATTTAAATTTTGTAATCTTAAACTAAAGATATATATAATGTACCAAAATAACTTCAAACCTTGTGACCTTAATTACCATGTGAAAAGTTGGGGTTAACAAGTTATTAAATATAGGGAAAACATCATCTTTAAAAAGACTAAAAGGAAAGTAAGTGAGAGTAGTGAACCAATTTACCTTGGCTTAGAAGTTTAGATAGGACGCGTGGAGGGGGCAATACAAGTAGGAAAAAACCAAGGAATGAGAACATTTTGTTATAAAATATCAAGAGTGGAAAATATGACTTTTCAATTTTTTTTCCTATACATAATTAGTAGTCACTTTTTAGTTTTTTCAATATCATTTAAAAGTACATGAATTTAGTGCTAAAACCTTAACCGTTATATTCATATAATTTAAATATCAAACTGGTTATCTCAAATTATGTTTGCGAGGTATCCGTGAAACCTTAATGACTAGGGTTTTACCTTTTCTCATTTTACAACCTAACGTACATCATTAAGAAAATAATATTTTCTTATAATCTCATATTTTTTCTGTAATTACAAAATATCGATTGACTGAACATGAAGTTTATGAAAATAAGTAACACATTTAAATTTTGTAATCTTAAACTAAAGATATATATAATGTACCAAAATAACTTCAAACCTTGTGACCTTAATTACCATGTGAAAAGTTGGGGTTAACAAGTTATTAAATATAGGGAAAACATCATCTTTAAAAAGACTAAAAGGAAAGTAAGTGAGAGTAGTGAACCAATTTACCTTGGCTTAGAAGTTTAGATAGGACGCGTGGAGGGGGCAATACAAGTAGGAAAAAACCAAGGAATGAGAACATTTTGTTATAAAATATCAAGAGTGGAAAATATGACTTTTCAATTTTTTTTCCTATACATAATTAGTAGTCACTTTTTAGTTTTTTCAATATCATTTAAAAGTACATGAATTTAGTGCTAAAACCTTAACCGTTATATTCATATAATTTAAATATCAAACTGGTTATCTCAAATTATGTTACATAAATTATCTGCTTAGGAAAGAATGCAAACAAGTAATTAAGTTAAGTTGGTGTTTGGCTAAGCTTATATACTGGTTAAACTGCTTATAAATATTTTTTGACTCTACGCGTTTGGTAAAGACTCAAAGTGCTTATAAGCTAAAATGAGGCATAAGCCATAAGCTAGTCACCCTAACTTATATGGCTTTCGGCTTATAATCACTTTTAGTTTAACCAACACTTTTACTAGTTTATCCTTAATAATATTTTCTAATTCACAAAATACTTTTCCCAAAATTAGTATATTGACTTTCTCTTCATTCCATATTTGTTATTAATTCTTTTTTTTAATAAATTTTTTAATTTATCAATTAATCTTTCGAAAAAAAATTCAAAGATATTTTAGTCATTTTAACAAAAGAATAATTTATCAGCATTTTTAATCAAATACATCGATGGCTTATTATTAATTTCAAAATTTCTATTAAAATATATAAATGCTTTAGCTAATCCAAACTAGCTCTAAAAAAAACGGAAAATAGGTGGGAGCGAAAACACAGGAGAAGCCACAGGTTGAGGGAGGAATAAAATACAACCAAAAATGATGACTACATAAGCAAAGAAGAGTCAGTTTTTCTTTGTGTCATTTATGATATTAATTCAGAATCATTAACTCCTCACTTTAATGAATTCTGAAAAATCCATTAAACTCATTTAACAAAAGAAGAATAGAAACTTCCATGCATCTTCTGGCCAAAAACTTCCACCACCCTCCAAAAATAGCTAGAAATCAATCGAGGAAGTAAAATCTCAACAACATTATATTTCCCTCAATATGTAAAGATGTCTTATCCTAATCTCAACAATATAATTAGCGAGAGAATAAAAGACACAAGCCCATGCAATTCCAATTAAGCTTTTGTATGCTCATATTATTCTTCATACCAGGTTGGTAAGTAAATATCAAATTTAATCTGTTATTGTTTTGTTTTCTCTTTTAATTTGTCTAAATTTCTCTTTGCATCATTGATTTGATTAAATTGTCTTCATGTGCATGCATGCATGTAATTTCTGTTATTAGGGGCAGATGAGAGCTTAATAGAGAGGGGCAACAAAAAGAGATAAAGAATATATATCTATATATATATATATACTAATTTCACATCCATGGTCGTGAAATGGGCTTGATGTCTTAAAATTCTAGATCTAACTCAGTACTAAATGTGTTATTGTGCTTTTCTTCTTCTTTTGTGTTATGTTGATCAGACTTTTTGAAAATGTCATCGTACATGTGTCAGATCCTGAAAAATAGTGTATTTTTGGAGAATTCGACAATATTTGAAAAGTTTGTGCAATAAATTTTTGATGTGAATTGATCTGGTTGAATAATTTTTTAATTTCATTACCATGTCTTTTCAGTATCACTGCATGAATATTAGGTCGAATCAAAAAGAAGATATGCGATGATCTGTTTTTAATTTTTTATTCTTGATTTAGGGGTGTACATGAAATCGATAATTTACCCAAATTATGAAATCGACTTTAATTTGGTCTGAAGTCATGGTTCTTGATAAGAAGGTGTGTAGGTCGAGCATTATGGTTGTAGGTTAGGGGGTAGTCGAGTGTTTTTCCTCTTTGTACCGGCTAGCCTGATAGTGTTTCGTCTAGGATTACTAGCAGTTTATGTTGTGCTTCACACTTTTTGCACGGTATTTGTTCCCTTTCATTTATTTACCGTCACACTATACTGATATTATTTTTCTGGTTCTATTGTTATTACAGATCCTTAATTTTGTCTCCGGCCAGAGAGTCCCGAAAACAGCCTATATATCCCTTCGGGGTAAAGGTAAGGTATGCGTACACTCTAGTCTCATCAGACCCCACTAAATTAGATTTGACTGGGTTGTTGTTATTGTTGTCAGACCTCATAAAAGTAGTATTTAACAAAAAATGCCAAAAATGTTCTTTGTAGTTTGTACATGTGAGAATTTGATATACCTGAAAAAGAAAACCATCTAATTTACTAATCTTGGCTTATATTGCTTGCTTTTATCTTTTGAGCCGAAAGAGTAATAATAGGGTGTCTTAAATAACAATTGAATGAAAAAGAAAGAAAAACAATTACCTTCATGTCACCGCCATTATTTGTTTATTTATTCTTATGATATTAGGCTAATATTATAATATGTTCATGTCTTCGCATGTATGTATCCAAAAAATTTAAAGTATTTACTAAGTAGTAGTAATATTTTATGTTCTAAAATGATTATATTAGCTGCTGATCATGTGATTGGAAAATGCTTCTCATTCTAGTAAAGTCATACGCGTTGTGGATTTCACATGGATTCAATCACTAAAATAATACAGCTAATTAGTATACCATAATTTAATGTGTCTTAGCACAATGGATCTATCTCTAATCTTCCCATGTTATAAAAAAAAATCATTAACATATCAGGTTATTGCTATTTAATCTGTCGAATTTCCTTATTTGAGATTTTCTCATATTTCCAAGAACTTGAGTAGGAAACTAATATATCTATTGTATACAATGAATATACAGAGGAACAAGATCTGATTAGCCATATTCTCTGTGAGCGAATCGAAGGTTTTGTCAATCCAAATTTGGTAATATTCTTCTCATTATCATCATCAATCTTGTTGTGATAATTAAGCAAAGGAAAAATGGATGATCATGGAGCTGGAAACAAAGTGACAGGTATTAGACAGATTGTGAGACTGAAAGAGTTATTGCATAAATGGCAAAATGTTACACTTAGTCCCAAAGCAAACAACAACCAAAACCATTGCACTAATGGCCATTTTCAATCATCTAACAATAGTAATGGAAATATGTATGGAGGCATATCACCAGCTATAATGAAGAGGTTAAAGAGTTCAAATGTATGTTGCGATTCAGACGACGAGAGCTGCCAGAGTCCTGAGCCACCACATGGTGTTCCTAAAGGTTATTTAGCTGTTTATGTTGGACCTGAACTCAGAAGATTCATAATTCCTACAAGTTATCTTAGTGATCCTTTGTTCAAAGTTTTGTTGGAAAAAGTTGAAGAAGAATTTGGATTTGATCATACTGGTGGACTTACTATTCCTTGTGAGATTGAGACTTTTAAGTACTTACTTCAGTGTATGGAAAATCATCAAAGAGATCATGGTTCTGATCATCAACATGATTCTGGTTAGTCTTGTTCCTACTCCTGATGATTTTCTTTTTACATGAATTGGATCATTAGTTGATTATTATGACGCATGCATATCGATTCAGGATTTAAACTTGATAGGTTCTTAGTGTTGAATTCATTGTACTTTTGAAATTTAAGTGCTTTTTTGCGCGCGCACACACACACACACACACACACACACACACACACACACACACACACATATATATATATATATATATATATATATATATATATATATATATATATATATTATGTGTTGAGAGTTATATTGCTCGAACTCCTCAAAAAGGCCACTGGGCGCACGTCGGATTATTCAAAAGTAGTGTATTTTTTGAGGATGTGACGTAGAGGCATTTAAAGTACTAAGTTCAGTTGAACCTCACGACAAAAAAAAAATGGAATTAGCTACGAACGTTGTCGCTTATCAGTCTAAGATGCACGTAGCTAGCAGAATTTTATAATAATCTGTCATTAAATGTGATTTACGATGAATTTTCTATTTAGCTACAGAATTTGTCTATCGCTAAAACCTGTTTTTTTAGTAGTGCCTATAAAACGTTGGCTCCATTCGCCTTTGGATGCAATATAGAACAAGTGCTTGCTGTATATCATATTGAAATTTTCTTGACTAGTCTCTGGTGTGATTAATTTTATCTTATTTAATAAAGAAACCATTTGATTGTTTTGGATGCAGCTGGCTCTTCATTGCAAATTTAGGGTTGATTTAGTGATGGTTGAAACTTTAGGGATGATTTTTTCTTTCTTTTTCCTTGTTCTGGTGTTAAAGCAAAGAATTTCTCCTTGTAATGCAGATTTGACATAATTCTTTTTTATTTTTTACCTTCCCTTTATATTCAAAGTTGATGAAAAAAGGAAACCAGAAAAGAAAAAAAAAGTTACTCTAGCTAGTTAGAATTTTAACAAGGTTAATTGGCAAGAACAGTGAAAACCTTTGACCATTTGTTGGCAATAATTTAGCCTACATTATCTTAGTGGTTAATGACTGAATTGGCCAATTGTTGCATTTTTAGGCAAAATAGCCAAGTGTATTTTATTTCTCCTGTCCATGCAATTAGTATAAGTTGAAGCTTTCATTTTGTCTCTATTTATTTACCTTCTCCATTTGCCGCGAAGCTATATTTTAACAGGTTATAATAAGTTTATACATAATATATATCGACCTATTGTTATAGGTCATCTTTAACTTCTGGTGCAAAAAAATTGCATGTTAGAACACAAAAATTAACTCTATCAAATTGTTGTTACTCATGAGTAATGGTTAAGTAGTCTTCATGTGACCTATAAATTAGTGGTTCGCGCCATAAAATAAGTCATTGATGCTTGCATTAAGATAGACTGCCCATCGGGGGTGACACCAATTTATTATAAAAAAATTATACTGTTTATACGAGATGTATATAATATTTATTGAATACCCTTTGTGGATTTTTTTTCTACTTCTTTCAAGTATGAACACCCTTACGAAAATTTCGGGCTTCAGTACAGCTATCTATACGATGAGGCCTTTCTTCGAACCATGCGTAAACTCGTGATTTTAGATGTATATATACTTTTTTTGTTAAAAAAAAAAAATTGGTTTTATTACTTAAGGGTAGATTTGAAATATCTGCAAGAGAATATAATCTTTGGTAACATGCTTATGTTTCCAAGGTCATGAGCATGATATCTTTGTAGAAGATTTAAAAGAATATTTAAACTAATTTACATGCATTATTAGAAGTAAGACATGGCTACAGTTGTAATGATATTGCGAGCACTATTTATGTATTTTTAATTGTTAAATCTCTTATCTTTTTGACTAAATTTTTCCCCCAATCTGTATGGCGCAGAGGAATTCAATTAGAGAGGATGTTCATGTTCTATGCATAGAGGGTATAAGAAAGCATATACACAATTGCGTTATTTATAAGATGATAATTTCATATAAATTTTTATTATAATCCGGTAATATAATATACACAAATCGCGCTATTTATAAGATGGCAAGATAAATAGAATTAACAATAATATCAAGTCTTCTTCATTCGGTAAAACTTATATAATTGAACAACATAGGTAAATTTTGTACATTTGTCAAAACTTTTGGCATTTTAATAAGATAGGAAAGATGAAGATATTAAAGTTATGCCATGCCTCGCAAAAGTTTATATTCATCCAAATGTAGAGCGCCATGGTTATTTTTGCAAAACTTCCTTCACACGGGGATAAAGTTTAAACAGTTGCCTCAAATGATCCTATTTATGCAAATATCCCCCAAGTAAGCATTGGACTGCCAAACTTATGAAAGTTGGGTGTATAGAATCTTGAAGAAATAGGGAAAAGTACAGAAATAGCCAATTTAAATACAAATTTACCGAGCTGTGGCCCAAAATTAGGCACTTATCAAAAATAGCCCAAAATTAGAAATACACATAAGAAAGGATTCTTCTATCCGAGAATCACGCTAAAGATCTTCCTTCCTTCCCTGTGTGTATCAATTTAACATATCACAACATTCTCTACCTTTGTGAATCACCGCATTCACTCTCAATAATTTCTCAAAATGAGCTCCAAATTTCACTCAAAATCGATTAATTTCACTATATACCTTCACAATTTCTGTGTAGATACAGCTTTTGCAATTTCTGTGTAGAAGGAACTATGAAATGCAATCACAATCAATCGAGGAAATAGTGAGTTTTGACCTAATTTCAGCTACTTCTATGGCAAATTTACCCATTTTTATTCAGTATGGTGGCCGATGGAATGTTGACAACAGCTTTGTAGATTATAATGCAAACGATGTAATAGTTACTCCAAATATAAATTTTGAAGATTTTGTAGACGTGATTTCGAAACAACTTAAGATGGATACTTCATTGAATGATATTGAAATCAAATACACTGTCCAAAACGGTTCTCCGCCAATAGTGATACACAATAGTATGGGTCTATGTGTATATCTTGAGCAGAAAAAAACTCAAAATTTACAATATATCCCTTTTGTATAACATCGAGTGAAAAGGATATGGACATGATCTTCTAGAATTCCAATTCTGCTGTGATTTCCTCAGAATGTGCACAAAGCTCAGTTGTAGAGGAGAGATACAATGGTGATACAATTAAGATGATCGAGTTTGGGGATGGAGAAGAATGAAATGATATAGAATCTGATGAAAATACAATAATAACTTACCCTTAACACACAGATGTAGAAGAAGGTCAAATTTATAAAATAAGGCAATGATAATAAAAGTCATGAAGCACTTGGCATTAAAGGAAAAATTTTACTTTAAGGTGCATAGATCAAGTGAAAGCAGGAATCAAAAGTTTTATTGTATAAGTATGTATCTCAATGTATATCGTAGTTGATGTTAGAAGAATAATTATGCAGAAAATACGTTGTTGCTTGTAAGTATGTGTCTGTACAATTTTAAATTGTGGTTGTTAGTGTCTAGTACTATATAGTTATTGTATTTTTTCATCTAGTATTGTCGATTGCAGTGTGTATCACTATGTATCATTGTATTTCATGTCGCTCTGTTTATTGATGGAAAAGTTTATATCATTGTCGTATGTACTGCCTAGTGTGCATCAACAACAACTATGATTGGTATTTTAAGTCTTCGATCCTGAAAAAAGAAAATGTTTTCAAGGTCAGAAATTTCAGCGAAGTGCACTCATGCCCCCTGAAAGACAGATCTTACGCACAATGTCAAGCTACTGCAAAACTTATCGGCAGTCTTCTAATTAAAGGACAATCGAAACGGGATTTATTTATTAAAGATTCAGAGTCGCCACTTGGGAGATTTATGGTGTCCCAAGTCACCGGATGAATCCCGAATCGAGGAAAAGATTGACTCTGTATTACAGTCCGCGAACCAGAAATTCTAAGTAAGAAATTCTGTTAATCCGGGAGAAGGTGTTAGGCATTCCCGGGTTCCGTGGTTCTAGCACGGTCTCTCAACTGTTGTATTTGATTTTATCTGATTTCAAAAATACGTTCTAACTTATGTGCCTTTTATTAGTAACTCGCTTTTAATTTTTATTTTTATAAGAATTGCAACATCATGAAAATGCGTTTCGAACCACGTCGCACCAGTGCACCCATGGTTGTCAACATATTTCGACTCCGTTGAGACTTGGATTTGGGTCACATAAATGTGCACCCGAGTTTAGGAATGTATTATTATTAAACACGCGCCTAATGCAACTACGCATTTGCAACTTTGCGAGGGCCATGCAAATTCGCTAAATGGCACGCCTCGATTTCTATGAATAAACAAGATTAATTAATCGAGGGCCATACAATCGAAATTTATTCAGCACTACGTGCCTCGATTTATTCTAAAACAATTTCAAAGGACAATTTAAATAACAGTACGAAACGTTAAGAGAATTTAACAAATGCACTAACTTAACAGATCCAAAACATAAGCATATGTGCAAGGAAAAATCATATTGCATCAAACTACAAAAAAGCCAAATATTAGGCAACTAAAATTTCTACCGAATCATTTGGAAAAGACAACAAACATTTCATTTTTTATATTACACTAGCACCACAGAAGGAAACATTTAGGTGTAATCTACTATTATTTCTTTCATATAAGAGTGGCAACATGCAAAAATATAAATATTTTTTGATGTTATAATTCTCCTCATACAATATAAGTCATAAAAACCAAACAAATATTATAGCCAAAACAAAGAAAAGTGTAAACCAGAGAACATCACAGTAAAGGGATATCTAGTGACTTGGAGTGATCTTAAATCTCTATATAAGTATTCAAACAATTCATAAAGCAATAGAAACAAATTAAAAAAAAATAAAAATACGATCTAGCTACCTACACGGCAACAAATCAACTTAAACCATGCACATATATAATATATAATTAATCACACCATGAATAAGATCAAAGAGGACCAAGAAATGAACCTGAATCGGAAACTTTAAGGAATTCTTCTCGGAATCTCTTCAAACGAGTAGATAAACGAAAAATGAGTCAAACTGAATCAGCTACACAGCGATCATAGTGAAATCGAAACAGTGAACCAATGGTGAATCTCGACTCGGCAACGGAATGACGACCTCAAACTGTTTTGTGCCTCGATGGAGTTGGACTGGTGTTTTACCGATGGAGTTTGACGTGATGAAGCTGGTCGCGGATGGGGTGGAGAAGCAGCAGCGACAGCAGTCGAAAGCAGGCTGGAATGGTGGTTTCGCTACTGCTGATGGCGTCGTGGTGAGCTGAAGAAGAAGCTGCAGTGTTTGGTTCTGGCGAGCTGCGAAGAAGAAGAGAAGGGAGGGGGGTTCGTGTTTCTTTTTTTGTTTTCGCTCACTGCCTGGCCGCTAGCCTTGTCCGTCTGTCCATGTATGTGTATTGTCTCATTTTTTGTTTTTATAGTGTGCATGTGCAAACAATGTCCCCCTCCTCTCTTTTTTTTAAAAAAAACGTTAGTCTTCTTTCTTTATTTATTTGTTCTCTTTCCTTTTTATCGTGGGTGTGAGTATGTATATAAAATGTTTTTTTATGTTTCTTTCCTTTTCAAAAGATGAAGCCTCAACCGTTAGTCTCCTTTTTAAATTGTATTTTTTTTTCTTTGTGTCTTCTTTATCTTTTCATTCTTTCTTTCTCTTTTTGAATTTTTAATTGTAGTCTTTTTGTCTTTTCTCTTTGTCTCATTTTTTTGTTTTTGTAGTGTGCATGTGAAATGTCAAGACCAAAATGGGGGCTCACATGGGTTATGGTTGTATTTTGTCCGTGTTCCCCATGTGCGGACTCGGACTATTACGGGCTAGGTCCGAAAATTATAAAACCAGGTAGTTTGAACCCGAATATTATTCTTTGCCCGGAACCGAGAATGAGAACACGGTGTTATTAATTAATCACTACGTAAGCAAAATAACTATAAGACTAATAATTAAAACAAAATTATTTTTTATATTTTTTCAAAATTAAAGTAACTACAAAATGTTAATGAAACTATTTTTTATTATTTTCGTTTTTATAAAAAGATAAAAATATAAAGTACTATTTTTGTATTTTTCAAGTTTAAAAATGACTACGAAACATTAATAAAACTATATTTTTGTTATTTTTCATTTTAAGGTAAAAATAAAGTAAAAGAGTCAAATTTAGCTAAAATAGCTATATTAAAACTAAACTAAATATTTTACGCTAAAAATATAAAAAATCTCGGGTAGGGGCAAAATCACGCATCTACAATGCCTGGGTATACTAAGATGATAAAGAGTTTTCAGACAAAGAACGACTAGACAAGTGTTTTGACCCGACCCTTATTTAGAGAGACTAAACTAAAAAGAAGAGGATGTGACCGAGCCCTTGTATCTGAGCTGCCTACATATCCTTGGCTATAAAGGAATCGGGCCACGTGTAGTTCGAAAGTGAGTGAGGAAGGGGTATACCGAGGTGGAGAGCCAGTCGAGGTGTCGTTCCGTCGAGGTTTCGTTCCATCGAGGTTCCGGTCCGTGGTCCTGCTGTTACATAAAAAATCCAACATGAAAAAGACTAACTAAGCCTATCAGCTACTAGTTACAAGATTCCTATCTATAAGTCTTCTGAAGCTTGATCTTGAGTATTGGTTGGTGCTTCATGCGGACTCTAAATTTGAACCTTGATACTTGCTAGTTGCGGGTGCTGCTTTTCGGATCAAGACCAGGTATACAGTGCTTGTGACCTCGGCCATGTCTTGGAGCACACCACATCTTTCAACAACTTCTGCACTTGGATTAACTCCTTGCCTTTTTCATTGTGACTATCTTCTGTTGATCATCTCGGACTGTTGACTCGCATTCCGGTCGCAAGCTTCTTTTGTTGCTAACTTGCATTGCCCTCCGAAGTGAATTTCCTTTACTTGTAATCTTCGAGCTATTCTCCTTCGAAGTCTGAATCTATCTTTTCTGATCCTTGTTGCCTTCCTTTTGATTACGTTGGGGATCTCCGTTACACTCTACCGCTTTCCTCAACCAAATTCAAAAATAAATCGCCACTCCATTCTTCAGGCGGGCTCCCTGACTTTAACTATGACTTCAAAACTAAATCGCCACTCCATTCTTCAGGCGGGCTCCCTGACTTCGACATTATCTTTTGAAAATAAAACGCCATTCCTCTCTTCAGGCGGGCTCCTGACTTCAACAACACTTTTTGAAAATAACTCGCCATTCCTCTCTTCAGGCGGGCTCCTGACTTCAACAACATCTTTTTGAAAATAAATCGCCATTCCTCTCTTCAGGCGGGCTCCTGACTTCAACAACATCTTTTTGAAAATAAATCGCCATTCCTCTCTTCAGGCGGGCTCCTGACCTCAACAATATCTTTTGAAAATAAATCGCCATTCCTCTCTTCAGGCGGGCTCCTGACTTCAACATCAACTTAGAAAATAGATCGCCACTCCTCTCTTCGGGCGGGCTCCTGACTTTTTGAAAATAAATCGCCATTCCTCTCTTCAGGCGGGCTCCTGATCTCAACATCAACTTAAAAAATAAAATGCCATCCCTCTCTTCAGGCGGGCTCCTAACTTCAACATCATCTTTTTGAAAATAAATCGCCATTCCTCTCTTCAGGCGGGCTCCTAATCTCAATAATATCTTTTAAAAATAAATCGCCATTCCTCTCTGCAGGCGGGCTCCTGACTTCAACATCAACTTAGAAAATAAAACGCCATTCCTCTCTTCAGGCGGGCTCCTGACTTCAACATCTTTTGAAAATAAATCGCCATTCCTCTCTTCAGGCGGGCTCCTGACTTCAACAACATCTTTTGAAAATAAATCGCCATTCCTCTCTTCAGGCGGGCTCCTGACTTCAATATCAACTTTTGAAAATAAATCGCCATTCCTCTCTTCAGGCGGGCTCCTGACTTCAACAACATCCTTTGAAAATAAATCGCCACTCCATTCTTCAGGCGGGCTCCTAACTTCAACAACATCCTTTGAAAATAAATCGCCACTCCATTCTTCAGGCGGGCTCCTGACTTCAACAACATCTTTTGAAAATAAATCGCCACTCCATTCTTCAGGCGGGCTCCTGACTTCAACATCAACTTAGAAAATAAAACGCCATTCCTCTCTTCAGGCGGGCTCCTGACTTCAACATCTTTTGAAAATAAATCGCCATTCCTCTCTTCAGGCGGGCTCCTGACTTCAACAACATCTTTTGAAAATAAATCGCCATTCCTCTCTTCAGGCGGGCTCCTGACTTCAACAACATCCTTTGAAAATAAATCGCCACTCCATTCTTCGGGCGGGCTCCTGACTTCAACAACATCCTTTGAAAATAAATCGCCACTCCATTCTTCGGGCGGGCTCCTGACTTCAACAACATCTTTTGAAAATAAATCGCCACTCCATTCTTCAGGCGGGCTCCTGACTTCAACATCAACTTTTGAAAATAAATCGCCATTCCTCTCTTCAGGCGGGCTCCTGACTTCAACAACATCCTTGAAAAATAAGTCGCCACTCCATTCTTCAGGCGGGCTCCTGACTTCAACATCAACTCACTAACTCCATCCCATCCATGTCGCCTTCCTTTGCTTCCTGCACCACTTTCTTCTTCCTGCATTGCTTCTTTGGCCATCCTTTCTTCTGATTTACCTTGTTTTGGAATTGCTTTCCTCCTGGATCGTGTTATTTTTCTCTTGACTGCTGGGGATATCTTTGGAACTAATTACTTACCTGCTGGGGTAATGCTGCTGGGGAAATCTTCTTTATTTCCTCTTTTTCTACTTCCTTCAAAACCTTTATTCTCTCCCGGGATCGCTGGGGATTGAAATGTCATCAGCTGGGGATTACACTGTCGGGGGATCCCTTTTCCTTTTTCCTCTTTCCAAACCTCATTCGGGACTCGCGCTTGGCTCCCTTGAAAAACTTGTAGGATATAATGCTGCCGGAGAAATCTCGAAATCGGTGTTTCATTTTTCCGAGAACTGCTGGGGATGATACCGACTTCTTGCCTTTCCGAACGCAAGCTTCCTCGTTTTGTCTTGTCTGCTGGGGGTATAATTTCCTCTATCACAACTTGTTGTTTTCTTTTTGTTTTTTTTTTCAAAGCTGTTGGGGATAATCGGGTTCAAAGATCATTTCCTTGCGTTATCTGGCTTCTTTCCCCAACCGGGTAGTTTCGAGAAAATTTTCGCAACGGGAGAAAATTTTCTGCCCCAGTTTGAGAATCTTCTTCGTGGCATGCTTTTCTGCCAACAACCCCTCTTCTTCCTGTTTCAAATCAAAGAAAAATTGGTTAGTTTTAAAATGTGGTGGCTGGTTGTGGTGCTCCTGCCGGGGATGGTTCTCCTCCTCTTTCCCTGCTCTGCGTTTCATTATCAGAACTTGCTGGGGATATTATTATTTGATGATATTCATGCTGGGGATAGCTTTCTCCTTTCTTGCTTCCCCTTCCTCCTTGACGACTCTTTGTTTGCAAACCTTTCCACGTGGTTTTCCACTGACCACCCGAATTCTTATGATAGTGACCCTGTGTGAAGACCTTGCATGTTTTACTGGTGAACCATTTTCTTTGTTCACCCTTGTCACTGAAAATACCTTTCTGCTGGGGATATCTACCCTTCTTTTGCGGCATATCTAAGGAATGAGCATTTCCCGACCTTTGAGTCTCATTAACCTTGGCCTTGAGGTCGTTAACCTTCCTTGAGATATCCTCATTGACACCAATCCATCCCTTTGTCATTTTCCTATTGTTGGGGAATATCCCTCTGGACACTGGCCTTGCGCTTGATCCCTCATGACTTATACCACTTGGGTGTACCAATTAGAATCCCGGCTTGCGTAATTGGAAAGCTGATGGAAAATTTTGCAGTCATTTCTTGCAAACAGACTCTATTGGGGAATTTTCGATAAAAAGGAGAAAGATAAAAGGAAATAGCATAAAAGACAAAAAGGAAGATGACTCTCTAAAAAGAAAAATTATAAAGTAAACCTATCAAACGTGGATACCAACTCTAATGGACATGACATGCACATATAGCCTATCCTCCGTCGTTAAAACACCTTTTGTAATCTTCGCCTGGGGCTTTCCCATCTGATTTCCAATCTCCGTTCGACTTGTAGTGCCCGAGGGGTTTTCACTACCAAGCCTCTCGCATTTCGGTTTTTCTCTCAGCCTTTCATCGCCTTATGGTGCCTGTGAAGGTTTTCACCGCTAAGACTCTCTCATTTGTGTTACTTTTTCGCCGGGGATTGGTGGTGTTACTGCTAAGACTCTCCTATTTTCTGCTGGAGATCGGAGTCTTTCTGCCGGGAATCAGAGTGTTATGTCCCGATGAAACTTCTCTCATTTGCCTAACTCGGCCTCTTTTGAAAATTGGTCAAAAGGTCTTTCTTTGGACCGTAATGTGGGTTTGGACAGGGCTAGAAAGAAAGGGTATTAAAGGCTCAAAATAAAACAAATTGGGTTCAAAATTACAACCTTCGGAATCCTATATTTTCCTTACATAAACACTTTTTTTTATTGCCCCTGTTTCTTGCTTGGGGATTTTTTGGTTTTTATTTACATTATGACCGAGCTGTGAAGCGCCTACGTATCCTCTTTGAGGAATCAGGTCAAACGTAGTTCCCAATTTCTCGTTTTTCTAGCTTTCCTTTTCATCATTTTTTCATTTTGTTTTCTTTTCTTTTTCGTTCCTTTTTGGTTGTTTTTGTTTCTCTCTTTTTCTTTCTTTATCTTCCCCATTTGTGTTTCTAATTTTGGTACTGATTCCGAAGGAGGGGTATGAAAGAATTTAAAATAAGGCTCAAAGGGTTGACGATGGATAAAGTGTTTGGATGGCAGAACAAAATGCCTTCGTCATTTCAATCTTCAAAACAAGCCGAGCGTAAACAACACAATTAATATGCGTCATATCTTTAAAGCACTGTTGGGCAACCCTCTCATTATTGTTATTATGAACCACCCCACGTTGATTTGGCCAGCTTGCCTTTGGCTATTTCCTTTTTAATTGCCCCGGTTTCACATGACTCGGGATCCAAATAATCTCAAATTGTTTTCATTTCCTTTAAGTGACCCTATCATCTTCCAATTGCTTCATGATTAACTTTTAGAAATAAGCCACAATTATGTGTGCGCATGTCGTGTCACTAGATTCGGCGTTTGAACACAAGACAAATCTAAAGGGTAAAAAGACTAAACAAATAAGATGATCGGAAGTAACAAAAGACCGAAAGCTTCATTAAACTAATGACGAAATGGTTCAATGACAAAACAAACAAAACAAACCAGAGTACAGCCCTGAAACAAAACTGGGCAAGACCAAAGCAAACTGCTAGGACAAAAATGGAAGGACAAGAGGGTTTGACCCCAAGACAAAATTAGAATCACAATCTTGAAAATAACTCGGACAACAGAAATGTCAACAAAAATGAACCACCAAAACTCCATCTAGCTGACCCAAAGACGGAGTGTCTTTCCAACTACCAAGCACAACATTTTAGCCACTAAGTTCTGCATCAATATTGCTGAGGCTTCCATCTGCTTCAACATTTTTAGCTTCAGTCAATATACCCCCCAGAGGATTCGTGTGCTCCCTGTCATCGTCATTGATCACAATTAACCATCCTTTTTGAATCATTCTTTCTATTTCCTTTTTCAAGGTACGACAACTCTCAATATCGTGCCCTCTGACATTGGAATGGTATGCACATCGTGCAGTAGGATCGAAGCTTCTTGCACGTGGATCGGGAGTATATCCGGGGAGCGGTGTAATCAGGCCAACATGTTTTAACTTTTCAAACAGGCTTGCATAGGACTCTCCGATAGGGGTGAGCGCCTTTTCTCGCTTCAGCAACCTCTCCTCCCTAAACGCCTTATTTGGCCTGAAACCTGACCCGGGGGGTTTCCGGTATGTTCGTGGGGGTTGGTAGGCCTTTTGTGGAGCTGGGTACCTGGAAGGTGAAGTACGATTTTGGTTGTCCCGGGGAGAGTAGTGGTGTTGGGGACGGGAGTAGCGTTGTGAAAACATAGCTGGGGGACGAGTAATTGAGCTACTCGAGTGGCTGGAAAAGCTGTGATAGGTGGGTATATATGGAGAGTGTGAGGGATCATCTGGCATCGGGTTCAGTGTACGGGTAAGGACAGAGTCCGGGAAGCTAGGTGGTGGCGGGGGTGGTGCTTTTCCATCCATCCACGCCCGATACATGTCAGCCACATGTTGTCTCAGCATTTTGACTTCTTCTACTAGCCCGTGGTTCCGTTCAACCAGTTGTTGTGGGGTATCGGTGTCAACCCACTCAGTCTTGAGATTCTCTGCCATTGTCCTCTGACTTTGTGTTACAGGGAAGAGTTATTTTAGAACCACAACCAACCACCTTCCTGGAAATGGACACAACAAAGCGAAGTCATCATGTTAGCGTTAGGCCATTTGACAGGTAGGTAAACGCACATTAGGGATGCAATGAACCTAGACAGTTAAACCTTTCTATCATGCATTTGCTTCGGTTTCATGCGTCATTCCAGCTTCTCATATATGTGCTTTCCCAACTTTCCTTTATTTTCTAAATTGTTTTTGTTATTTTTCTATTTTTCTCTTTTTCTCTTCTTTTTTTTTTTTTTTTGGATATGGTCGAATCCTATGTGGATTGCCTACGTATCATGACCCCGCATGAATCGGACCGAGCGTAGTTCTTGCAAATTAATGCAAGAAATAAAGAGATGTTTATTTGATTTATTATTTATTATTTTTTTTTTTTGATTTTTCTTTGAAGGAAAATTATAGAAACCGACTCCAACTACAAACTTGTGTAGGAGATTTCTACAAGAATAAGAAAATTTTTGGTGTCAATTATGACTATTTCTACAAAATTAGCCAAGTAATGAAATTATGGCTATTTTTGCAAAATTTATTTAAGAAAGATAAACTTGAAAATTTTTTCATCCTGTGGCTCATGGGGCATCGTTCGGCATCGCCATAGCCAACGCAAGACTGAGAAGTTTCTAATGTCAATTGACTATTTTTACAAAATTGGCCATGTAATGGCTTATTTGACAAGCGGCTATTTTTGCAAAATTTTATTTAAGAGGCTACAAATTCAAAACTTTTCATCTTAAGGCTCATGGGGCATCGTTCAGCACCGACACAGGCCAACACAAGACTGAGAAAGTTTAAATGCCAAATGTGGCCATTTCAGCAAAACCATATGTCGTTTTTTTTTTAATCCTGTGGCTCATGGGGCATCGTTCGGCATCGCCATAAACCAACACAAAACTATTTTTTCATAAATTGGCCATGTAATGGCTTATTTAGACAAAGTGGCTCTTTTTGCAAAATTTTATTTGAGAAGATGCAAATTCAAAATTTTATCCTGGGGCCTATGGGGCATCGTTCAGCACCGACACAGGCCAACACAAGACTGAGGAAGTTAAAATGCAAAAATGTGGCTATTTCAGCAAAATTTCGGCCATGTAATGGCTTGTTTGATAAAGTGGTTACTTTTGTAAAGTTGAGTGATGACTCAAAACTTGATTTTTGTGGATACAATCTTTCGACATTTCCGCGAGGGAATATTTCAAGGCTGTGTCCAAAATTATTTAAAATGATTCAAAGTGGCTATTCTTGCAAAAACGGCCTTCCAGCGTCCTTTTGAAGGACATTCGGCTTGTTTTAAACAAGAATAGCATCAACCGACTTATTTATAACAAAATCAAAAATTTGACATTTTTTGGTTATTTTTGCAAAAAGGGTGTGAACCCGGACTTGATTTTGCGGCTATGGCCTTGCAACATTTCCACAAGGAATATTTCAAGGTCGTGCCCGCAAATTATTAAAAATGATTCAAAGTGGCTATTTTTGCAAAAAAACAACCTTCCGGTGTCCTTTCGGAACATTCGGCTATTTTCAAAAACAGCGTCACTTCGATTTATTGACAAAATTAAACACACATTTTTTTTTGATTTTTTAAAGGGGTGGTTGGACCCGATGAGGGTTGCCTACGTATCCCACCTAATGGCGAGAATCAAACCTGCGTAGTTCGGTCAGGATTAGTTGACCAATTATTTCAACAAAATTGTTCCACCTATTTTTCAAATTTTCTTTTCAAACCTTCGACAGCGTTTCGTTGACATTTCGATATTTTCTATTCTAAAATTTCCTCTCTTTTTGTTTTTCAGGAATATAGCTCGTAATAATCTAGAACAAATAAATGCAACATATAACATGCTCGGTCTTTTGATTACCGGGTCACCTGTCCTAGACGGACCCAACCCCTGTGTTGAGTCCCCTAAGTCAGATATGATGCAAATAAACGTCCTAAATCTAGGCTCAATATCATGATGTTTTCAATGGTACTAGACCGTGTACCCGAGTAGACAACTCGGATTGAGGAGGGGGCTACGTACCGGGGACCCGCGGGATCGTCCGGCTTTGTAACTTATCCTGCCTCTTTTCTTATTTTTGGTATTGACACTAACAGAAAGGGGAGTCTCAACCAGTAAGCACATCCCCGGGGTAGGAAGAGACGGGTTTTCGGCACAATTTTATATACGGTTCACGCAATATCAAAGCGGTAAACATATAGCAGTTTGTATATACAGTGCAACTAATATCAAAGCGGTAGACATGTAGCACATTAATCAGACATGCAATAAAATCAGATATAGACAAAAACAGCAATTTAACTGAGCTCGAATTCTTAAATCCTGAACCGAAGTTCTGGGTTACTTATCCCCAGCAGAGTCGCCAGAGCCGTCACACCTCCTTTTTCCGCACCCGCGAGAGCGCGAGGGAGTTTTTCCAATTAAAGGACAATCGAAACGGGATTTATTTATTTAGTATTCAGAGTCGCCACTTGGGAGATTTATGGTGTCCCAAGTCACCGGATGAATCCCGAATCGAGGAAAAGATTGACTCTGTATTACAGTCCGCGAACCAGAAATCCTAAGTAAGGAATTCTGTTAATCCGGGAGAAGGTGTTAGGCATTCCCGGGTTCCGTGGTTCTAGCACGGTCGCTCAACTGTTGTATTTGATTTTATCTGATTTCAAAAATACGTTCTAACTTATGTGCCTTTTATTAGTAACTCGCTTTTAATTTTTATTTTTATAAGAATTGCAACATCATGAAAATGCGTTTCGAACCACGTCGCACCAGTGCACCCATGGTTGTCAACATATTTCGACTCCGTTGAGACTTGGATTTGGGTCACATAAATGTGCACCCGAGTTTAGGAATGTATTATTATTAAACACGCGCCTAATGCAACTACGCATTTGCAACTTTGCGAGGGCCATGCAAATTCGCTAAATGGCACGCCTCGATTTCTATGAATAAACAAGATTAATTAATCGAGGGCCATACAATCGAAATTTATTCAGCACTACGTGCCTCGATTTATTCTAAAACAATTTCAAAGGACAATTTAAATAACAGTACGAAACGTTAAGAGAATTTAACAAATGCACTAACTTAACAGATCCAAAACATAAGCATATGTGCAAGGAAAAATCATATTGCATCAAACTACAAAAAAGCCAAATATTAGGCAACTAAAATTTCTACCGAATCATTTGGAAAAGACAGCAAACATTTCATTTTTTATATTACACTAGCACCACAGAAGGAAACATTTAGGTGTAATCTACTATTATTTCTTTCATATAAGAGTGGCAACATGCAAAAATATAAATATTTTTTGATGTTATAATTCTCCTCATACAATATAAGTCATAAAAACCAAACAAATATTATAGCCAAAACAAAGAAAAGTGTAAACCAGAGAACATCACAGTAAAGGGATATCTAGTGACTTGGAGTGATCTTAAATCTCTATATAAGTATTCAAACAATTCATAAAGCAATAGAAACAAATTAAAAAAAAATAAAAATACGATCTAGCTACCTACACGGCAACAAATCAACTTAAACCATGCACATATATAATATATAATTAATCACACCATGAATAAGATCAAAGAGGACCAAGAAATGAACCTGAATCGGAAACTTTAAGGAATTCTTCTCGGAATCTCTTCAAACGAGTAGATAAACGAAAAATGAGTCAAACTGAATCAGCTACACAGCGATCATAGTGAAATCGAAACAGTGAACCAATGGTGAATCTCGACTCGGCAACGGAATGACGACCTCAAACATGTTTTGTGCCTCGATGGAGTTGGACTGGTGTTTTACCGATGGAGTTTGACGTGATGAAGCTGGTCGCGGATGGGGTGGAGAAGCAGCAGCGACAGCAGTCGAAAGCAGGCTGGAATGGTGGTTTCGCTACTGCTGATGGCGTCGTGGTGAGCTGAAGAAGAAGCTGCAGTGTTTGGTTCTGGCGAGCTGCGAAGAAGAAGAGAAGGGAGGGGGGTTCGTGTTTCTTTTTTTGTTTTCGCTCACTGCCTGGCCGCTAGCCTTGTCCGTCTGTCCATGTATGTGTATTGTCTCATTTTTTGTTTTTATAGTGTGCATCAAACAATGTCCCCCTCCTCTCTTTTTTTTAAAAAAAACGTTAGTCTTCTTTCTTTATTTATTTGTTCTCTTTCCTTTTTATCGTGGGTGTGAGTATGTATATAAAATGTTTTTTTATGTTTCTTTCCTTTTCAAAAGATGAAGCCTCAACCGTTAGTCTCCTTTTTAAATTGTATTTTCTTTTCTTTGTGTCTTCTTTATCTTTTCATTCTTTCTTTCTCTTTTTGATTTTTTAATTGTAGTCTTTTTGTCTTTTCTCTTTGTCTCATTTTTTGTTTTTGTAGTGTGCATGTGAAATGTCAAGACCAAAATGGGGGCTCACATGGGTTATGGTTGTATTTTGTCCGTGTTCCCCATGTGTGGTAGACTCGGATTATTATGGGCTGAGTCCAAAAATTAATTATAAAACCAGGTAGTTTGAACCCGAATATTATTCTTTGCCCGGAACCGAGAATGAGAACACGGTGTTATTAATTAATCACTACGTAAGCAAAATAACTATAAGACTAATAATTAAAACAAAATTATTTTTTATATTTTTTCAAAATTAAAGTAACTACAAAATGTTAATGAAACTTATTTTTTATTATTTTCGTTTTTATAAAAAGATAAAAATATAAAGTACTATTTTTGTATTTTTCAAGTTTAAAAATGACTACGAAACATTAATAAAACTATATTTTTGTTATTTTTCATTTTAAGGTAAAAATAAAGTAAAAGAGTCAAATTTAGCTAAAATAGCTATATTAAAACTAAACTAAATATTTTACGCTAAAAATATAAAAATCTCGGGTAGGGGCAAAATCACGCATCTACATATCTAATGTCAAGCTACTGCAAAACTTATCGGCAGTCTTCTGATAGACAAGTATAAAGACCCAAAAATAATATACACTCCTAATGACATAATTAGAGACATGAACAAGCAGTATGGTCTTCAGATTGCAAGCATGGAGATCAAAAGAATATTTAGTTCAAGTACTGAGACGGAACCCAAGCGAATCATATGAATATTTGCCTAGCTACTTTTATATGCTAGTTCTTACAAATCCTATGTCGGTGGTAAATTTGAAAAAAAAAAACATAGGAAAACTTGTTCATGTATGCTTTCGTTGCACTATATCCGTCTATAAAAGGATGGCAGTATTGCAAATCGATTTTTGTTGTAGATGGAACTTTTCTTAAATCGGAATATAGAGGAACATTATTGATAGCATCAACACAAGACTCAGCAGGTAATATCCTACCACTCGCATATGCTATAGTAGATTTAGAGAATAATGCTTCCTAGGAATGGTTTTTTGCGAGATTCAAGGATGCATTTGGGGAAAGAGAGGGAATATGCATAGTCTCGGACATGCATGAAGGCATTGAAAATGCGGTGGCAATATTGTATCCACAAGTACCTCATTGTGTCTGCATATAGCATCTATGGAATAATGTAAAACAATTACAGAAAAAAAACCATTTGCTGCTCAAAGACATATTCTTTGCTATGGCCAAAACATACACAGTAGAGAAGTTTGATTACCACATGGCAGAGGTAAAGAAAAGTGATAAGAGGTTTAAAGATTACTTAATGAATGTTGGGTATAAGATGGTCGAGAGCACATTGCAATGTTAACAGAACATTGGCAATAACTTCAAACATTGTGGAGTCGATCAATGCACCGCTCAAGGCTGCAAGGGAACTCCCAGTACTGCCTTTGCTAGACTACATAAGGCAATTGATCGGATGATGGAATGTTACAAACCTAAAGAATGCAGTAGAGTCATTCATTGATCTTGGAAAAAATATGATACAATGTTGATGGACAATCTTGAATTGTCACATTAGATGAATGTATGATTGGAATCTGTAGATACTTGTCCATAGAGTATGTAATCATGCCGAATTTATGGATATGTTATATCTTGAACTCTTTGTGTGATTCTGTTAAACTAGTGCCCACCTGCACAAATGCAAAGGCTTTCAATTTAATGTAGCATCTATGCCTACGTTACTCTTGAAATATTGCTTGGTTTGACATCATATTAAACTATTTTAATCTTGTAGGCTCTCTAGTATATATATTTTGAGGACATCTGCTTTGTCACTGTCACACCTCCTAAATTTTGTAGGTGACCCCTCGACGAGTTACTTATATTCAGTACTTGACAAGGGTAAGCAAAGAATGGTGTTCCTAAAAGATCGAACTTGCAGCTGTAGAAGGTTTCAGTTGGATGAGCTGCCATGTGCATATGCTTGGACAGTATTAAAATACAAACACATTGATCTCATCGATTATTGCTCGGTGTACTACACCACGAAGTACCTATTAAAGACCTATAAAATTCTAATTTATCCAGTTCCTGATGAAAGCACATGAGAAATTCCTGCAGAAGTTCTAAATGAAAAAGTCTTGCCACCAGATGCGACTAAAATAATAGGAAGGCCAAGGAAGGGGAGGTGCAATCCAACTTCTGAAAGGGAATGAAAAAGGTCGATTAAATGTGGACAGTGTGGAGAAGAAGGTCACAACAGAAAAACTTGTAGAATACTCCAAAGAGAGGATAAAATATGTCAAATTTAGAATTACTTGTTATTTTACTTTACGGAATATCATAGAGATTTAGAAGAATGCAATATATCAAGAACTATATCATTGTATAGTGTCATTTGAATTTTAGATTTAAATAAATATTTGATCGATCATTTAAAATCATGTTGCAAGTTTATATTATACATATGTTTGATTTAAAAAGAAGTTAGATCAACTATGTGTCACATTTGTATCATATATATATCGCTTTTGTAACACATTTATCTCATTTATGCATCACTTGTGTATCAACTATGTATCTATATTTAGAGGCTCTTACTCATGCCTGCATTTGTGTAGTAACAACGCTAACTAATGGAAAACAGTTGTAGCAGCTAGAAAACTATGCAAAATAGTTTTAGAAATTTGCAAATATAAGTGGCTTCATCAAAACATATTTGAAAATTGTGTATCATTTATGTATCATATGTGTATCATATATGTATCATATTTGTATCATATATGTATCATGCATGTATCTTCAAGAGACACTGTATCACAATCTACCGTATATTTATCATATCTATAATTCACAACAAAAAATCAAGGGAGAAAACACCAAAATAAACTAAACTATAACAATCCAATATTGCACTAAAACTCATTAAACCTTTATAATAGAATAAACATCTCATTTGCCATACGATTCTTAAAATTACTTATAAAATTCAAACATAAACAAATCTGATTCGTCTTCCAATAATGACAACATAATAGAATAGAATACAAAAAATAAAATTATAGAGTTCATCCTACAACAATGACAAAAGTAACTACTTCTTCTGCTTCCTCGCCTTATTCTATCGACCAATAATCTTATTATCCCTTTGCACGTTCAGTTCCATCTTCTTTCTAGCATAATCCCACAAGAGAGAACCAAATATGTGCCGGTGTTCATAGGCATTGAATTTTTAGGAGGCGTCTTTCCCTTAATAAAATACTCGGCAAATTATGCCTTAAATACACCGCAATTATTGCAAAAATAAAAAGAACAATAACTATCAAACTACAGAATCGAAAAGCAAGACAGATTGTGTTGAAAGAAATCCATATGCTTCGACTTGTTGAGGCAATGATTTAATCAATTTTACATCAAAGGGAGTAATCAAGTCTTTTGATTTGTAGACACCAGTGCGCCAATTGATATCTTTTTTGTTTAAATAGAAATGCGTGTGCATGAAAAAATGAGGCAGCAACACATAATACTTGGACATGGCCTTATGAACTTTGGCTTGATGAGCAGCTCCACCGCGCATAGATTCATACACATAAATGCGCCTATCCTTGAATGACATCACAACCATTATCCAATGTCATTGTTCTGCAATATTAATTGGCATTAAGACATGCTCGACAGTGTACCATGGAACATTGGCATCCAAGACAAACCCTTGAATATACTCTGCAATGACATGTTTTGGATTGCATACATCACTGTCTCCATCTGTATCAATAAACGCCTGCCACAACTTATTAATTTTCTCGTCGAAGTACCAATCTATGGTGGTGAATGTTACAGGTAGGTATTTTTCATACTTCCCCTTCTTCCACCGATAATAGAACAAAACATCAGTGTGCTGAAACAAAATATAAGAAATAACTAATCACTAAACATGCTTGAAAGTTTTAAGCAGCTACAATTTTTCAAACCAAAATCATAGAAAACAAAGGAAATGAATGATCACTGCTAACTTAACAGGACTGAGTGTTCATGTGTACACTGGCTAAAAAAAAAAATTAAAAACAAATACTGCAAAAGTGATTTCTTACATACTGAGTCATCCAAAGACTGACCATTATATGCTAAAGTGTAAAACTAGTTTTAATCTTCGACAAAAAATACACCAAGATCATAAGAAGGATTGAGTTCACTAATATGTTTCGGGTGAATTTCATTCTTGGTAACATATATTCATAAAAGAGTACAATGATTTGATATAAAATAATTCTATAAGTGACAATATATTAAAAAATAATACTGTAAAAAATCAGAAGTTGGAAACATACTTCTTTCTAGGCTTCCCTTCTTTGACCCACATAGCAAAAGCATTCAACAAAGAGTTGTTAACAACAGTTTTGATTTTACACTAAATAGGATGCTTAATAGCATAAATTTGCTTTTTTGCTTTCGCTGCAACAACACTAGTACTGGAACGTGAATCAAACATAGTAATGAATGGAGACTGCATGGCCTTTGCAGGATATCACTTTCTTTTTCCCATTTGCGACGATACTTCAGGAAGTGTTTCAGTATTGTACAGAACCATCTCCCATGCCACAGCATCAACACTTGCAGTCGCACAAATAGCACCAGTCCGAGATTCAGGAACCTTTTTTTTCTAAGATTCTTCCTCCGTCTCCCCTGGTGCCGCATCAACACTTTTAATCGCACAAACATCACCAATATGGGATTCAGTAACCTTTTGTTTCTCAGATTCTTCCTCTGTCTCCCCTAATCTGCAATCTCACCAATACCGCCAGCATGTGATACATCTGGTGTGAAAGTTACTTTAGCAACAAACATGTCAAATTTCACACTAGAAGGTCCTTCCATAGTAGTGACACCTAATTGATATGCTATATTAGTATCTCTTTGAGAATGTGGAACATCTTTGCCTTCAATTCCACCAACCTTTTTTTAAAAAGAACCGAATTATCAAAAATAACATATAAAAGAAAAGGGAAATGTACAGAATTCACAACACACCTCACAACCATCCATTTCAACATCTTCATTGCCACCAAACTCCATATTGCTCACAAAATTATTATTGTCTTGATGACCACTGATGTCTTCCTCTTGATGTGAACCATAGTTGACTTCGCTTGCACCAAGCTATTTAAAAAAGGATATATTAAGTTAATTAGAAAATAAAAAGAAATACACAATAGAAAAGAAATTACATACCTTGGAATTTATCAACTCAAACACCTCCTTGAATTTATCAGAAGCATATTCCATGAAACAATTTAACTACTTATGGAGCTACAAGATGAAACAAATAAAAACGATAATAGACTTTGAATATACAATTTCAAAAATAATTTCAAAAAAATATATGAAAAAGTCCAATACATACTTGCTTCACATCAGCGTTCAACTTCTGCAACTCACGGTCACAATCAACAGCTTGGATGCCTGGTAGGTTTTTTGGCGCCTTTTTTGGTAGGACGGGCTCCTTAATGTGTTTCAGGGGTGGCGAGACAAAATCATCACTATAATCAATAGGAAGTTTTCCCCTGTTACATGATAATAAAATATTTCAGATACTCATCGGTAACTTCAACATGCAAAGTAAATCTTCTGAGTTCTTCAATTGTCGAAGAAATATTTTTAAACTACAAAGGTAACCAAAAGTGCTTTAGTCCTAGATGTATCAAAGATGTATAAAAATAGCTTGTTTGATGTATCATAATGAATTTTAGTTTATTATAAATGTATATCCCATCAAAACATAAAAGATTGTTCCTTATTCTGTGTGATGTTGAAGAAACTAGTAGAGAACTCTTCACGTGTTGGTCTGTCTGTCGTTTCACAATTCAATATGCGTGGTGTATGATCTCCACTACAAATAATAATTGTTTTATCAACTACAGTGCAAAATTCATAGAACCACCCCTGTATTACAAGAGGAAATCTACGAATCCTATAAAAATCAGACTTCCCCCTCAACCTATCCCTCACCGACTTCATTAAAGGAGAATGTGATGACCTGACCCGTCGTTACGAGAGCTACCGCCCTGTTTTTGCCATTTTATTCTTTCATATGTTTCACTATATGTAACTGGAGAGTTTGAAGTAAATCAGGTAGAATTTTGTTAGAAATGAGACAATAAACCTCTTTATAGGAAGGTTAGTTTAGACAAGTCAACCGAATGTTGACTGATGAGTTAGAAAGCTCAGAATGGATTTAAGATGATTCGACCAGTTTCGGGGGATGATTTATGACTTAGGAGAGCAATCAGAGTCCAATTCGGAGGTCCGGTATCGATTTAGGCTTGAATTGGCTAAGGTTGAATTTTGGCTAATTCCGGACGGTAGGAGAGATTTTGATCTGGGGCTTGAAATGGTATTTTGAGAGTTGAAGTAGCTCTGTTAGGTTATTTTAGATATGCGTGCAAAATTTTAGATCATTCGGAGGTATTTAGGTCGGGTTTTAGATCAAACGTTTGTTTCGGAAGTTTTAGTGAAACTTAGGCTTGAATCCGTGAGAATTTGATGATTTTGATGTTTATGATGGTATTTTTATGTTGCGAGCAAGTTTGAATGAAGTAATATAACATATTTGTGCATTTGGTTGGGGTCCCGAGGGTCTCGGGGTAAATTCGGATGGCCAACGGGCAAATCTTGAACATGATATTGCAGCAGATATTGCAGTCAGTTATTATTCTATGCGATCGCATAGAATACCTGGAGTAGGGTGGAATTCAACTCTATGTGACTCAGGTACTTCTTTCTTTTGTCTGTTCGAGGAAGAACGGTTGTTTTAGAGGTGGAGATTGTGACGACCCAAAGGGTCATCACTTATTTAATTAATCATTTCGAGCTTCCGAGGCCTTGAAAACCTCATTCTATGTTGCCTCGATTTACGTGCACGATCCGAGCATGTAGCCGGAAAGATTTTGTGATAGAAAATATGAATTCTATGAGAAATTTGGATAAAAATGATATTAATATTGATATGGTTGACTTCGGTCAACATTTTTGGTAAACGGATCCGGACCCGAGATTGGATGGTCCCGAGAGGTCCGTAGAAAAATATGGGACTTGGACATGCGTCCGGAGTCGAATTCCGAGGCCTAGAGCCCAAGTTACGAATTTTTATGTGAAATTGTTTTTGATGTAATTATTAAAGGAAATAAATTAATTGACCTTGGTATCGGGCTCGTATTTTGGTTCCGACGCCCGGTACAAGTCTTAAATATTATATATGTGATTTCTGTAAAGTTTGGTGACATTTGGATGTCGTTTGAGATGTTTTGGACCTTGAGTTCCAAGTTAAGAAGTTTTGAAAATCAAAGGTATGAAAATCATGAGTTTGAGGCTTGATTTGATTAAAACGAAGTGATATTGGCGATGTGATCGCACGAACAAGTCCATAATGTGTTTTTGAGGTTATGTACATGTTTGGTTTGGAGCCCGGGAGGCTCGGGTAAAGATTTGATAGGCCGTTGGATGAAATCCTGAAATTTTGAACTGCTGGTTTTTCACCCAGTTGTTGGCTTCGCAATTGCGAAGAATTTCTCGCAATTGCGAAGGGGACAGTGTAAGGGGGACAGGCTCGCAAATGCGAACATTCATCGCAAATGCGAAGCCCCCTTTCGCCCAGCCTTGTTCGCAAATGCGAACAAATGTTCGCAAATGCGAACATTCCCCATTCCGCCTTGGTTCGCAAATGCGAACCATTGTTCGCAAATGCGAACACTGCCTTATACAGCATGTGTTCGCAAATGCGAACATTAGTTCGCAAATGCGAACATTAGTTCGCAAATGCGAACATCCCTTTTGTCTGCCGGTGTTCGCAAATGCGAACAAATGTTCGCAAATGCGAACTTCCCAGCCTTAGCTTATTTTTCAAACTCCAGAAATTGGTCGGGGTTCGCAATTGCGAACCCATGTTCGCAAATGCGAACACAGAGACCTGTAAAACACGAATTTCAGTCATTTCTTCACTTTTTACAAAACCAAAACACCCATTTGCGATTCTTCAAGGATTTCTTCTTCATCAAAACGATTGTAAGTCACTTTTTACTTAATTCTTTCAATTCCTAACATCATTAAACATGTTTTTCATAAGAAATCAAAGATTTTCATGGTAGAATTCTTGTTTTTATTAGAAAATAGGGTTTTTCATAAATTGGGGAATTTGACCTCGAATTGAGGTCCGATTTTGAAACAAATCATATACATGAACTCGTGGGGGGATGGGCAACCGGATTTTGGTCCTAACCCCGAGTTCCGACCATGTGGGCCCGGGGTTGAAATTCACTATTTCGGGCAGAATGTTGTAAAAGATGTATTTGGTCTTAAGAATTAGTTTGTTGAGTAGTATTGATGATATTAAATCAATTGTGTATAGATACAATTGGATTAGAGCCAAAGTTGAAAGAAAAAGACATTTCCACGGAGTGAATTGTTCATAAACATTCGAGGTAAGTGTTTGTTCTATCCTAGCTTGAGGGAATAGGATTATGTGTTATGTGTTATGTGATCGAGTGCGGTGTATGGGCTGTGGTGACGAGCATCCATACACTGGCGTCTAGTATGACCGTGAGTCGTTGAAAAATGATTATTTTGAGATATATTACAGATGAATTGTTATTGTTTTCCCTTGTTGGGACTTGTTGTGAAGATAAATATTGATTGCCCTTGATGGGACGGTTTATGAATTGTTGTTTCTTTCTTTGCCCTTAACTGTGATTGTTATTTGGGTGAGGAAGAGTGATAATGCACGAAGGGTGATGCCGTGCCATGTTTATTTATTTATGCACGAAGGTTAATGTCGTGCCATGTTTATTTATTGATTATGCACGAAGGATCATGCCGTGCCTTGTTATTGAACCATGTACGAAGGATCATGCCGTACTATGGATGTGAGGATGAGAGTAAAAGCACGAAGGGTAATGCCGTGTACTTTATTTGTTTATTTGGTGAGGATGAGAGTAAAAGCACGAAGGGTGATGCCGTGCAACTGCTTGCTATTTCTTGAATTGATATTACTTGTGTTTACATTATACTTTGTTTTTCCTTGTGAAATTATTAACTATGGTTAATTGTTGAATTCTTTAAGATATTCCTTATTGTGTTAATACTTGATTATTTCTTGTTATTTTGTGGTACACATATATATATTGAATTGCACAGGTTTATGTGAGTGTCTGGTCCTAGGCTTGCCACTACTTCGCCGGGATAGGCCAGGCACTTACCAGCACATGGGGTCGGTTGTGCTGATGCTACACTTCTGTGCGTTTTTGCACAGGTCCAGGTTACGATCAGGAGCAACAGCAACAGTAAATCGATTGAGTGGGAGTTGATCATATTTGAGACCGAGGTAGCTTGCAGACGTCCGCAGGCTCGGCGTCTCTTTCTTTATTTATGCTATTAGCTGTAGTCTCTTTGTTTCGAGGCAAACAGAATTATGTTATATTTCCTTCAGACTTTTATGTGTAGTATTCCATAGTAGTTTGTGAGTTGGTGACTCCACGTCTTGGGTAGAGGATTTCGGTATGATTTTCATATTGTAATTAGTTACTTCTATTTCGATAAAGTATTCCGCATTTATTTAATTAAAATTGTGTTAAAAATGGGATAGTATGAATAGAGTGGCTTGCCTAGCTACCACGAGTAGGCGCCATCACGATCCCGATGTTGGGGGAAAATCCGGGTCGTGACAAGTTGGTATCAGAGCTCTAGGTTACATAGGTCTCACCACTCACGAACAAGCTTAGTAGAGTTTGAGAGGTAGGTACGGAGACGTCCGTACTTGTCCTCCAGAGTCTATTGAGTTAGGAAAGAGTCTCTCATTTGTTCTTTCTTGTCGTGCGACTTGTTCCTCAATTACCGATTGAATTTCTATTCTGTCCTTTCGCAGATGGTGAGGACACGCGCTTCTTCGTCCGCTGACCAGCAGCCCGAGCCCCAGGCAGCTCCCGTGAGGGGCAGGGGCCAAGGCCGTATCAGAGGCCATGGTAGGGGTAGAGCTCAGCCCCAGGCAGCTACTCCGGAGGTGGAGCCTCATATTGAGATTGACGAGGAGGTTCCGGTTCCAGCAGCTCCAGTGGGCCCAGCTCAAGTCCCAGGAGAGGCTTTATTTACCCCGGATCTCCGGGATGCTTTGGTCAGAATAGCGGGATTCATGGACAGCATTGGACAGCGTATTATTATCAGTTGCACCAGCCACTTCTCAGGCCGGAGGAGGGGCCCAAACTCCTATTGCTCGTACTCTGGAGCCAGTAGCTCCTCAGCCTCAGGCGCCAGTGGTTCAGCCAGCTGTGGCCACTCAGTCAGGTACCACAGCTTATGCCGGCGATGGAGCGGCCATGACTTTCGATTCGTTATGGAGGCTTGATCGGTTCTCCAAGCTATTTACCACTACATTCGGTGGAGCCGCATCAGAGGATCCTCAGGACTTTTTATTCGGTTGCCGTGAGATTCTCAAGACTGCGGGGATCGTGGAGACAAACGGAGTTGACTTCGGTACCTTCAGACTTTGGAGGATCCGCCAAGACTTGGTGGAGAGATTATTGCTTGACTCGACCGGCGGGGTCCCCGGCTTTATCATGGGATCGGTTTGCGGGACTATTTATGGAGAAGTTTCTCCTTGCTACTCGGAGGGATGTACTTCGGAGGCGGCTTGAGCGCCTTCATCGTGGCACTATGACAGTTACACCGTATGAGACGAGATTTATCGACTTGGCTCGTCATGCGGTAGTGATACTTCCCACGGAGCGGGAGAGGGTCCGCAGATTTATAGATGGGCTTAATCGGCCGATTAGACTCCAGATGGCTATGGGCGTGGGGAGTGACATATCATTTCGGGAGGCGGCCAATGCGGCGACGCGAGTTGAGATGGCTCTTGCTAGGGAGGCGGTTATTCTTCGGATAAGAGGCCTCGTCATTCGAGCGAGGTTTGGTGGTTCTTCCTCCGGTAGCGAGAGAATCCTTTGATAGAGGCTAGTCCTCCGGGCCTTTTCATTCCGCCCTTCGGGCCTCGCGGGGTGGATCGGGTGATCGTGGTTTTCGGGGAATTATTCGGACCGGTCTCCTATTAATGCTCGGCCTCTTCGGAGTGTTCGTGGAGGCCATTTGGGTCGTCAGGGCCAGCGGCCCCATCAGCCCAAGAGTTGCTACGGTTGTGGTGACCCAGGTCATTTTATCAGGAATTGCCCTATAGCGGCGGGCAACTCTCAGCAGCGAGGTCCTCGTCCCATGATTCAGGCCCCAGCTGACCCTCAGCCTGCCCAGCCAGCCGCAGGCGGGGGTAGAGATTATAGAGGTGGAGGTCGAGACCGTAGAGGTGGAGACCGTCCGGCGAGAGGTAGAGGTCAGCCGGCTGATGGTCGTCCTAGAGACGCGGCTCGGAGGGGAGGTGCGGATCCCCGATTCTATGCTTTACCGGCCGAGCCGCAGGCGAGAGGCATCAGATGTCGTGATTACGGGTACTATTCTTGTGTGTGGCGGAGGTGCTTCAGTATTATTTGACCCCGGATCTACCTATTCCTATGTGTCTTTCTACTTCGCACCGTATTTGGTCGTGCCCGGCTATGCTCTGGATATTCCAGCTTATGTGGCTACACCAGTGGGTGACTCCATTGTAGTCGATCGGGTGCATCGTTCGTGCGTAGTTATATTTGGGGGTCTTGAGACCCGTGTCGATCTGTTGCTCTTGGATATGGTAGATTTTGATGTCATATTGGGGATGGACTGGTTGTCCCCATACCATGCTATTCTTGATTGTCATGCTAAGATTGTCACCTTAGCCTTGCCAGAATCACCCCGATTAGAGTGGAAGGGTACCTCAAGCCACTCCGTTCGCACTGTTATTTCCTATGTTAAGGCTCGACGCATGGTCGAGAAGGGATGTCTAGCTTATCTGGCTTATGTTCGTGATTCTAGCGCAGAAGTTCCTTCCATTGAGTCGGTCCCTATTGCACGGAAGTTTCCGGAGGTTTTTCCTTCAGACCTGCCGGGCATGCCACCCGACAGGGATATTGATTTCTGTATTGATCTGGCACCGGGTACTCGGCCCATCTCTATTCCACCCTATCGTATGGCCCCGCCGGAACTAAAAGAGTTGAAAGATCAGTTGCAGGATCTTCTTGAGAAGGGCTTTATCAGGCCCAGTGTTTCTCCCTGGGGGGCACCTGTATTATTTGTAAAGAAGAAGGATGGCTCGATGCGGATGTGTATTGATTACCGGCAGTTAAACAAGGTGACTATCAAAAATAAATATCCACTGCCGAGGATTGATGATTTGTTTGACCGGCTCCAGGGAGCGAGGGTATTCTCTAAGATAGACTTGAGGTCAGGGCTACCATCAGCTGAAGATCAGGGCGGCCGACATTCCTAAGACAGCCTTTCGCTCTAGATATGGGCATTATGAGTTCTTGGTCATGTCCTTCGGGTTGACCAATGCCCCAGCAGCATTCATGGAGTTGATGAATCGGGTATTCAGGCCTTACTTAGATCTGTTTGTGATAGTCTTCATAGATGACATCCTGGTGTACTCCCGCAGCCAGGAAGAGCACGAGCAGCACCTCAGAGTGGTTCTTCAGACTCTGAAAGATTACCAGCTATATGCCAAATTTTCTAAATGTGAGTTCTAGCTGAGTTCGGTAGCATTTCTGGGTCACATTGTATCGGTGGAAGGTATTCGGGTAGACCCAAAGAAGATTGAGGCAGTCCAGAATTGGCCTCGACCAGCTTCAGTGACTGAGATCCGGAGTTTCTTGGGATTAGCAGGTTACTACCGTCGTTTTGTAGAGGGGTTTTCTTCTATTGCAGCCCCGATGACCAGGTTGACCCAGAAGGGTGTTCAGTTTCGGTGGTCGGAGGAGTGTGAGGCGAGCTTTCAGAAGCTCAAGACAGCCTTGACCACCGCACCAGTGTTGATACTACCTATAGGTGCAGGGCCTTATACAGTTTATTGTGACGCATCTCGTACAGGGCTTGGAGCGGTATTGATGCAGGATGGTAAGGTTATCGCTTATGCTTCGAGGCAGTTAAAAATACATGAGAAGAATTATCCAGTTCATGATCTTGAGTTAGCAGCAGTGGTTCATGCCTTAAAGATTTGGAGGCATTATCTATATGGTGTGACATGTGAGGTGTACACTGATCACAAAAGCCTACAGTACTTGTTCAAGCAAAAGGAGTTGAATCTACGACAGCGGAGATGGTTAGAGTTGCTAAAAGACTATGATGTTACTATATTATATCACCCAGGTAAGGCCAATGTGGTGGCCGATGCATTGAGTAGAAAGTATACCAGCATGGGTAGTCTTGCATATATTCCGGTCAATCAGAGACCATTAGCTCTAGATGTCCAGGCCTTAGCCAACCGGTTCGTGAGATTGGACATTTCTGAGCCTAGCAGAGTGTTAGCCCGCACGGTCGCTCGTTCTTCTTTATTAGAGCGTATCCGTGAGAGGCAATTTGATGATCCTCATTTGCGTGAGTTGAGAGATACAGTACAACGGGGAGGTGCCACACAGGTAAATCTAGATGATGATGGGGTATTGAAATTGCAGGGTCGAGTTTGTGTGCCCAATGTCGAAGGAATTCGAGAGTTGATCTTAGCAGAGGCCCACAGTTCGCGGTATTCTATTCACCCAGGCGCCGCGAAGATGTACCGGGACTTACGGCAACACTATTGGTGGCGCAGAATGAAGAAAGATATCGTTGCGTATGTCGCTCGGTGTCTAAATTGTCGGCAGGTGAAATATGAGCACCAGAGACCTGGTGGTGTATTCCAGAGGATTGAAATTCCCGAGTGGAAATGGGAGCGGATCACTATGGACTTCGTTACTGGACTTCCTTTGACTCGGAGGAAATTTGATGCTATTTGGGTCATTGTTGATAGGCCGACCAAATCAGCACACTTTATTCCAGTATCTGTCTCCTACTCGTCGGAGAGGTTAGCGGAGGTTTACATTAGGGAGATTGTTCGTCTCCATGGGGTGCCAGTATCTATTATCTCTGATCGGGGAACGCAGTTTACCTCACGGTTCCGGAGAGCGGTCCAGCGGGAGTTAGGCACCCAGGTTCAGTTGAGTATAGCATTTCATCCTCAGACGGATGGCCAGTCCGAGAGGACTATTCGGATTCTTGAGGACATGCTTCGAGCCTGTGTTATTGATTTCGGAGGCTCGTGGGATCAGTTTCTACCATTAGCAGAGTTCGCCTACAATAACAGTTACCAATCTAGCATCCAGATGGCTCCGTATGAGGCGTTGTATGGTAGGCGATGTCGATCACCGGTCGGATGGTTTGAACCGGGAGAGGCTCGGTTGTTGGGTACAGACTTAGTTCAGGAGGCCTTGAATAAGGTCAAGACTATTCAGGAGAGATTGCGTTCAACTCAGTCCATGCAGAAGACTTATGCGGATCGTAAGGTTCGAGATGTAGATTTCATGGTTGGTGAACGAGTATTGCTCCGGGTGTCGCCTATGAAGGGCGTGATGAGGTTTGGGAAGAAGGGCAAGCTCGGCCCTAGGTATATTGGTCCATTTGAGATTCTAGACAGAGTGGGAGGGGTGGCTTACAGATTAGCTTTGCCGCCTAGCTTATCAGCCGTGCATCCAGTTTTTCATGTATCTATGCTTCGGAGATACCACGACGATCCCACTCATGTGTTAGACTTCAGTACTGTCCAATTGGACAATGATCTATCTTACGAGGAGGAACCACAGAGCATACCAAGATAATACCTTGGCTCTGATACCAATTATTGGTGAAGCCAAATGTATATAGTGTAAATGAGTCACAACTACTATACCAAACATTATGGCACCCACCAAATAATAAATAAGACAATAAAGCAACCATATAAAGAACACCAGAATTTACGAGGTTCGGCTAATTTTGCTGTGACGACCCAAAGGGTCATCACTTATTTAATTAATCATTTCGAGCTTCGGAGGCCTTGAAAACCTCATTCTATGTTGCCTCGATTTACGTGCATGATCCGAGTATGTAGCCGGAAAGATTTTGTGATAGAAAATATGAATTCTATGAGAAATTTGGATAAAAATGATATTAATATTGATATGGTTGACTTCGGTCAACATTTTTGGTAAACGGATCCGGACCCGAGATTGGATGGTCCCGAGAGGTCCGTAGAAAAATATGGGACTTGGACATGCGTCCGGAGTCGAATTCCGAGGCCTAGAGCCCAAGTTATGAATTTTTATGTGAAATTGTTTTTGATGTAATTATTAAAGGAAATAAATTAATTGACCTTGGTATCGGGCTCGTATTTTGGTTCCGACGCCCGGTACAAGTCTTAAATATTATATATGTGATTTCCGTAAAGTTTGGTGACATTTGGATGTCGTTTGAGATGTTTTGGACCTTGAGTTCCAAGTTAAGAAGTTTTGAAAATCAAAGGTATGAAAATCATGAGTTTGAGGCTTGATTTGATTAAAACGAAGTGATATTGGCGATGTGATCGCACGAACAAGTCCATAATGTGTTTTTGAGGTTATGTACATGTTTGGTTTGGAGCCCGGGAGGCTCGGGTAAAGATTTGATAGGCCGTTGGATGAAATCCTGAAATTTTGAACTGCTGGTTTTTCACCCAGCTGTTGGCTTCGCAATTGCGAAGAATTTCTCGCAATTGCGAAGGGGACAGTGTAAGGCAAGGCTCGCAAATGCGAACCTTCATCGCAAATGCGAAGCCCCCTTTGGCCCAGCCTTGTTCGCAAATGCGAACAACATTTGCGAAGGTCCCCGGTGCCTGCCTATGTTCGCAAATGCGAACAAAAGTTCGCAAATGCGAACATTCCCCATACTGCCTTGGTTCGCAAATGCGAACCATTGTTCGCAAATGCGAACACCGCCTTATACAGCATGTGTTCGCAAATGCGAACATTAGTTCGCAAATGCGAACATCCCTTTGTCTGCCAGCGTTCGCAAAATGTTCGCAAATGCGAACTTCCCAGCCTTAGCTTATTTTTCAAACTCCAGAAATTGGTCGGGGTTCGCAATTGCGAACCCATGTTCGCAAATGCGAACACAGAGACCCGAAAAACACGAATTTCAGTCATTTCTTCACTTTTTACAAAACCAAAACACCCATTTGCGATTCTTCAAGGATTTCTTCTTCATCAAAATGATTGTAAGTCACTTTTTACTTAATTCTTTCAATTCCTAACATCATTAAACATGTTTTTCATAAGAAATCAAAGATTTTCATGGTAGAATTCTTGTTTTTATTAGAAAATAGAGTTTTTCATAAATTGGGGAATTTGACCTCGAATTGAGGTCCGATTTTGAAACAAATGATATACATGAACTCGTGGGGGGATGGGTAACCGGATTTTGGTCCTAACCCCGAGTTCCGACCATGTGGGCCCGGGGTTGAAATTCACTATTCCGAGCAGAATGTTGTAAAAGATGTATTTGGTCTTAAGAATTAGTTTGTTGAGTAGTATTGATGATATTAAATCAATTGTGTATAGATACAATTGGATTAGAGCCAAAGTTGAAAGAAAAAGACATTTCCACGGAGTGAATTGTTCATAAACATTCGAGGTAAGTGTTTGTTCTATCCTAGCTTGAGGGAATAGGATTATGTGTTATGTGTTATGTGATCGAGTGCGGTGTATGGGTCGTGGTGACGAGCATCCATACACTGGCGTCTAGTATGACCGTGAGTCGTTGAAAAATGATTATTTTGAGATATATTACAGATGAATTGTTATTGTTTTCCCTTGTTGGGACTTGTTGTGAAGATAAATATTGATTGCCCTTGATGGGACGGTTTATGAATTGTTGTTTCTTTCTTTGCCCTTAACTGGTGATTGTTATTTGGGTGAGGAAGAGTGATAATGCACGAAGGGTGATGCCGTGCCATGTTTATTTATTTATGCACGAAGGTTAATGCCGTGCCATGTTTATTTATTTATTATGCACGAAGGATCATGCCGTGCCCTGTTATTGAACCATGTACGAAGGATCATGCCGTACTATGGATGTGAGGATGAGAGTAAAAGCACGAAGGGTGATGCCGTGTACTTTATTTGTTTATTTGGTGAGGATGAGAGTAAAAGCACGAAGGGTGATGCCGTGCAACCGCTTGCTATTTCTTGAATTGATATTACTTGTGTTTACATTATACTTTGCTTTTCCTTGTGAATTTATTAACTGTTGTTAATTGTTGAATTCTTTGAATATTCCTTATTGTGTTATTACTTGGTTATTTCTTGTTATTCTGTAGTATACATATATATTGAATTGCACAGGTTTATGTGGGTGTCCGGTCCTAGGCTTGCCACTACTTCGCCGGGATAGGCCAGGCACTTACCAGCACATGGGGTAGGTTGTGCTGATACTACACTTCTGTGCGTTTTTGCACAGGTCCAGGTTACAATCAGGAGCAGCAGCAGCAGTAAATCGATTGAGTGGGAGTTGATCATATTTGAGACCGAGGTAGCTTGCAGACGTCCGCAGGCCCGGCGTCTCTCTCTTTATTTATGTTATTAGCTGTAGTCTCTTTGTTCCGAGACAAACAGAATTATGTTATATTTCCTTCGGACTTTTATGTGTAGTATTCCATAGTAGTTCGTGAGTTGGTGACTCCACGTCTTGGGTAGAGGATTTCGGTATGATTTTCATATTGTAATTAGTTACTTCTATTTCGATAAAGTATTCCGCATTTATTTAATTGAAATTGTGTTAAAAACAGGATAGTATGAATACAGTGGCTTGCCTAGCTACCACGAGTAGGCGCCATCAGGTTGAGGAAGTTGATCTGTGCGATCGCAAGGGTGTTAATGCGATCACGTAGAACGGAATTAAAGAGCCTAGGAAATTACTCTATGCGATCACATATAGGGCACTGCGATCGCATAGAAGGAAAATGTGACTAGAAAATTTTACTCTATGAGATCGCAGGAGAGGCATTGCGATCGCACAGAAGGAAGCGCAAATGACAGAACAGTTAAGTTAAAAATTTCAGACGCGAACCCTCATAATTTTACACCACTTTTACTTCGTCAAGGGAGGGTTTAGAGTGAATTGAAGAGAGATTTCAATGGGTAATCGTTGGACGTAAGTTTCTTGACTCAAAAACATGATTTTATGATAGAATCAACAACAAAATTCATGAAATTCGGTAGAATTTGTAAAGAATTAGGGCTTAAATTATGAAAACGGATTTTTGATTTTTGAAAGATCATTCGAACTCCAATTTCGATAAATTTCATATACACGGACTCGTGGTGAGACGAGAAATCCGTTGGTATAATTTTCGGAATTTTTCGAGAAGTGGGCTCGGGGCTCGGGTTTTACCAACTTCGTGAATTGTTGCGTTTTTCAAGTAATTTTGATTGGGTTATATTTCTTTGACCCATATTTATTTTGCTATGGTTTTGACTAGATTCAACGCACGAAAAATCAAATTCGAAGGGAAAAGAGATCACTGACGAGTCCACGACCGGTTAGAGATGAGTAGTTAGTGTATATGATAGCATGAGGGTTCGAAACCCCCTCTTATCACATTGTGACGCTATTTAGGGCATGACTCGCACCCCATGGAAGGTGCGGGATTGGTTATGACTAGGGATTGAGACTTGGTCCATCCCGAATAAGAATAATATTATATTGGTGGTTGAAACGCACACTGTGTTAAGTATATATGTGGGCTATAAGCCATGTTTGGGGCCTTGTGCCGACCTGTAGTATCCTTAGGGGATAGATATCTATGTGATAGCATGATTTGTAAAATTATTGATCTCAGTCCTGGTTTGACATCAATGATATGAAATGCTAAGTCACCTGTTCTTGGAAAGATTAAATAAAATTAAAGTATTTTTCATTGTTAATGAACTGGAACCCGGAAATAAATAAATTGAACTGTTGTATGACTCATATGCATGTTGTGGACTGAGTACGGATCGGGCTGCACGCCGTAGCGGATGATATAAATATTGCGCTTGGGCTGAAGGATCCCCTTCAGAGTCTGTACATACCCCCAGTGAGCGTCGTCGATGTTAAACATATCGGGCTACGCGCCATAGCAGTCATGTGCATTCCATTGCATTCTTGTTTGTAAATTACTTGTGTTATTTGTGGTTTGCATTTGTGGTTAGTTCGTGGTTGGTATCAGACTGTAGTTTAGCTTTGCTCTGTGGTATTTTGTGGATTTCTTGCTTTCGTCTATTTTACATACTTTTTACTCACTGAGTACTTAGTACTCACCCCTACTCCCTGCACCTTTGTGTGCAGATTCAGGTACACAGGAGAGGTTAGACGAGCAGTCCAGCTTATATCAGAGTATTCGAGTTGTTGAGGTAGCTACTGGCGTTCGCAGGACCTAGCTTCTCTCTTTATTTCAGTTTATTATCTATATACTTCCAGACTTGAGTATTATGTTCAGTATTCCTATTACTATTCAATTTTTTTAGAGGCTCTAGACTCGTGACCCCAGATCTTTTGGGAGTGTTATTTTTGGTGTTCACACTTCTTAGTATTTTTATTCTACTATTATTGTTGGAGTATTATTATTAAGTCATATACATTCTTCTTGAATTTGTCCTTTTGGGACTTGTCTTTAAATGTGGAAACAGTTGTTGTTCTGGCTTGCCTAGCTTGGTCGCCATTACGACCAGGTTTGGGTCATGACAAGTTGGTATCAGAGCATATGTTACTAGACCTTGTGAGTCATGAGCCGGTTTAATAGGCTCTCGCGGATCGGTACATAGACATCCGTATCTATCCTCGGGAGGCTACAGAACGTTTAGGAAACACTTCAGTTTCTTGGAATTCTTATCGTGCGTATTTGATCCAGCTTGAGATATAACTCTTGAAAATTCTTCCACACGTCTGTATGTGCACGAACCCGTGCTAATGGACGTGGTGGATGACCACCAGTGGCACCCAGAGGTCGTGGTCGTGGCAGAGGCAGGGCAACAGCGACAGTACCTGCTGACCCACCACCTGACCAAACCCAGGGTTAGATCCTAGTACCAGTGGATCAGGTTCGGGATCAGGCTCCAGCTGTAGGCATCCTAGCAGTTCAGGTTCATGCACCAATAGTGCCTATTGAGATACCGGGTCTTTAGGAGGCCTCTGCACAGATCCTATCAGTGAGTACTGGCTTAGCCCAGGTGGTTGCGGCCTCTCTGCAGCAGCTTCTTCACAGGAAGGGGAGGGAATGAGATCCCTATTGCTCGCACACCATAGCTGGTAGTTCATGGTTTACAGGCACCTGAGGCAGCTCCACCTCAGCCAGTTGAGCAGCTCTCACTCATGTGGTCCCAGCTATGCCTGATGATGAGCAACGTCGGTTGGAGAGGCTCGGTAGACTTTAGCCTCCAACATTCAGTGGTGTTGAGGGTGAGGATGCCCGGGGTTTTCTGGATAAGTGCCAGCATATGCTTCGTACTGCGGGTATTTTGGAGTCTAGCGGTGTTGCTTTCACTACCTTCCAGTTCACCGGACCAGCATTTCAGTGGTGGGAGGATTTCGAGAGGCGTAGGCCTATTGGGGCGGCGCCCCTCACTTGGGAGCAGTTCTCCACGATATTTCTGGAGAAGTATGTGCCCCAGTCTCAGAGAGAGGAACTGCGTTGTCAGTTCGAGTGGTTGAAGTAGGGAGAAACGACTGTGATTCAGTACGAGTTGAGGTTTACACAGCTAGCTCGGCATGCCATGTGGATGATTCTGACAGATCGTGAGAGGATTAGGAGATTTGTGGATGGTCTCAATTATCCTATTCACATTTTGATGACTAGAGAAAGGGCTACAATAGTTACTTTTGAGGAGGTGGTTGATGCAGCTCGTCAAATTAAGACAGACCGTCGTCGTGAGAGTGAGGAGATGGAGGCTAAGAGGCCTCGTGGTGAAGGTAGTTACAGTGGTGCTCCGTCTAGGGTCAAGTTTCAGCACAGTAGAGGTCATTCCTTCAGATCTCCTCAGTCAGGGCATGCAGAGTCTAGTGGGGCTTCATCACACCGTGGTCATCAGGGTTATCAGGGCCAACAGGGTCGTCAGCATAGCCAGCCCGCACTGAGCGCTTTTCTAGCTCAGATCTCAGGGGTTCATCTGTAGTGAGGGGTTCTCAATAGTGAGGGATTCCCTTCAGTCCGCTTCTGTAGCACTTGGTAGTTGCTACAAGTGCATTGAGTTTGATCATATGAGGAGGGTAGTGTCCTCGACTTCGTGGTGGTCATTCTCAATAGAGGGATCAACCTTAGTCTTCTGCTCCAACTTCTTCTAGACCCACCCAGTTAGCTAGGGGTGGAGGCTAGGCAGCTAGGGGTAGATCGTACTGGCGGAGGTCAGGATCATTTTCATGCTCTCCCAGATAGGAGGGACCCTAGTGCATCAGATGTAGTCATCACAAGTATTATCTCGGTCTTCCACATGGATGCTTCTATCTTATTTGATCCCGAATCTACCTATTCCTATGTATCTTCATATTTTGCGCATCATTTGGGTACGACCCGTGGTATTCTTGCCTTGCCCGTGCATGTGTCTACCCCGGTGGGTGATACAGTTATTGTGGATCATGTATACCGATCTTGTCTTGGTACTATTGGGGGTCTAGAGACTTGAGTTGACTTTTTATTATTGGACATAGTGGATTTCGACGTGATTCTGGGTATGGATTGGTTATCTCCTTACCATGCTATTCTGGACTATCATGCCAAGACAGTTACGTTAGCTATTCCAGGTAATCCGAGGATCGAGTGGCAAGGCATGACTGATTATGTATCCGACAGGGTGGTTTCCTTCCTAAAAGGTCAACGAATGATTGGGAAGGGTTGCTTATTATATTTGGCATTTGTGATGGATGTGGGAGCTGAGTCTCCTTGTATTGAATATGTGACTGTTGTGAGGGACTTTCCAGATGTATTCCCATCAGACCTGACGGGTATGCCACTGGACAGGAACATCGATTTTGGTATTGACTTGGTGCCGGGCACTCAGCCCATTTCTATTCCTCCTTACCGGATGGCACCAGCTGAACTGAAGGACTTGAAAGAACAGCTTCAGTAACTCTTAGATAAGGGGTTCATTCGCCCGAGTGTGTCACCTTGGGGTGCACCGGTATTATTCGTGAAGAAGAAAGATGGCACATTGAGAATGTGCATTGATTATAAGCAGTTGAACAAGGTGACAGTGAAGAATAAGTACCCATTGCCTCGTATTGAGGACTTGTTTGATCAGCTTCAGGAAGCAAGTGTATTCTATAATATTGACCTTCGATCGGGTTATCACCAGTTGAAGATTAGGGATGCAGACATTATGAAGACAACTTTCAGAACGAGATATAGGCACTATGAATTTCTGGTGATGTCCTTTGGGATGACTAATGCCCCAGCCGCATTCATGCATTTGATGAACAGGGTATTTCGGTCGTATCTTAATTCTTTTGTGATCATAATTATTGATGATATCCTGGTGTACTCGCGCAGCCGGGGGAGCACGTACAACACTTGATGGTGGTATTTCAGAAATTGAGAAAAGAAATACTTTATGTGAAATTCTCTAAGTGTGCGTTTTGGCTTGATATTGTGACTTTTCTAGGGCATGTAATGTCCAGCGATGGTATTCGGGTTGACCCACAGATAGTCGAGGCGGTGTAGAATTGGCCCAGGCTATCCTCAGCTATGGAGATCCGGAGTCTCCTTAGTTTGGCAAGCTATTACCACAGGTTTGTTCGGGGTTTTTCGTCTATTGCTTCACCTTTGACGAAGTTGACATAGAAGAATGCTCCATTTGTGTGGTCTGATGAATGCGAGGAGAGCTTCCAGAAGCTCAAGTCGGCCTTGACCACAGCTCTGGTACTTGTATTTCCATCAGCTTCAGGGTCTTATACGGTGTATTATGATGCTTCGAGAGTTGTGATCGATTGTGTATTGATGCAGGAGGGTAGAGTTATTACATATGCTTCTCGTCAGTTAAAGCCTCATGAGAAGAGCTACCATGTTCACGACTTAGAGTTAGCTGCTATTGTTCAAGACTTGAATATTTGGAGGCATTACTTATATGGTGTATCTTGTGATGTATATACCGACCACTGCAGCCTTCAACACTTGTTTAAGCAGAAAGATCTCAATTTGAGGTAGCAGAGATGGCTTGAATTACTCAAAGACTATGATATTACTATCTCGTATCATCCCGGGAAGGCCAATGTAGTGTCCGATGCTTTAAGATGGAAGACTATTAGTATGGGCAGCTTGACGTACATTCCAGTTGGGGAGAGGCCCCTTGCGGTTGATGTTCACGTTCTAGCTAATCAGATGGTGTGGTTGGATATTTCTAAGCCCAGTCGGGTGATGGCTTGTGTGGTATCTCGGTCTTCCTTGTATGACCGTATTCGAGAGCATCAGTATGATGATCCGTATTTGCTTGTCCTGAAGAACATGGTCCAACACGATGATGTAAGAGATGTGACCATTGGAGATGATGGTGTGTTGCATATTCATGGCCGGGTTTGCGTGCCCAATGTGGATGCGATCCCGGAGTTGATATTAGAAGAGGCCCACAGCTCGCGGATTTCGATATACCTGGGTGCCGCGATAATGTACCAGGATTTGAGATAGCATAACTGGTGGAGAAGGATGAAAAACGATATTGTGAATTATGTGGCTCGATGTCTCAACTATCAGCAGGTCAAATATGAGCATCAGAGGCCTAGTGGTGTGCTTCAGCGCATTGATATTCCCGAGTGGAAGCGGGAAAGGATCACTATGGACTTTGTTACTGGACTCCCTCGGACAACGAGGAAGTTTGATTCAGTTTGGGTGATTGTGGATAGGCTAACCAAGTCAGCTCATTTCATTCATGTTTGTACTACATACTCCTCGGAGATTTTCATCTGAGAGATTGTGCGGTTGCACGGGGTCCCAGTTTCTATTATATCAGATAGAGGTACCCAGTTTACTTCTCAGTTCTAGAGAATATTTCAGCAAGAGTTGGGTTCACAAGTAGAGTTGAGCACAACATTTCACCCACAGACGAATGGGCAGTCCAAGCATTCAAATAAGATATTGGAGGATTGCGTTATTGATTTTGGAGGTTCTTGGGCAGATTACGTGCCTCTTTTAGAGTTTGCTTATAACAATAGCTATCAGTTCATCATTCAGATGACGCCATATGAAGTCTTATATGGGAGACGGTGTAGGTCACCAGTTGGTCTGTTTGAGCCCGGCAAGGCAAGATTATTGGGGACAAAGTTTATTGAGGATGCCTTAGACAAGGTGAAGGAATTCAGGAAAGACTTCGCACAGCTCAGTAGCGTAAAAGGAGTTATACAGGCCGGAAGGTCCGAGATGTGTCTTATTTAGTGGGCGAGAAGGTATTGCTGAAAGTTTTGCCTATGAAGGGCATTATGAGACTTGGAAAGAAAGGAAAGTTGAACCCAAGGTTCATTGGACCTTTTGAGGTGCTAAGGAAAGTTGGAGAGCTGGCCTATATGCTTGCTTTGCCACCCAGCTTTTCGGGAGTTCACCCGGTGTTCCATGTATCTATGCTCCGGAAGTACGTTGGAGATCCGTCTCATGTTAAATACTTCGGCACGATACAACTGGATGAGGACTTGACCTATGATGTGGAGCCGGTAGCCATTTTGGGTCGACAGGTTCGTAAGTTGAGATCCAAAGGCATAGCTTCTGTGAAGGTGAAGTGGAGAGGTCGTCCCGTGGAGGAAGCAACTTGGGAGACCGAGCAGGAGATGCAGAGCAGATATCCACACTTATTTGAGACTCCATGTATATTTCTTGACCCGCTCGCGGACGAGC